>CM065818.1:133277636-133393199 GCA_033398695.1 Orobanche coerulescens
GCCACCTCACCCAGTGTTTTCAACATCAGAGGTGAGTCGAAGCAATTGTTGTGCGGCGGTAAACGCCTCTATAGGCGATCGTCATCACGATCGGAGAAACCAACCATGGAAGACATATTAGAACAAACTCACTGAAGTTCGGCTGTCTGGCAGCCCAGTCTCTTGGTACCGCAGTGATACGATCTTACGATATCGGCGATGCGTCTTTGTGAAAGCGAACGAGCAGGAAGCGATCATCTCGTTACCCACGTATGGGATCCGGCTCGTCAAAGTCCAGTATCAAAGGCCAGAATCTTGGATGGTGGCCCACGTGCGGATCTTGAAAAGGATGCGAAACGGCAGACGGGGATCTTTGGCTGCATTTGGCCCACGTGCTGTGGATCTTGAGATCTGCAGATGAATGGATCTTGAAACCCACCCAAACCACATCACTACCACCACCTACAAGGTAAAGCCAGCCAGAAATGGTATGCAGTGAGTCCTCCCAGGAGCATTTGCCCGGGATCACGTGTTGGCCTCCATTAGCTCACCACCTGGTGGCTCCGGTAGCTGACCCAGAACTTTAAGGAAACATTACGTGGCCAGGGCCCGATCGGCCACCTTCATTATAATATAAAAAAGCATTGGCGGAGTCGCGCTTTGATACTTTGAGAACAACTACCTTGTCCCCTATATAAATAGGAGAGCTCAACTGCGGCGACAAAAGGGGCAGAGGAATTCTACTACGAATTAAGTGCAAAATACTACACCAAGAGAAAGTCAAAGGCTCTTTTGGCAACAAGCGATACATTAATCATAGTGATATTCATACACATTCATCATATATCTGACCCGAGAACTCATGATTTATCTATCTGGTTCTTAGGCAATCTATGCGCTCTAAAGCCTAGATAACTAGAAGATTCTTTACACTCCTTGTAAAGATTCTAACAAACATTAATATTTGTACTGGCAAGTGTATATTTATTAATAACGTCAGCATGAGAAACTGCATTCAAGCCGGGATTAACAACCTGGCAAATCTTCAATGTTATCTATTTTCTCACGGAAGTGTTCTCGCATTTGTTTGTTACTCGATCATTCCGGCAACACTTATCTAGGATAATATTTTGGGTAACAACAACGAGTTTTATTGAAGATTTCTTGACTAAAATGCTTCATAAATATAATTTATATAAAAAAATTTAAGAAAAAATGGCATGTAGCGTTCTTTTTAATTAAGAAAGCGGGCGTTACAGTGCGATCGTTTTCGCCTTAAATATATGGAGATATTATCTCTATGGTTAATAAATGTAAGATTTCACAGATGCAGAGTTGTCGTGTAAGATTACTACGGACCTTTGAAGTGTAAGAAGTATATCTTTATCGAAAGAGTTGAATATGATACGGTGTAGGTGGTTGGAGCTAATTAAAGATTACGACCTCGAGATACTTACCATCCAAGGTAAGGCTAGCAGTAGTGGCGATGCGTTAAGCGAGAAACCGATGGCATTACGGATCTTAGAGGTACCCACCACAGTAGGATCCAGTAAGGATTTTATGCGTCGAGAATATCGAGTTTGGGTTGTGAGTTCGGGAGTGATTATATGCGTTGGAGATCCGCCGTCCTTGACCGATGATATCAAGCGAACTTGATATGATGATCCGTTTTAGTCCGGTGAGGAGGATGTGAGGAAGGAAATCCTGGATTTGTGGTTCGGGGATGATGGCGTTACGAGATTTGTGGCAGTTATGTGTGCGAATGACATTGAGTTGAGACAAAAGATTTTGAGTGAGGCTCATGCTCGCCTTATTCCATACATCTGATGTAGAGCAAAATGTACAAGGATGTGAGGAGTAACTCTTTGGTGGAGTAATTTGAAATTGGATGTTAGCTAGTTTGTGGCGAAGTGTTTAACTGTCGGCGAGGTTAAGATTGAGCATCGGCGACCACAGCGAGGGTTGCTACGACCACTTCCCATTCAGAATGGAAATGGGACGACATCTCTATGGATTTCATTCTGCGGGATGCCTAGGACTCGGACTAGAATGAACATGATTTGGGTTATTGTTGATCGACTAACCAAATCGGCTCACTTTGAGTATTAAGGATACTTGGGGAATGGAGAGAAATTTGGCGCGATTGTTTATTGCGGAGATCGTGAGATTGCATAGGACTCCTAAGAGTATTGTTTCGGATCGTGATGGCCAATTTGTATCACATTTTTGGCGGGCGGTTCATCGAGCTTTGGGAGGCGAGGTTGAGACTCGGTATGTCTTACCACCCTCGGGCCGCGGACGGTCGGGCGGGCGATCCAGACGTTGGAGGATATGTTGAGAGCACAGCCTTGGGTGGAAGGATGATTGGGAGACGCACTTGCCGTTGATCGAGTTCACGTACAATAATAGTTGGCATGCCTCGATCAAAATGGCACCATTCGGCGTTGTATGGAAGGAGTGCGGATCGCGATTTTGTTGGGATGATGGTCAAGGCTAATTGGTGCCGAGGCCGATATGGTAGTTGAGGCAGAGAGAAGATTACGATTCGCGATAGATTGGTGACGGCCCGGAGCGGTAGAAGTCTTATGCCGATACCGTCGCCGGCAGTTGGAGTTTGAGGTGGGAGATCACGTCTTGCTTAAGGTGTCGCCGACACGGGAGTTTACCGCTTTGGTCGTAAGGGTAAACTTAGTCAGAGATTTATTGGGCCGTTCGAGATTCTAGAGAGAGTTGGAGAGCTTGCATATCGGTTGGGTTTGGCCGTTCTGAGCCACGTGCATAATGTATTTCATGTTTCCCGGCTTAGGAAATCGTCTGGACCCTAGCCATATTATTGATTTTGGAGAGATCGAGTTGGGGCCGAAATCACCTTCGAGGAGAGGCCGATTCGATCTTAGAGCATCGGGTGAAGCAACTCGGGCACAAAACCATTCCTTTGGTTAAAGTGCAATGGTCGAGGCATGGTTCGAGGAAGCCGCGTAGGAGACGTAAGAGAGTATGAGATCGATATACCCCGGAGTTATTCGTGTTTGTAAGTTTGAGACGAAACTTATTTGTAAAGGGAGATAATGTAATATCCGTGTTTTCTACTTTTGGTAATTTCTATTTTGGTATATATTCGTTTAGGACAACTAAGCAGCCTTTGTTTTAAATTCTGAATCTATTTTTATTCTTGGAGTTTCTCAGTTAGGATGAGTCTCGATGATGTTTTTGCGTAATTTTCACCTTGAGTTATATTCTATCATGTGTATTCGATTCTCATTAAACTCGTCCGATTTTATCATTTTCCTATTTCCATGAGTTCGTATGGTGGAGTAGAGCATGTTGTGAGCTTGATTGTTAATCGTGCGTTGTATCGTGATTTTCGGATGTTTGGGCGTTTTATAATTTCTATAAGTTTAGGAATTTGTTCCTTGTTCGATTGTGGTGGCGTACCTCGGATCGTGTGGGGTTTAGTACTTCCATTTCGTACTATTGTTGCCCGAATATCGATTCTTATTGCTTTTATTCTCTTCGGTTCATTTTCATCATTATAGGACCCAAGGAGGGTGTGGGCGCGGCACAAGGATTGTGCGCGCGACACTGAATTGCCCGATTTTGGCGAGCATCTCTTGTATACCGTGTGCCGCGGCACATGCAGCGAGGGTTGCGGCACCTTTGAAGTCGCTGCCCGCGGCACACTCGTCCGGGCCGGCACTCGTGTTGCACTTATCGGCCAAACCTCTTTGCTGCCGTGTGCGCGGCACATCTTTGGAAGACGCGGCACAATGCCAGTGAGTCACTACCGCGGCACACTTCGGTGAGGCCCGGCACGGCACAGGCGATCTGCCGATCAGCGAGCGCAATTTGTGGCACATTGCGCGGCACACTCTGGCCAGCGGCACACAATGCGGTCGGCGCTATATCTGCGTTTTTATTCAGCGTGAGTCCCTCATTTTCATCCTTCCTTCCACCGTCGAGAGAGAGGTTTGAGAGGGGATTTTTCTCTATCTACCACTTGATTGTGTGATTTTCTTCATCTCCTTCGATCGTGTAGCTCGGATTGTGGATCTAACACGTGTTCTTCGGATTATAGTGCTTGAATCTTCAGAGGTAAGAACTTCTTTAACCTAGTATGATTTTGGGGAGGGTTTGGTGGTGATCTTGTATTTTAATCGAATTAAGCTGATGTTGTTGTTAGATTTTGATAGTATGCTGCGTGACCCTTGGTTTTCTTGTTATTGGATGGGATGAAATCCCGTTATTACCGTTGGTGATTTCATTTCCTATGCACTCTTGGTGTCAGATGAATTGCCCAATGGGTAAATTATGATTAATTCTTACCTTTCCGCATTATTGAGACTTGTTGTATACCGTTATTGTGTTAGGAGCGGATTTGGGAGGATTATTCGGACCAAAACCTATTCCTTCGTTGTTTCCTTAGTTTCGTCTTATTCAAGGCAAGTACATGTATTACATTTAGTTATGTATCTTGTGATTTTCGAATTGAATGATGAATTGTGATTTTAGGTGCGTGAGTTGTGTTCCTTCCACCGGAGTGTCCTACGGGATGTGCGGAGTCGATACTCGAGTGCGGCCGTGGAAGGGAACTTGGGTGCGTGTGTGATTGAACTTCCACGAGTGTCAGAAGCGGGATGTAAAGTCGATACTAAAAGTGCAGCCGCGGAAGTGGTATCCACACAGGAGTGTTCGGCGGGATGTCTGAGTCGATACTAAAGAGTGCGGCCACAGGATACGATTGTAATTTTGTGATATCGTGATGATTGGAACTAATTTGATTGCCAATGTAGTATTAGTAATATTTATGGCAAATGATTTCGATTGGGATGATTGTGTAAAAACCGTATTTGTATATAATGTAGTGTAATTGTGTACTTGCACTAGCTATTCGAATCTTAACCCCTTAAATGGGAAATCGTCTTATGCATTTAGTGCAGGAGGGCTGAGGAGCGGGAATGGGACATGCACTCAAAGGATGGTGGCTTGATGATGTGGCTCAGTACAGATTTTATGTTTTGTCATTGCATTGTCGAGTAATGAAGTCGGGTAGTTTATTTTGAAACTTGGTTTAAGTCCTAGTGGGCAATGAATTGGTATTTAACTTATGCTCATGTACTCCGTTAAAATGTTTTGGCCAAGGCCACGGCCTTATTTCCTTTTGAGTGCATCATTTGGGATTACATTATGGTTCATATGTCATGTGTTGCTGGTAGACCTCACGAGGTTCTACGGGCGTGTAATGTCGATTGTGGATTGGGGTATTCTGAGATATGAGGTTGTATTCAGTTAAGAATGATATGATATGATGATTATGTATAGGAGGTGTTGGTGTTTTGGATATGAATATGGGATATTCGTATCTAGAGGTAAAATATGTGTTTTGATATAATATTCATATAAGAACACGAATATGATTTCAGTATGGTGATGGGATTGAATTTGGAAAAGTTAATGTTAATCTTGGAGCATGATTTCCTTTTCATTCGTATTCGTAGTCACAAGGTGTTAGTCGATGCACATGTGCATGCAAGTGTACAACATTAGCGCCACGTTAAGCTTCTGGATAGCGCACGCTAACGAAACAATTTAAGCGCACTCTACGTTATGTGTTTAACGTGCGCTAAGTAGGCGGTAGTGTAATATTTTTCGTGTTGTGTGTAATGAATTCATGATTGTTTGAGTTGGATTGAACAGACTAGTGGTTGAATGAGATATTGTTGAGCCGTTGGGTTTGTGAATTGGTTATATCGATTATTAATTGTTGTCGAACTTGTTGTTTATCGATTAGTGTAGTAGGTTGAGATTATTGATAGGTGATTAGAACTATGCGTTGCATTCGTGTTCGAGAATGTTCGTGAATTACATTGATCGGGGCGAGGGACTTTTAGGCGACAAGGAATTGGTAGCGGCTTCATCATCATCGTGTTGGTATCGAGGCAAGTTATTACTTGCTCGGTTTATAATATTTAATGAATGGTTTCCGTTTCATTCGTTTATAATTCGTATACCAATGTTTATAATCGTAATCACGGAGATTTTGGACTACAAGTTGTATTAGATTTTGAGAATTAAATCATAATGTATATGATCTACAATTGTTGTTGGTATACTTGGTATCGAGGATACATCATGGTATAGACGAAGATATGAATTATCTACCGTCAAGTGGTATTTTGGATCATCGAGCATTGAGAATAATGGTTGGTGATGGTTTAGATATCAAGTTTGCTCTCGAAGGACTAGGAGCAAGTATTTTAATCATTTTTGTCATTTGTATCGATCATGTTGTGGTATATTCATGTATCATTGTTATCATGCATTTGTGCATTGTTGTTGTCGTACATTGTATCTTTGTTGTTTTGTCTTGATTATGCATTATTGTCATATGTCCACCATGCGTTGGTCAATGGGATCAACATGGGATATCTATAGTTTGTGTGCCTTTGGATGCGTTGGGCGGGTAATGCCACCATGCGTTGCTCAGCGGGATCATCATGGGGATCTATATGTTTGTGTGACTGGATCGTTGGATTACCATGTGTTGTTGTTATTGTGCATATGTATATTATGGGTTGCCATAAGTATCTGATATCATTATTGATACGAGCGTATTGGCGTTGTCATATGAGTATGCATTTGTAGGTCTTGTGTTAGGACCATGTCCGTATATTGTATTGATCGATCTCGGATTAGATTAGCGTGATTAAATCGTGGCATTGCATATCTGAGGTATGTTAGTATTTCCTTTGGTATATGTCTTTTATGGACAATCGGTTTTCATGTTAAGATTTGATAATGATACAGATAGATTGAATTGGACGAATTAGTAGATTTAAGTGAGATAAGTTATGATGATGTTTGAGAACTTTGAGTATTATACAAATACGGTACAAATATTTGGGTATGGGTTTATTGTGTTGTCAAGGATACGAATCGTGGACTTTCGTAAAGTTATGGCGGTAAGATTACATTGGTAGTATTGTTACTTAGTATCTCATTGGTATGTAATTATTGACGTGATGTGATGGTTACCATTGTTGGATATTATGGTGACCACGTGGTGGGCTTTCTTTTAGGTTCTTGGAATATCAAGCTCGTATCGGTCATTGGAGAGATGAGCTTCGGAGAATGCTTGGCTAGGTCATGTATTTGTGTATTGAGTTTTCGATCGGTTCTTGTATTCCATTGCTAGAGTATCTTAATTGTTTGTGTTTTCCATTGCTTGAGTATTTTGAAATAACTTTTGATATCTTGCCAATGAGTTTTATTTCGTAAAACCGATTCCCTAAATCGAGTTTTGGCATTTTGGGCCATGTGGTTTCAAATGACATTTTCTGACGGTTTTGATAAATGTATTTTATCTAGTCTTGAATGTTTTGAAAGATGGTACCGTCGTTAGCCTCTTGGGCATTTGTAAATATTTGCCAAAATTCCTCGACCTTGTGGGTTCGTTACGGGGCCCAAGGCTGTAATATTCGGATGACTGCGGGGTGTTACAAATCTTTGTAGAACCAAGAATATAGTATCACCACTAATTAATTGTACACTCGATGATCAGACGACATTGTAGGACTAAGAAGGCATGAAATATTCCTACGGCTCATGTGTGCATTAATTAAGGGGAATACGATCTGAACCATGAATACAATATCAATCGAATATTGTTATGCGAATTGAATCCGTATGTACTTTTTAAGGGGAGCACTATATTATTACGCAAATATAGTACATGCACTATGGGATGTCAATTAATATTTTATTATTATTCTATTAAGTAATAAAAGCAGTTTTAGTCCACATGCCTGTTTCATAATTCAAATGTTTTATCATTTAATGCTTTACATGACATCTGGACTTTAGTATCATCATCTTCAAGCTCATCATTTGGATTAATCATCATTTCATCATCTTCATCTCATCAAATCAAAGGTATTAATCTCTTGGATCTAAATTTCGTATTTTAGGTTTTCCTTAGATTTCTTCGTGTAAGCTTGGATTGTTGTTGGAATATATTAGATATGGATTATCTACCTTGGATAAATGTATTCTATGGATTTAATGGCTATTTTGAGGATTTATATCAAGAACCCTTGGGGTTGACTTCGGATAATTTGGGCATTTCGTTTGACGTTGTGGTAATCTTGAAATTGTGGATTCTGTGAGATTATTGATATCATTGATAGTGGTTTCATGGTTTGAAATACTCATCTTGGAGTTGGTTTCGATATATTCGAGTTTGGATATTGTTGTATCGGCGTTTGAGTCGGTTATGATCGTATTTGATTCGTGTAATGATCGAATTATTGTAAATTGTGTTATTCAAGGTTGTTGAGCGGCCAGACATTTCATTTAGGATGTTGTTCGTGGACGGACATACTTCATCGGTGTTGTGTAAGTTAATTCTTACTCGGTTAAAAGGATATTCATTCCTTTTGTTGTTGATTATTCATAACCATAACTCATTCATCATGGAATTAATCATATTGAGACTTGTAATTGTCGAATAATCATTACATTCACGAGCAGCGGTTCCAAATCATTTCATTGGGTTATCAATCCGTCACTATTATTTTTTATCTTGGTGAGTCATCTTGGCCTTGTCGAATTATTATTCATTGATATTCATTGTGGTCATTCGTTTATATGACCTTACAGGTTCATATTGCGTGGTAGGGTGTGGCGTGTGGAATTTTAGTCGGGCACACGATGGTCATGTATTAGGTTCACCGTCAGATGGGCCGTGCACACGGTAAGCTTAACTCCGTGAGACTAATTAGGTACAAGGGGGTGTGTCCGGTCATTCGTCTTGTACACTTTCAGAACATTACGGGCATATTATGATAGTCTTATTCATCGTATTTCATTACTTTGGATATTTCATAACTTCAATTATATCATGATTGTGTATTTTCAACCCTTGAGGATTATTGTTACGTATGCGGCCGTTGAGATTTTGTTTAGTCACGGCAAGGCAAAGCACGGGAAGAGCATGTTGGCGAGTCAGTGATACTAGTAGGGGCAGGTCATTACGCTTAATTGATCATTTGATCGTTCTTATTTCTCTTCATTTGTATTTCATTTGCAAATTTCGTTTGAGGCGTTTATTTATTCGGTGGTGTATTTTATCTTCATATAAAATATACTAGTATTCATTTTGTCACAGTGTAATGTACTTAGCTCCTCATCGGAGTGTTTGGTAATATAATGTGGTTCGGTACTACAATTATATTATTTAATTCATCGATTTTCATTCGCACGGTGGGTCCCGATCGGGGGTCACGGCCTTTGTAATATCCGCCTAGTTGGGGTGTTACGAGTTGGTATCGGGCGTGGTTTGAATACTGCCTTCGAGTCATGTCTCATTTGAAATCATCGTCATCGAACTAGTATCATTGGACTTTCGCGTCACGTGTGACTGTGCGAGATCTTAGAGCAATCGAATAGAAAGAGTATAAGATTTCTAATGCCATGGTATAATTTTGATAATCATTCATTCATAATTCATTGATTAACAATTCTCAATCATCATTGTCATTTTGACCGGGGCGGTCGAGTTAACTTATTAATCACTCAATTCATTTCATTACTCGGTTGTTGATACGGAAGATCATATCATTAATCTTGTTAACTCGTTCAAGATAATCATTTCAATAATTTCATCGGATAATCATGTCACCTCGATTAATCATTCATGTAATCAACTTTGTGTTAGAGCGTGTATGCTCATTTCCATCATCTCATATCATAATCATAGCGTGATATTCATGCGGGAATATAATCATCATGTGACTTTCCTACTTCAATATGGAGAGAGCAAGAAGAGGACGCGGAGGGCGAGGCCGTAGTGCGGGCCGAATCCCGAAGCTCGTGTGAATACACGTGCGACGCGAGGAATATCTTAATTCATCGGCGGCGGCCAGTGCCACTCATTCACACTGGGCGCGATCATTCACTATCGGGAGTCGTGCAGGACACGGCTCGGTCGAGAAGGTGTTGGGTTGACCCACTTGCTTTTATGCGGGGCATGATGGCCCAAATGACCCGGATAGCACGGCTAATGGAGCGATGCATAACTCGGTCAATCAAAATCATGAGCTCCTCCACCGCCACCTCGGAGGCAAGAGAGGAATGTGGCGATATAATCGGCGACATCTCTCGCCAAAGGCCACCTACTTTTGAAGGATCATTTGGCAGCGGATATTATTCATTGGCTCGAGCAGTTCGAAGCTATTTGCGATGGTAGGGTGTCTAGAAGGACACAAAGTTTGATTGCGGCTTACTATAAGGTAAGGCGCTCATTCTTGGTGGTTGTCGTTGAAGCCCACCGAAGGATCATGTACTTAGGATCGATTCAAGACTCTCTTGATGGAGAGGTATTATCACGGCCCCACTCGGAGAGGCAGGCATCGGGAATTACTCACACCCGAGCCCTCGGCGAGACGAGGATGTTCTCGCCATTCAGAAATTTGAGAACTTCTCCCTTTCGCCTCATCCATCATTCATTGAGGCGGATAAAATCAAGTATTTGAGAAGAGGTGAAACCCCGTATGAGACCACATTTGCTTAATCATAATTGCACCACGTTGGCCGAGTTCATTGAAAGCTCTTACCTATGAGCTTACGGCTAAGGAAATTGCTAGCGGCAACCTTCATCTGCTGGCAAGAAATCGAAGAACCGTGTCGATCTGAAGGCGGTGAGACAACCTTGAAGAAACCTCGTGCGGGCTCTGCTTTTACGGCGACCTCTTGTGACGTCTAAACCCACGGAATCTCGGTCACTAGCGCGATTCGGCCATCACTGTTTTAATTGTGGAGAAGCCGGGTCACGTCGGCACCAAGTGCGTGAGACTATCACGTGTCATAACTATGGGATTCTTTGGGCATAAGGCTGTTTTGCCGTAGGGACTCCAAACCTACTCGGAGCGTCATTTCGAGGCCCTAAGCGATCGGCGTTCGAGAATGAGGCCACTCAATTAGCGTCGTTTAAAGCAGCGGGGGCGACTAAAGGTGGAGCTATGGCGTGACAGGAGGCGTCACGGTGCAGGACTAGCAAGCCCGGATTTATGAGATGAAGAAGGCCGATGATCCGAAGCCTAATGATCTCGGGTACACTCGATATTCTATCTCAACTGTGTGTACCCTTTTTGATCTTGGTGCATCGCATTCATTCATTTCAAGTCATGTTTGAGTAGACTCGTGCAGGTAGTGCTACTAGTTGTGAACCTTATGTCATTGGCCTGCACGATGGTAGGCGAATTATCGATGTCGTGAGATTGAGTGTCGATTGATTTCATGGTCGTGTATGGCCATCGGACCTAATCGTAGTATATTTTCCAATAGGCAGCGTCATCTTGGGTATTGATTGGACGGATCGCCATGATGCCATCATTAGTGTCCGTAGCGTATGGTCACTATCATTTTGGACGATGGGGTTGAATGTGTTTTTGGGAGCTAATCCCGGCATTGCAGTAAGGTCATTAATTTGATGAAAGCGGTGAGATTACTCAATCGAGGATGTGTCGGTTATTGGTGCTATATGACCAAACAGAAATCATCGATAATGTTGACGGATATTCTGTAGTGAGGAATATGCGATGTTTTTCAGACGAGTTACAGTTTGCCTCCACGAGAGGATGTGGAATTCACGATTGAGTTGGAGCACAGTCGTCCCGATATCGAAGGCACCGTCTTGGATGGCCCGACGAAATGCGGGAATTAAAGAACCAACTTGAGGAGTTGTTGAGAAGGGTTATATTCGGTGAGTGCATCCCAGTAGAGCACTAGTGTTATTGTCAAGAAGAAGAATGGTTCTTTTCGCTTGTGTATCGATTATCGGGAGTTGAACATGTAACACCCAATTCACATTTGGACATTACACGCATGTAGAACCCCGTGAGGTCTACGGCTAACACATGACATATAAACCACAATGTAATCCCGAATGATGCACTCAAAAGTAATTAAGGTCGTGGCCTCGGCGAAAACATTTTAACGTAGTACATGAGCAGAGGTTAAATACCAATTCATTGCCCACGAAGACTTAAACCAAGTTTCAAAATAGGCAGTCTAACTTTAATACTCGACAATGCAATGACAAAATATAGAAATGGGGCTGAGCCGCATCATCAAGCCATTATCCTTTGCATGCATGACCCGTGCTTGCTACTCGGCTCTCCGTACAGAAATGCATAAGGCGCATTTCCCCCATTTAAGGGGTTAGCATTCGAATAGCTAGTGCAAGTACACAATTACACAACATTATATACAAAAATGGTTTTACGCAATCATCTCAATCGAAATCATTTGCCATAAATGTTAGGAATACTACATTGGCAATCAAATCGGTTTTCAATCATCACGATATCACAAAATCACATTTGGTATCCGTGGCGTACCCCTTAGTATCGACCCCCATACATCCGTCGAACACTCCGGGTGGGATACCACTTCATGGCCGTCCCCCTTAGTATCGACCCCGGACATCCCATCGGACACTCTGGTGGAAGTTGATCACACACGCACCCAAGTCACTTGCGGCCGTACCCCTTAGTATTGACCCCAAACATCGTCGGACACTCGGTGGAAGGAACACAACTCACGCACCCAATAATCACCATTCATCATTCATTTGAAAATCACAACATACATAACGAAATGTAATACATGTACTTGCCTTGAACACGATGAAACAAGGGAAACAACGAAGGAATAGGTTTTGGTCGAACAATCCTCCCAAATCCGCTCCTAACACGATAGCGGTATCTGACAAGTCTCGATAATGCGGAAAGGTAAGAATTAATCCTAATTCTACCCGTTGGGACAATTCATCGGACACCAAGAGTGCATAAGGAAATGAAATCGGTCAGCGGTGTAACAGCGGGATTTCATCCCAACCAATAACAAGAAAACCAAGGGTCATGTGAATCTTATCAAAATCTAATAACAACATCGGTTAATTGAATTAAAACACAAGATCACCACCAAACCCTCCCCAAAATCATACTAGGGTCAAAGGAGTTCTCACCTCTTGAAGATTCAAGCACTCAAATCAAAACCACGTGTTAGATCGCAATCAAGGCCACACGATCGAAAAGAGATGAAAAAATTTACATTCAAGTGATAGATGGAGAAATCTCCCTCTCAAGCCACTCTCTCTCGCACGTTTGAAGGAAGGAAGGGAAATGAGTGACTTTATTTGAATAAAAGCGAAGATATAAGCGGCCGCGTTGTGTGCAGCGGCTCGGCTAAAGCGTCTTGGCACGAGGCAAGTGCGCCCGATGATCGGTGGCCGCTCGTTGTGCCGCGGCTCATTGAAGTGTGCGCAGCTCGGACTCGGCATGTGCAGCGGCCACTGCCGGTGTGCCGCGGCCTGCCTTGTCTGATAGGTTTTGGCGGCAAGTGCCACCGCGGGTGTGCGCGGCCGGACAAGTGTGCGCGGCTTGACTCATTGTGTGCGCGGCCTGCAATCTGGCTGCTCGGCCGACAAGCCCAGGTAATGTGTGTGCGCGGCGCACAATCCTTGTCCGCGACCCTCACCCCCTCGGGTCCCAAAATGACGAAAAATGATCAGGAAGAGAATAAAAGCAATAGGAATCGATATTTGGGCAACAATAACCACGAAATGGAAATCGGAACCCCAAAGCGATCGAGGTACACAGCCAAAAGTCGAACAAGGAACAAATTCCCTAAATTTCTAGGAAATTACAAAAGCGGCCCAAGCATCCAGAAATCACGACACAGCGTCGGATTAACAATCGAAACTCACAACATGCTCTACTCGATCATACGAACTCATGGAAGTAAGAAAATGATGAAATCGAGCGAGTTTAACGAGAATCGAATACACATGAGACAAAATATACCACAAAATGAAATTACGTAAAAACATCATGAGACCGTCTAGCGGAGAAACTCAAGAACAAAATAGGTTCAGAATTCCAAAAGCAGTGCCAAGCGAGTTATCCGAAGCGAATATACACTAAAAATAGAAATTACTAAAAATAGAAAAGCGGATGTTACATTATCTCCCCCTAAAAATAAGTTTCGTCCGAAACTTACAACCTGAATAACTCGGGGTGTCTCGACCTCATACTCTCCTCCGTTTCCCACGTGGCTTCCTCGATCCATGCCTCGACCATTGCACTTTAACTAAAGGAATGGTTTTACTGAGTTGCTTCACCCAGACGCTCTAAGATCTGAATCGGCCTCTCCTCGAAGGTAATGTCGGGCCCCAACTCGATCTCTCCAAAATCAATAATAATGCTAGGGTCCGATCGTACTTCTAAGGTGGGAAACATGAAATACGTTATGCACGTGGATCGGGGACGGCGGCAAGCCTAGCCGTCGCAAGCTCTCGACTCTATCTAAAATTTGAATGGCCCAATAAACCTCGGACTAAGTTTACCCTTCCAAGCGGTAAACTCCCGTGTCAGCGACACCTTAAGCAACACATGGTCTCCCACCTCAAACTCCAGCGGTCGGCGACGGTATCGGCATAAGACTTACGCCGACTGCAGGCCGTCAACAATCTATCGCGAATCGAGGCCGACCTTCTCTCTTGTCTCAACTATCATGTCGGGCTCAGTACCAATCAGCTCGGACGCATCGTTCCAACACAACGGCGATCTACACCTTCTCCCATATAATGCCTCAAATGGTGCCATTTTAATCGGCGTGCCAACTATTGTTGTCGTGAACTTCGCTTAACGGCAAGTGCGACTCAATCATCCTTCGATCTAAGGCACGAGGCCCTCAACATATCCTCCAGCGTCTGGATCGTCCGCTCAGGTGTCCAGTCGATCGAGGTGGTAAGGCGTCTTGAGTCTCAACTCGGTCCCAAATCTCGATGAGCGGCTGCCAAAAATGTGATATGAATCGGCCATCACGATCGAAACAATACTCTTAGGGGTCCCATGCAATCTCACGATTTAGAAACAAACACTCGTGCAAGCCTCTCGGCCCCCAAGTGTCATTAATACTTAGAAAATGAGCTGATTTGGTTAGTCGATCAACAACGACCCAAATCATGTTCATTCCGTCGAGTCTTAGGCATCGGTAATGAAATCCATAGAAATATCCTCCCATTTCCACTCACGGGATAGGAAGTGAGTAATGTGACCCAGCGAGTCTGTTGATGCTCGATCTTAACCTGGCGGAGTCGAGACACCTCGACACAAACTCATTACTTATTTGTCTTCAAATTACTCCACGGTAGTTGCTCCTCACATCCTTGTACATTCTACTCGTACAGGGATGTATGGAGTAGGTGTAGCATGAAGCTTCACTCAAGATCTTACATCTCGGCTCAATATCACTCGGTACACAAAGTCTGCGCGAAACCTCAAAACTCCATCATCGTGAACCACAAATCCAGGGCTTTCCTTCCTCACATCCTCCCTCAAGCTGGACCAAAAGCGGATCGTCATCTTTGCTTCGCCTTGATATCATCGATCGAGGCGAAGTGATCTCTAACGCACATAAGCGGCCTGAACTCTGAACCCAAACCTCAATATTCGGCAGATGAAATCTCGGCTGGATCTACTCTGCGGTGTAAGTACCTCTAACATCTGCAAAGCCATCGGTTTTTGGCTCAACGCATCGGCCACTCGTTGGCCTTACCGGATGGTAAAGTATCTCGAGTCGTAATCTTTAAGTAGCTCTAACCACCTCTGCGCCTCATATTCAACTCTTTACGGCTGAAGATGTACTTGAGACTCTTGTGATCCGTAAAATCTTACACGATGACCCATAGAGTAATGCCTCCAGTTTTTAAAGTAACGACCGACTAACTCCAAATCGTGCGTGGGATAATTTACTTCATAAGGTTTCAATTGGTGGGACGCATAAGCAATCACTCTATCTCTCTGCATCAAAACACATCCTAGACCAAGGCCGAAGCATCACTATACACTCACGAAATCCTCGTTCCCTGAAGCATGCTAAAGCAGGTGCGGTAGTGACGTCTCTTTAACTTGTCAAAGCATCTGCTGTCTGCGGTCCGCTCGAACCACGAGTTTTGGAGCAAGCGAGTGAGTGGTCTAGCGATCTTAGAAAATCCCTCAACGAATCTGCGGTAATATCCGGCAAGACCAGAAAACTCCTCACCTCCTTCACATTCTTAGGCGGCTCCCAAGCCATCACGCCTCTATCTTACGCGGATCTACCCGAACTCCCTGCTGAAATCACATGCCCAGGCGTCACTTCCTCGAGCCAAAACTCACACTTAGAGAACTTCGCGTAAGCGCTCGGCCCTCAAAGTGTCTAATACAATCCGGAGATGTAAGGCGTGCTCCTCAGGCTCCGTGAATAGATAAGAATATCATCGATAAAAATGACTACGAATTTGTCCGGATACTCAATACAAACTTTGTTCATCATGCATGAACAACTTTGAGGCATTAGTTGGCTTGAAAGGCATAACCACAAACTCGTAATAGCCATATCTCGTCGAAAGCGGCTTTGGAATATCGGCGTCCTGAATCCTCAAGCGGTAGTAGCCGATCGCAAATCAATCTTGAAAAGGCCTGCCCCAAGGTGATCAAACAAATCGTCGATCACAGGCAAAGGTATTTATTTTTGATGAGTCGACTTGTTTAATTCTCGATAATCGATGCATAAGCGAAGCGACCCATCTTTCTTCTTAACGAAAATGCAGGCGCACCCCAAGGCGATGCGCTCGATCGAATATACCCTTTGTCTAACAATTCTCCCATGGTTCTTGACTCTAACATCTCAAGCGGTGCCATACGATGCGGTGCTCGAGATATAGGGGCTGCATTCGGCTCAAGATCGATAGGGAACTCCACCTCTCGCTATGGTGGTAATCCGGCAAGTCGTGCAGGAATATGTCGGGATACTCACTAACAAGCTGGAATTGGCGACATGTCAACCCCAGGCATCCTTCGCTGCGGGCGTAACACGATAGCAGACACACACTGGTTCGAAGTTTCATCGCCTTCAAGGCGCTAATCACCTCCCGATCTACAGGCTTACAAGCGAGGTATGCTCGGTGCCATCCTCGGCCACTATCAAGATGAGTGCGAGTCCGATAGTTCATGATAGTCTGTGACAATCCGACCCGATCGTCCCGAGAATCAAATCCTCACCCTTAATGTCTATAACGATGAGATTCGAGGCGATCTCGCTCCGATCCTCCTTTGGGCAATCCCTAACTTCCGGTCCCCAACCATCACGATCCCAGCTAGGCGTTCCCACCACAAGCGGTTCACACTCAAACAAGCGATTAAAGCGTCGATTCACACAATCCGAAGCAATAAAGGAGTGGGTAGCACCGAATAAAAAAGCCTTTGGCGGATGAGAAAGGATCGAGTGGTACACAGCGCCACGGGCGTCCGCCTCCTCTGTCGCCTCATCGATACAATCGGGGGTGGGCGAACCCGAACTTCGATCTTTGTCTGGCGTCAGGTGACGCGACCCCTACCACGGCCGAACTCTGCGGAACATGTGTAGGCTGGAAGGCTGTGATCCCTACGATCGCGGTGGTAGTCGGAACTCTAAGCGGCCACAGTGGCTCTCTCACAATGAGTCGCCGATGCGATGCACGCAAGTGTAGCAAGTAAGCTGGAGAAAGGACAATCCTTCATCAAATGCTCATATTGGTTGCGATTAAAACAAACCACCTGCCACGAAACAGGTGGCGAGCAGTTACCACGAGATCCACCGGCTTTGATGGAGCGGCCTCTTCCCGGTATGGGAGCGAGCGAGACCTCGGCGGCCACCCTTCACGGTGAGAATCCGTGGTAGTCTTACCTTCTTAGCTTTGAAACCGACTACGATTACGGAACCGCCATCTCGATCGCTAGGCGCGATCCACAGTATTCCTTGAGTGGCACACATGAGCGGTGCCATACTGCCTAATATGTGGCTTCATTCGCATATTGAAGTAGCGGATTTTATCGGCCTCGTTCTTACTTGATCTCTTACGAAACCCAGTGCTGATTGTAAGAAATGATGGCACGAGAAATAGGCACATCACTGAGGTGTAGCGGTGAAGAATTCCACAGTGCGATCCTTGGTAGCGGCGGACAATACTCTGCTTCCATGCGGCCTTGAATTCCTCCCAAGTAGCTCGACGGTCTCTGGGCACAACGGCCTCCCACCATTCCACGGCTTCCTTATCCGGGAAGTGCTTGGGCAATATGTACCCTCTGTCTTGAGGACAAGCTACGGCATCAAAGGTCTGGACAAGGCAGAAGAGGCGATTCTCCCAGCAGGGAGTCGGAGGATCCGGAGAAGCGAGGAGGGTGCATCTTAGTCACCGTCTGAAGCCACTTACTAGCCTCCTCTTAGGTGTCGGGGCGGATTCTAGCGTCCACCACAGGCTATCCCGAGTAAGTTGGGCTACCAAGCTGGCAAATCTGGCGGTAGCCAGCGTCGGCATTATTACCCAGCGGCTTGAGTGAGAGGTGAGTCATGAGGCCGAGAAAGTGAGCCCTCCTCATTATCGGCACCCGACCACGGCCTCGGCCGCGTCCCTAGCGGTCTACCACGACCTCTCAACATCTTGAAGGAAAATAAAGAAAAGAACAAGATCGAAAGATTCACAATTCACAAAGTTGGTAACACAAGTCACGATTCGAGCAGCGCAAGAAAGCGAATTACGAAATATAAGAGTTCGAGGAGACTTACGATTACAGGTGTACGAAAAGGCGGTAGCATGATGATATTAGGCTCAGCAGTGACTCTAATGGCCTTGGTTGTAGACCCAAAATTCACCGACGGCTAGGTATTCAAAACCTAAGCTCAGATACCATAAATGTAACACCCCGATTCTGGCCAGGACATTACACGCCGTAGAACCCCGTGAGGTCTACCGAGGCTAACACATGACATATAAACCACAATGTAATCCCGAATGATGCACTCAAAAGTAATTAAGGCGTGGCCTCGGCCAAAACATTTTTAACGTAGTACATGAGCAGAGGTTAAATACCAATTCATTGCCCATGAAGACTTAAACCAAGTTTCAAAATAGGCAGTCTAACTTGATACTCGACAATGCAATGACAAAATATAGAAATGCGGACTCGAGCCGCATCATCAACCGACCCATCCTTTGCATGCATGACCAGTGCTTGCTCCTCGGCTCTCCGTACTTGAAATGCATAAGGCGCATTTCCCCATTTAAGGGTTAGCATTCGAATAGCTAGTGCAAGTACACAATTACACAACATTATATACACAAGCGGTTTCGCAATCATCTCAATCGAAATCATTTGCCATAAATATTAGGAATACTACATTGGCAATCAAATCGGTTTTCAATCATCACGATATCACAAAATCACAATTTGGTATCCGGTGGCGTACCCCTTAGTATCGACCCTAGACATCGTCGAACACTCGGGTGGGATACCACTTCGGCCGTACCCCTTAGTATCGACCCCGGACATCCCGTCGGACACTCGGTGGAAGTTCAATCACACACGCACCCAAGTCCACTTCGCGGCCGTACCCCTTAGTATCGACCCCCATACATCCCGTCGGACACTCAGGTGGAAGGAACACAACTCACGCACCCAAAAATCACCATTCATCATTCATTTGAAAATCACAACATACATAACGAAATGTAATACGTGTACTTGCCTTGAACACGATGAAACAAGGGAAACAACGAAGGAATAGGTTTTAGTCAGAACAATCCTCCCAAATCCGCTCCTAACACAATAACGGTATACAACAAGTCTCAATAATGCGGAAAGGTAAGAATTAATCCTAATTCTACCCGTTGGGACAATTCATCGGACACCAAGAGTGCATAAGGAAATGAAATCGGTCAGCGGTGTAACAACGGGATTTCATCCCAACCAATAACAAGAAAACCAAGGGTCACGTGAATACTATCAAAATCTAATAACAACATCGGTTAATTGAATTAAAACACAAGATCACCACCAAACCCTCCCCAAAATCATACTAGGGTCAAAGGAGTTCTCACCTCTTGAAGATTCAAGCACTCAAATCGAAAACCACGTGTTAGATCTACAATCCGAGCCACACGATCGAATAGAGATGAAGAAATTTACACATTCAAGTGATAGATGGAGAAATCTCCCTCTCAAGCCACTCTCTCGCACGGTTGAAGGAAGGAAGGGGTGAGTGACTTTATTTGAATAAAACGAGATATAAGCGGCCGCGTTGTGTGCAGCGGCTCGGCTAAACTATGCAGCGGCACGGGGCCAATTGCGCCCGGTGATGGTGACCACTCGTTTTGCAGCGGCTCATTCGAAGTGTGCGCGGCTCGGACTCGGCATGTGCAGCGGCCTGTCGGTTGTGCAGCGGCACCTTGCGTCTGATAGGTTTTGGCCGGCAAGTGCCACGGGTGTGCCGCGGCCGGACAAGTGTGTCGCGCGGCTTGACTGTGTGCCGCGGCGCACAATCCTTGTCTTTGTGGCACAGTACTGCTTTCGGCCAACAAGCTGGGTAATGTGTGTGCCGCGGCGCACAATCCTTGTCGCGGCCCACACCCCTTGGGTCCCAAAATGACGAAAAATGATCGGAAGAGAATAAAAGCAATAGGAATCGATATTTGGGCAACAATAACACGAAATGGAAATACGGAACCCCAAAGCGATCGAGGTACACAACCAAAGTCGAACAAGGAACAAATTCCCTAAATTTCTAGGAAATTACAAAAATGGCCCAAGCATCAGAAAATCACGACACAACGTCGGATTAAAAATCGAAACTCACAACATGCTCTACTCGATCATACGAACTCATGGAAGTAAGAAAATGGAAATCGAGCGAGTTTAACGAGAATCGAATACACATGAGGCAAAATATACCACAAGATGAAATTGTGTAAAAACATCATCGAGACCGTCTAGCGGAGAAACTCCGAGAACAAAATAGGTTAGAATTCCAGCAGTGCTAGCGAGTTATCAAGCGAATATACACTAAAAATAGAAATTACTAAAAATAAGCGGATATTACGAGCAGGTGACAATCAAGAATAAGTATCCCTTACCCGTATTGATGATCTCTTAGATCAACTTGGGAGCTTGATATTTTCAAGATTAACTTAAGATCTTGCTATCATCGATTGCGGATTCGAGTCGGATATCGCGAGGATGGCGTTTGAACACGCTATGGTCATTATGAGTTTGTGGTTATGCCGTTTGGATTGACTAATGCACCTGCGGTATTCATGGAGTTAATGAATCGGGTTTTCATCGACTTTTTGGATCAGTTTGTTGTTCTCTTCTTCAATGACATTTTGATTTATTCTCGTGACCGGGAGGAACACGAGTTTCACCTTCATCAAGTGATCGACATTTTAAGACGAGAACAACTTTATGGGAAGTTTTCTAAGTGTGAGTTACGGATGTCAGTGGCGTTTCTCGGACACGTAATTTCATCGAGACGGAGTTCGTGTCGATCCTCAAAGATGGAGGCTATTGAGATTGGCTACCTCAGAAGAATGTTAAGGAAATCCGAAGTTTCCTCGGATTAGCGGGTTATTATCGGCGATTTGTGGAGGATTTTCTAGAATCGCTCAACCCTTGGCGAACCTTTTGCGGAAGGATAAGAAATACACGTGGTCGGGCGTGTCAGCGAGTTTTGAGGAACTCAAGAGCAGTTAATGTCGGAACCTATACTTTCCTTGCGCGAGGCGGAAGGATTTGTGGTTTATAGTGATGCGTCGGACGGGGTCTCGGATGTGTGATCATGCGAGAATGGAAGGTTATTGCCTATGCTTCACGGCAATTGAGACCTTACGAGGTTAATTATCGACCCACGACCTGGAGCTAACGATCGTGGTGTTACTTGAAAATCTGGCGTCATTACCTTTATGGCGTCACTGTCAAATTTTCACCGATCACAAGAGTTTGAAGTATATATTTACTCGAAGGAGTTAAATATGCGGCAGGCGGTGGTTGGAACTAATCAAAGATTATGATATCGAGATCCTTTACCACCGGGCAAAGTGACGTTATCGCCGCGCCTTGAGTCGTAAGTCCGTTCGGGAGTAGATGCTTGCCGTTTACTTGATTCGAAGGAGCTTGATAGGAATTCCTTAGACCCGAGATCGAGTGCAGCTTGTGAGTTCGGGGGACGACTTTGTATGTTGGAGATCTCATCGTCACTTGAGGAGGCAATCGGAGAGAATCGAGTTCGGACCCATCATTGTTGCGCATCCGTGAGGATGTGGCTCGAGAAAGCCCACGGATTCGTAGTCCACTAGGATGGACTTTTGAGATTTAAGAATCGGTTGTGCGTGCCGTGAATGACGAGTTGAAAAACTCGATTTTGAAAGAAGCTCATGCTACCCCTTATTACATTCATCCGGGGTCTAGCAAGATGTACAAGGACTTGAAACAAAATTCTTGGTGGAGTAATATGAGCGAAGTCGCGAGAATTTGTTTCGAGATGCTTAACACATCAACAAGTTAAGATTGAACATCGGCCAGGAGGGTATCTTTGAAACCTCTCCTATTCCAAAATGGAAGTGGGAAGACATTTCTATGGATTTCATCACGAGTTTGCCGGCAGTCGTCGTGGCATGAATACGATCTGGGTAATTGTGGGCGCTTAACTAAATCGGCTCATTTTCTTGAGATTAAGGATACTTGGGGTCAGAGACTTGCCAGTTATTCATCAAAGAGATAGTGAGGCCCTGCGGTACTCCTAAAGTATCGTTTCCGATCGTGACGGAGGGTTTGTGTCGCATTTTTGGAAATCGAGTTCATCGTCTATGGGAACCCGGCTTAATCTCGTACCGCCTTTCATCCTCGGTCAGACGGGCAATCGGAGAGGACTATTCGGACATTAGAAGACATGTTGAGGGCATGCGTCCTCGATTGGAAAGGCGATTGGGAATCCCAACTACCATTGATTGAGTTCACATATAATAACGATTGGCATGCTTGATTAAGATGGCACCTTACGAGGCCTTATGCGGTCGTCGTTGTCGATCTCCTTTGTGTTGGGGCGACCTATCCGAATCAATCGGCCAAGGCCCGATATGTTTATAGCCACCGTGAGAAGGTAGCTTTGATCGGGAGTCGTTTGTTGACCGCTCGAGTCGGCGAAATCATATCTGAGATAATCGTCGTCGACCACTAGAGTTCGAGACGGTGACCACGTGTGTAATACCGAGATTTCTGATATGTATTTCGAACTTGGGATATTGTACTTGTTGAACTTTGATGGGAGTATTATACTCCGTATTTCATAATCCGGGGTTGTTGAGCGTATGATTTCATGAATGTGATTTAAAAATTGTGATTACGCGCATGTAGCGCACGCTATCGTCTAAGTGTAGCATCGCTAACTTGGATCCATAGCGCCGCCTTCTGAAGGAACCTTAGCGCACGCTATCGTGGTCAATATGATTGAGGCGTGTTGGTAGGTGAGATCGGGCGGGGATCTTGGTCGGATTGTGTCGGGATGAACACAGGCGGCTTTCGGGAAAAAGCGAGTCAGCAGCGTTAGCGCCACGCTACTCACATGAGGGTAGCACACGCTAAAGTGATCTGGTGAAATCGGTAAGTTTCAAATAGCCGTTAGCGCCGCTATGAATATGGACTAGCGCGCGCTAATAACCATTTTCTATAAATAGGGCGACATCCGTTTCGTATTTTCGGTCTTTTCACTTCCCTCATCCGAATCCTTATACTTGAGAATTACTCTCTTCATCCTAAACACTTAATATCAGCATCTGGCTCGTGTTGAAGATTGTGTAACATCCCCAAAACCGTATGGGAATATTACACGCCGTAGACCCTTTCCACAAGGATCTACCGGGCTAAACATCCATAAACAACCAAATGCTTGCCCGACCGAGTCAAACAATAAAATGATCTGAGGCCGATATGGTCACTTACACGTGAATACACGGGCCGATGAGGTCACACAACCCAATCGATAAAAGCGGCTTAAATAACATTACCCACACGGGGGTGAAATACAATCTGATGGAAGGTGAAATCAACTCGACAACACAACAAAAATCAAAATAACTCTCGACTCATGATTAGTATCGTAGCTCGTCATCCTCTTGTGCCAATCCTGTGTTGCTCCCTGAATACGCATGTACGGGCGCAAAGCAGACATCCACCCCGATTACTCGGGGTTAGTAAACTCCTTGTTTTACTAGTGCGATATCAAATCATACGAAATGTAACAAGCAATTAATAATCGTGATCAAATATAATAATCAAGTATCAAATATTCCCATGAGGTTTTCACAAGGGAAGATAAGCTATGGAGCATTCGAAAATAAGATTATCATCTCGGGAATTTTTTAAAATTTCAAAACCTTAAGACCTCAAGTCTGATTCACAAAACCTTTGAAAAACTTAAGGGCCTTAACCCAAAACTCGTTTCATAATTCAGCGATTTACAATACGGAAACATTTCCATAAATCTCGTGAGGCTCGGCCCAACATTCTTTCTTAAAACTTTTCTGTAAAAACTTTGATTTGAAAAGTATAATGCTCATGACACCGTGATCCAGCATCGCGTGTCTCGTGGGTTCAACAACCGTCACGGACTACATCACGCACAATTAAACAAACATAATCAATTCCGACACGTGATCGACATCACGTGTCTCCGTGGGTTCAACAACCCACGGACTATTAACCAAACATAACCAATTCCGACACCGTGATCGACATCACGTGTCTCGCGTAAACATAACAACCGCCCGGACTATATCAATCACAACAATCGCACACCAGTCGACACGTAGTCCATTGCCACGTGTCACCGTAAGCCCGTCGAGCTCACCCGGTTGGGCCGCGTGTCGAAACTCATAGTCCTTTGCCATGCGTTATCGTAGGCCTCGTCGGACCGGCCGCGATTGGACCTCGGTACCTCACTAAGTTGATCCCGTAGTCGCCCACGAATCCTCGTAGGTCGTCGAACCAACACGAGAGAACTTAGCGGTCACACACATATTCACATTCACATTACATACAACAACGAGCACAATTAATCAAACACCTTGATCACCACAAAAACGTACATAGCACGCAAATAACACAACCTCGACACTCGCAACAACTATCATCAATCAACGACATTTAACCAACAAAACACACATTCGGTACACAATACATTGTACAACCAAGTGTACAACCATCCCATATGCGTCGCATTCTGCACAAATGGCACAACGCCTAACACGTATGCGATATAACCTTTATTATCACAAAGCCTTCAAATTACGAGAAAACACAACCAACTCAAGCGGAACATATTTACGAAGGCAAGCAAAGTCATTATACATCTCATACGTAATTACTAGTCGCAAGATACAAGTCGTATAGTAAGATACTTGCCTTAATAACCGCTGCGAGCGCTCAGAAGAACACGGTTCGGCCAGGAAGCTCGAACCCCAAGGAAGGCAACGAGCGGAAGGGTTCGACTCGAGTTCTTCACAAGAATTCGCTCCTAAGTCACAGCGATGTCGATTCGATCACAATTCTACGAAAACATATGGAACTTCCCAAGTTCTACTCATTGAAGCATTTTATCGGACACCTTGAGGGCATAGTCGATTCAATCGATTATTCAAGGTAATACTCAAATTCGTTTCACAAAACTTGGGGGTAATGAATGATTTCGACTATCTGACCATGTTCTAACAATAATCTAAACTAAAAGCGAATCAAATCGGCCGAAACATCAAGAAACCTCAAAAATTCCCAAAACCAAGAGTTTAGGTGTTCTTACCTTGATCCGGGTGGAATATGATGTTAATCCATGAATCAAACTTCCAAAGCGTGTTGTTCTATGATTCTCTTACTCAAATCCATCCATTTATCTTTGAAGAAATCGCGAAGGAGCGAAGGAAAAAATGAGAAATGGCGGATAACTCGATCGAGCCATTAAATAGGTGATGCCTTGCTGTGTGCGCGGCCTGAGACAAGTGTGCCGCGGCCCGGGGCCACCAAAACGCCCAGGAATCAGCTTAGTGCCGCGGCTGACTGAGTGTGCCGCGGCACAGTCTGACCCCTTCAACACCAAAAAGGCACACCGTGCGGTCTTAGCTATTTCGACCATAACTCCTTAAATGCGGACTCGATTGACTCACCGTTTGAACCATTGGAAAGCTAACTTGATGCTCTATAATGTTGCAAAGATTCAGAATTTTTAAGTTTCCAAGAATTTATGGTGATTTTTACCATGCCGAACTCATACTTAGAAAAGTCGTTTAGTAATCCTGAACTCAACAAAGCGACACGAAACCCGAACACGAATACGGCAGAGATACGGTTCTGAAGTACTCACAAAGGCGAATCTAAGAGCTAGTAGAACACACGATTCCGACCACCAGAAGGCTCGAAATTCGACAATGGAAGGTAATTACCCCAAACTTTGGGAAATTACGAAAATGGCCCAAATGTCAGAAAATCACGATCTGCGATCGAAACACCAAACCAAAGCTTGCAACAAGAATAACAACATTAAATGAACTTACGAGAAACTAGAAACAACGATTTGGACGAGATTAGCAAGAATCGAACTCAAGTGCGGAAAAGCGTCTAAAAGCTCGGAACTCGGTAAAGCGATGCAGCGAACTCGGATGACAAAAGTGCAGAATTAAATATTCTCGGAATGGCGAAGCGGTCAAGCGAGTTGTCTAAACGGACCTCCGCGAAAAATGAAAATTAGGAAATCCGAAATTGTGGATATTACATTCTACCCTCCTTAAAAGAAGTTTCGTCCGAAACTTAAAATAAATAAGGAGAAGCAATATCTGACGAAACCTCAACGAGATACACAAGAAGCGCATAACTTTTGCCCATTGGCAAAGCGTTACAAGAAATGCGAAAGAATATACGTGAAAACCGCCCCACGGCGACCATAACAACGCCACGGCAATGATTCAAAACAATAACAATCAATTAACGGCATCACATACCACATCATATGCACACATTTAATCAAAGAAATGTACGCGACAACAAGTCGCACCGACTAAAACGGCTATCTTACTGAAACAAATAGAGTATTACGATAGAAATCATTAGATTCTCATCAACAAGAAAATGTCGCGTCAAAACACAAACAATTCAAGATAGCGGAAAAGAATACGGATATTACATTTCTATCTATTAAAATTAAGTTTCGTCCGAAACTTAAAATAAAACATCATGATAGAATAGAAACAAAACCGAGAAAGTTCACGCAACAAATATCGATCTCTACAATTATAGCACAAAGTACGATACCTGACTACATCCTTGGACACCACGGCCCTCCCAGTAGGAATGAAAACCCGATTCCCGAAGCAAAAGGGAAAGGGATAGATGCGATTCCACCGGGCAGCGGACTCACAATGCGCTTGGTACCCGATTAGCCGCACTTAAAACAATTAACGGTGGCGACGACAATTACATCTCGCATGGCCTACCATTGCCGATTAAGCGAGTCTTCACCGATCGTCTTACTCGCCTCTGCAGGGTAAGGTTCTTAGGCCAGTCAGCCGAGCGAGGAGTGCTCCCGAAGAAGCTGAAGCAACGGGCTCACGGATCTCACTCCTCGGCCTCTTGAAAAATTCCTCGAGGTCTTGTCTCTTACTCTACGGGCAGTTCCGTCACGAAGCGGCCATCTCAATGGCTAAAGCTCGGTCTGATATTCCTTCGGTGGTACACATGGCGGAGCCGTACTCTCACGGATATGGGGTTTCATGCGCATATTGAAGTATCGGACCTTGTCACTTCACTTCTCACTTGATCACGAACATAAGCTAGCGCCGATTATAATCGACTATCGCTGAGGATATTGACACATCACAGGCGTAGCCAGAAAAACTCAACGATCTGCGTTCACGAGCGAGGCAGCAGGCAATACTGCTGCCTCCATGGCGGTCTTAAACTCGGCCCATGTAGGTGTACGATCTGCGAGGCACTACAACGTGCCACGATCTGCGGCTTCTTTGTCAGTAGGTCTTGAGCAATGGGTACCCTCCTATCATCGGACAAGCTACGGCATCAAATATTCTATCCAGTGGAAGAGCCGATTTCCCAACCTAACAAGTCGAGCGAACCCACAAAGCGGCGAGTGCATCTTCATCACATCTCGTAACCACTTACTAGTTCCGTTATCCTATTTGGGTTCTCATCCCGACGTGCGGCTGATTCATCTGCACTAGCCGATCAACCACACGGCGAAGGATGGTGGCGGCGCCAACGTCAACATTAGCGCTAGTCGAATATCACGATGCATCTTGGTGATTGGTACTCGGCAAGGAGGAGTCGCCCTCTCCTGCTCCCGATTACGACCACGACCACGACCATGACCACGGCCTCGACCTCGACCCCTTAGCATGCGAGCGGACATCGATCGAATAACAAGATAAAACAAACCTCACATAATCGACATAAGCCCAAAATCAGCGACCTGATGCAATATTCACACGTTCACATTGACAAAGATGAGCGACCTATACCTCGGCATACATGGTTAAAACATTAAGCATACCGTTGTGGTCAACACAGGTAATATTTAAAAAAACAAGTTTATCGAGGTACTTGTTCGAATGATCATATAAAAAAATTCGCGAGTTCGAAATATTTTCTTTGAGGTGAAATTTTGAAAGCACTTTGTTTAATACCTCGGTCATTTAATCAAAACCATGTATCTCAACATTTAGAAAACACTAAAACATTCTCCGTGAGCAACAACACTACAAACTTATCACAACCACTTAGCCCCAACACATGGACATAAGAAGTTCAAAATCCCAAAAAAACAAAAATGGTTACGCAAAATAAAGATTTTCGAAATCCTTTAGTTCATAAACAAAGCAGCGGTAATATTTTACAATGTCAAGTACTTCAAAACACATTTTCAAATACCGTTTGATTGTGTCATTTGAAAATACACGACCCATTTGTCAAAATTTAACAAATTTTAAAAATCCATATAAACCATGGTTTGACCGCACCACCAAAATATTTTCCAAAAATCGATTTCTACAAAATTCTCAAAGCGTAAAGTCCTTTAGGAAACATTCACAAACTTACCCATAGCGGACAAAAATTACAACATTCCAAAAGCAGTCGAATTTAAAACCACATACTCAAATGGCAGCAGGGTGCCAATTGATCAAATGCATCTCGTGGTATCAAGTTTAAACACCAGCCAAAATCATTCGTCGGAGTTTCTCACAAACTCTAGTTGGTACCTTCACGAGAACCCATCAAGGTTTACAACCTTCACACCATACCACCCCACGCGGTGGTTCAAAAGTAAAACAACAATACGCTCATTATACTCATACCATGTGCCACAAGTATTAAACACGACTACATCACACAATCTTTGTGTAAAGAAAATCATGCACCGCAATCAACTCACTAAGATAGAATCGAGATACAGGTATTACGCATAAAGGAGAGACTTACATCCACAGTGCGCGGAGGTGACGATCGCCCACGATACTAATCTCGTCGACAACATAACCGACGCGTTGTGACCACGCACAACTCAACTTGTCACTGACGGCTCGAGCGACAAGACAACACATTACTCGACAAAACATGACTTGAAAGCGACCCGGCGGCTATGTTTCCGCAAACCTAAGCTCTAATACCATAATTGTAACATCCCCAAAACCGTATGGGAATATTACACGCCGTAGACCCTTTCCACAAGGATCTACCGGGCTAAACATCCATAAACAACCAAATGCTTGCCGACCAGTCAAACAATAAAATGATACGGCCGATATGGTCACTTACACGTGAATACACGGGCCAGTGAGGTCACACAACCCAATCGATAAAGCGGCTTAAATAACATTACCCACACGAGGGTGAAATACAATCTGACGGAAGGCGAAATCAACTCGACAACACAACAAAAATCAAAATAACTCTCGACTCATGATTAGTATCGTAGCTCGTCATCCTCTTGTGCCAATCCTGTGTTGCTCCACAGATATGCATGTACACGGGCCTTAAGCAGACATCCACCCCCGATTACTCGGGGTTAGTAAAACTCCTTTGTTTTACTAGTGCAAGTATCAAATCATACGAAATGTAACAAGCAATTAATAATCGTGATCAAATATAATAATCAAGTATCAAATATTCCGTGAGGTTTCACAAGGAAGATAAGCTATGAAGCATTCGAAAATCAGATTATCATCTCGGGAATTTTTTTAAAATTTCAAAACCTTAAGACCTCAAGTCTGATTCACAAAACCTTTGAAAAACTTAAGGGCCTTAACCCAAAACTTCGTTTCATAATTCAACGATTTACAATAGGAAACATTTCCATAAATCTCGTGGGGCTCGGCCCAACATTCTTTCTTAAAACTTTTAGGTAAAAACTTTGATTTGAAAAGTATCATGCTCATGACACCGTGATCCTTTATCACGTGTCTCGTGGGTTCAACAACCCTTACGGACTACATCACGCACAATTAAACAAACATAATCAATTTAGACACGTGATCGGCTGTCACGTGTCTCCGTAAGTTCAACAACCCACGGACTATTAACCAAACATAACGATTCCGACACCGTGATCGACATCACGTGTCTCGTAAACATAACAACCGCGGACTATATCAATCACAACAATCGCACACACAGTCGACACGTAGTCGCCACGTGTCACCGTAAGCCTCGTCGAGCTCACCGGTTGGGCCAGCTGTGTCGAAACTCATGATCCATTGCCATGCGTTATCCTAGGCCTCGTCGGACCCGCGATTAGACCTCGGTACCTCACTAAGTTACGATCCCGTAGTCCACTGCCACGAATCCTCGTAGGTCGTCGAACCAACACGAGTGAACTTAGCGGTCACACACATATTCACATTCACATTACATACAACAACGAGCACAATTAATCAATCACCTTGATCACCACAAAATCGTACATTGCACGCAAATAACACAACCTCGACACTGCAACAACTATCATCAATCAACGACATTTAACCAACATAACACACATTCGGTACACAATACATTGTACAACCAAGTGTACAACCATCCCATATGCGTCGCATTCCTGCACAAATGGCACAACGCCTAACACGTATCGATATAACACTATTATCACAAAGCCTTCAAATTGCATAAAACACAACCAACTCAAGCGGAACATATTTACGAAGGCAAGCAAAGTCATTATACATCTCATACGTAATAACTAGTCGCAAGATACAAGTCGTATAGTAAGATACTTGACTCAATAACAGCTACCTAACGCTCAGAAGAACACGGTTCGGCCAGGAAGCTCGAACCCCAAGGAAGGCGAGCGGAAGGGTTCCGACTCGAGTTCTTCACAAGAATTCGCTCCTAAGTCTAGCGATGTCAATTGATCACAATTCTCACAGCGTATGGAACTTCCCAAGTTCTACTCATTGAAGCATTTTATCGGACACCTTGAGGGCATAGTCGATTGATCGATTATTCAAGGTAATACTCAAATTCGTTTCACAAAACTTGGGGGTAATGAATGATTTCGAGTATACAACCATGTTCTAACAATAATCTAAACTAAAGCGAATCAAATCGGCCGAAACATCAAGAAACCTCAAAAATTCCCAAAACCAAGAGTTTAGGTGTTCTTACCTTCGATCCGGGTGGAATATGATGTTAATCCATGAATCAAACTTCCAAAAGCGTGTTGTTCTATGATTCTATTACTCAAATCCATCCATTTATCTTTGAAGAAATCGCGAAGGAGCGAAGGAAAAAATGAGAAATGGCGGATAACTCGGTCCGGAGCCATTAAATAGGTGATCACCTTTGTGTGCGCGGCACGAGACAAGTGTGCAGCGGCCCGGGGCCACCAAAAACGCCCAGGAATCATCTTAGTGCCGCGGCACATCACGAGTGTGCCGCGGCTGCAGTACAACCCCTTCAACACCAAAAAGGCACCGTGCGATCTTAGCTATTTGACCATAACTCCTTAAATGCGGACTCAGATTGACTCACCGTTTGAACCATTGGAAAGCTAACTTGATGCTCTATAATGTTGCAAAGATTCAGAATTTTTTAAGTTTCCAAGAATTTATGGTGATTTTTACCAAGCCGAACTCATACTTAGAAAAGTTGTTTAGTAATCCTGAACTCAACAAAACGACACCGAAACCCGAACCTGAATACGAACCGAAGATACGGTTACAAAGTACTCACAAAGACGAATCTAAGAGCTAGTAGAACACACGATTCCGACCACCCGAAGGCTCGAAATTCGATAATGGAAGGTAATTACCCCAAACTTTGGGAAATTACGAAAATGGCCCAAATGTCCGAAAATCACGATACGCGATCGAAACACCAAACCAAAGCTTGCAACAAGAATAATAACATTAAATGAACTTACGAGAAACTCGAAACAACAGTTTCGGACGAGATTAGCAAGAATCGAACTCAAGTGCGGAAAAGCGTCTAAAAAGCTCGGAACTCAGCAAAACAATACCGAAACGAACTCGGATGACAAAAAGTGCAGAATTAAATATTCTCAGAATGACGAAACGGTCAAAAGAGAGTTGTCTAAACGGACCTCCGCCGAAAAATAAAAATTACCGGAAATCCGAAATTGCGGATATTACAGATTGTACATCATTGGGGATTGGTGTTCAAGCCTTCGACGTTGGATTGCTTCGAATTCCTCCTTGTTCTTCACTACTTTGAGGTAGGTGATTCTTCACCAATACTAAGTACTAGTATGAAGGACGTTTTGATCATGATTATCTAGTCAGTTAAATTCGTTAGTAGTCGAACATCATGTGTTAGAAGGATATTTTTGACGTTTAGGCACTTATTCATCGTATAATCCATTGAACCTTTTTAGTATATGGACTCCTAAGCATATTCATGTATCTTCAAAACCGATTATGACCAGTATATGGAGATTACCTAGTTCTTATGTTTTACGTAAGGAATCATATGTTTTGGGACTTGGAATGAATTGAACTTAGAATATTTTCTTGAAGATCAAGATGAATTATGGTGTAGTAATGATGATACGTATCCTTGTGTCTCGTAGTCATTTAATCCATAAAGATCTTTCATAAACCGTATGAGCATGATATGCACGGAGTTGGCATGTATTAACACTGAGGATTTCATTAGTTTTCATCACCTTTATCTCAAGTTTTTACCCAGTAGTGACTGCCATGCACGGTTAGCGCACGCTAAGATATATATATTAACGTGCGCTATCGGGAATGAGTAACGTACGCTACGTTGGGTACGTAACGTACGTTATGTCATCGAGCGAGGCGATCGGTACATTCGAGAGGAATTTGTCGATTACGGCTAGCGCATGCTAAACTTGGTCATTTGCGTACGTTAGCAGGCGGGCTTAGCGCACGTTACGTATAATATGTAGCGCGCTAAGTAGTTGGCGAAATTCATTTTTAGAGCTTGCGGCCGTAAACCGGATTGTTAGGCGTTAAATGCGACTTGAGAGGAATTCTTTATTATTTCTTAGGTCGAGCCTTGCATAGGGGACGATCGAGGCGGTGACATACGGACGCGTGTCATTTGTTGGAGTATTTCATTCTTGCCATTTCGAGGCAAGTATCATATGATGAGTTTGATTTATATTGAAACTTTGATCATGCATATGGTTCTTTTCATGTTGTCGAATCGAGATTTATTTCTTTAATTTCTCATGGTATTCGTTGTAAGTATTCGTATTGATGAACATATTGAAATGCATATATGTATGCATAATTGATTGGTTTATGATATATATGATCCGAGGGGTCATGAGGATCTATCTTTGGAAGCTGGATTGAATGTCTACCATGCGTTGGTCAGCGGGATCATCATGGGGATCTATCTTGAGAAGCCGGATCGGCTGGGCCGGGTTTTCCACCATGCGTTGGTCAGCGGGATCATCATGGGGATCTATACCAAAGCGCTGGATCATTTGGATTACCTGTATTGTGTTGATGGAATCGTGAGGATTCACATCGTTGGATTAGATGACGGAAGTCCGTTTGCATGTTTTATGATGCAGCGATGATTTATGTATTATGATACTTGTACTAGCGTTGTTTTGCTAACCCCTTGAGGGTGGACATTGTTTTGATGTTCGGGTAGTCGAGGAGCGGGAAGCAACCATAGTACCAAACGAGGATGATGAAGCAGCTCAGTGATGTGGTTCATGTTTATTGTTATTGTGATTTGTCTTCTTGGTTCATTTAGTACTCGAGTACGTATGTTTTAATAATGTCATTTTCGATATGGTTGTATAAGTTAACTCATTGGATGAGTTGAACCAAATTTGTATTTTGAACTTGATTTATGCGATTGGATTATATTTACATTTCTTTTAAATTAGCCTTGTAAATCCTCCTTAAAGGGTTTACGGCTGTAATTATGTCCCGAATATCTCGGTACATTTGAGAATATGGTATCGAACTAAGATTCATGGATATCTTGGCGATCGGGTTAGTTGGAGTGCATTTACGTTATTTGATTATTGGTCGTTTGTAACATCAACTGCTTGAGCCGGCGTAAATCGTCGTGTGGACCGTGGTTGTAAGTTTCACGATCTCAAATACTACGTTTTATTTAATTCATGTTTTGTGAACATTGATGGACTTACTTTTAGAAAGATTGCCTGGATATTGAGTATACGTGTTTACGGTATGTTGAGGAGGTCGTGGATGCGGAAGCGGTCGTGGGCCGCGGACGTGGAAATGCGAGACAAGAAGATTCGATGTCTACCCCGAAATAACCGCTAGCGAGCGGATTCCCATTAGGGGACAACGAGGATCAACAAATAATAATGCGAGATCTAGCGTCTGGGAGTGCTTGGCGGTGGTTGCTCGAGATAAACCGGTTTGCTCAAGTTGTGGATCGCATGCGAGACGGCGATGGGGCAATGACATAATGTGGATAATCGGGAGATAAATGGCTTCTTGAGGTGATCAATTTTCATCCTCCGAAATTTGGCCAGTTCTGTGAGGCGCTTTCTTGGGATCCTTTGGATGAAGGAGTTAGAAGATTTTTGTGAGGATTAAGCGTCCCAGCGACAGAGAAGGTTCGTCGCCGGTATCTTCGGCGGGAGGCTTTCGGCGGTGGGAGGCCATTCGACCTAAGGAGCATAATGTCGGCTGGGCGGAGTTCAAATTAATGATGGAGCGCGATATTGTCCTCGCCTAGTTAGAGGCCCGAGTCAGGAGTTTTCTCACCACAAAATTGAAGCATCTGTGAGGCGTGATTAAAATTTTAATCACCAACTCACTTATGTGCGCCACTTGGTCGGGCCAGGCGGAGAGGATTTTCATTTCGACATGCGAATGAAGCGGAAATTGATATATTTCCGGGTTTGAATGTACCACCTTGCGGCGATGTCGGGACAAAGCACTGCTTTATGATATGAAAGAGCGGTGTAGAGAAATCAACGGAAGCAAAGAAGCATAAAGTGGTTGGCAACTTCACGGAGAATAAGAGTAGTGGGCCTCGCGAGGCAGTCCTCTTTCATTCATCCGAGAGGCCTCGCATCCTTCTCGAGTGGAAAGAAGTTCGGGTAGCACAAAGCTGTTTGACGCGGGGAAGAAATGTTATAAGCGTGGCAAAGCGGGGCACATTCGGCGTGGCTGTTTCGCGCTGTTGTGACTGTTTAGTGTGGACGGGAAGGGCATCGCGCAACATTTTGTGGGAATGCGACTCGATCTTTTGCTTTCGCACTCTTGTACCGATTTCGAAGGACACTAGTGTAAACCGAGCTTGACAAAGTGGTTTCCATCGTGAGAATGTTGGGAAAAGAGAAGCATCTAGCCTTTGAGTCCGTCCCTCCAAGTATTTACGAAATGAAGAAGTCGACGATCGAACACAGTGTTGCATCAGTGCGATTCGAGATCCTTTTGCAACCGATTAGTGTCTTATTTGATTCGGAGCTACGCATTCTTTTATATCTTTGAAGCTGTGTTAATCATTTGAAAATCTCGTGCTTGTATGATTGTGAACCTTATGTTGTGGGTTTACCGGCGGAGAGAAAATTGTGGGAACCACAGAAGCTAGAGATTTTCCGGTGTCTATAGGAGAGAGATTGGCCATCGAACCTTATTGTAGTTGACATCTACGATGACGATTTAATTCTTGGAGACGATTGGCTCAGCCGTTATGGAGCTATTACAGATTACAGAAGAGAGTCATTTCTATCATTCGATGACGGATCGAACACTTATTAGAGGATTGAGGCCAGGAAGTTCGGGAAAATTGATCAAAGCAATGAAAGTCGTGAAATTACTGAAGCAGGGATGTCATGGACTTTGGTGTTATGCCATTAGGAAAGAGGAAGGAGTAGAGCTCTCATCTATTCCAGTTGTGAATGAATTCTCCGATGTGTTTCTGACGAACTACAGGTTACCTCCATGAGAGAGGTGGAATTCACTATCGAATTAGAGCACAGGCTGCTCCTATTTCCATAGCACCATACGCATGGCGCCAAGAGATGTATGAGTTAAAGAAGCAACTAGAGGAATTATTACGAAGGGTTATATTCAACCTAGCGTTTCTCCTTGGGAGCACCCGTTCTCTTTGTCAGGAAGAAAGACGGATCCCTCAGTGTGTATTGATTACGGGGAGCTCAACAAAGTGACAATCAAGAATAAGTATCCTATACCTCGGATCGGCGACTTGTTTGATCAGCGCAAGGGGCAAGGGTATTCTCGAAGATTGACTTGCGATCGGGATACCATCGATTGAGAATTAAGGAATCGGATATGCAAAGTACGCTTTGGGTCGATGCAGACATTTATGAATTTGTAGTGATGCCATTTGGACTTACAAATGATCTGCGGTATTCATGCGATTGATGAATCGGGTATTCTTAGAATACTTGGATAAATTTGTAGTCGTCTTCATTGATGACATCTTGATATATTCGAAGGACACGGATGAGCATGCCGAACATTTGCGTGTGATTTTGAGCACCTTGAGGAAGGAACGGACTATATGCAAAGCTTTCCAAATGCGAGTTACGGCTTAGGAAGTAACTTTCCTTGGGCATGTGATATCGGTGACGCGTGCGAGTGGACCGAAGAAAGTCGAAGCAATCTTGGAATGGGAAGCTCCTAATAACGTGAAGGAAGTCAGGAGTTTCTTAGGACTTGCTTTGGATATTATCGCCGTTTTGTAGAGGATTTTCAAAAATTGCTCGTCAGCTCACTCGGCTATTACAGAAAACTCAAAGTTCACGTGGGAAGAGAGATGCTAGAAATTTGGTTTTGTGAACTTAAGAGGAGGCGACGGCACCTATATTAGCATTACCATAGGGAGGCCCGATGGATTCATGGTATACGGCGCTTCAAATCGAGTGCAGGATGTGTGTTGATGCAAAAGAATAAGGTGATTGCTTATGCTTCTCGGATTGAAACCGTATGAGGTTAATTACCCGACTCATGATACGGAGCTAGCGGTTGTAGTCTTTGCATTGAAAATTTGGAGACATTATTTATGCGGCACTCATTGTCGGATCTTCTGAGATCATAAGAGCCTCAAGTACATTTTACGCGAGAAAGAATTAAACATGAGGCGAGAGAATGTGGTGGAATTGATCAAGGATTACGACTTGGAGATTCTTTACCATCCAGGTAAAGCAACCGTAGTAGCCGATGCTTTGAGACATAAACTGTTTCTCTTGAGTGTTGGAAGCACTTACATCCCAAACCGGCATTCAGCGAGGCGATCCGCGAAGGGATTGAAGTATGGGCACTAGGAATCGAGGGCAACTATATGTGATGGGCCCGACTTCATCACTAGTCAAGGAGATCAAATCTAAGCGGTTAAGCGATTCTCGATCCTTCGGTTATGTGTGAAGTAAAGAAAGGAAAGGCCACAGGATTCGTGATACAAGATGATGGAGTTACGAGATTTGAGTCGACTTTGCGTTCGACGATGATGATTTGAGACGGACAATTAGAAGGAAGCTCATAGCGCACCTTATTCTATTCACCGAGCGTGATAAGATGTATAAGGATCTAAAACAAAACTTGGTGGGGAATATGAAGAAGGGCGTGTGATGCGTTTGAAGTGTTTGACTTGTCAACGAGTTAAGATTGAACATCGGCGACACAGCCGAATGTTAAAGCCGCTTAGATCCACAGTGGAAGTGGGAGGATATCTCGATGGATTTCATCACCGGTATGCCAAGGACCAAAATGGGAATGAACATGATTTGGGTTATAGTTGATCGACTAACCAAGTCGGCTCATTTCCTAGGAATTAAATATACTTGGGGACCGAGAGATTGGCGCAGTATTCATCGCGAGAGGTAGTCAAATTGCATGGGGCCGAAGACCATTATTCGGTCGAGATGGTCGTTTCGTGTCGCATACGGAAGGCGATTCACGGGGCTTTGGGTGAGCTCAACTTTAGCACGGCTTATCATCCCCAAGCGGACGATCGGTCAAAGGACTATCTGGCAGTAGAAGACATGCTTAGAGCTTGTGCCTTAGATTGAGTGGTGATTGGGAAGTTCATTTGCCGTTGATTGAATTAACCTACAATAATAGTTGGCATGCTTCTATTAAGATGGCACCATTTGAAGCTTTATGCGGGAGAATATGCGATCACCCCTGTGATGGGATGATTCTTGGATTTGATTGGGGCGGAACCGGAATTGATAGTTCGGACTCGAGAAGATAGCTTTGATTCGAGAGAGGCTGTTGCCAGTCGGCGAAGTCTTATGCGAGCGTGCGTCGTCGCCCTATAGAGTTTGATGTTGGGGACCATGTACTGTGAAGGTGTCTCTACACGAGGATTTTCCGTTTTGGGAGGAAAGGTAAGCTAAGTCCGAGATATATCGGGCCATTTGAGGTCTCGAGAGAGTTGGGGATTTAGCATACGAGTTGGCCTTACCGCCATCGGTTGAGTCACGTTCACACGGTGTGTTTCACGTATCCCGATTGCGGAAGTATGTACGGACCCGATCCGTCATTGATTTCGGCGAGATCGAGATAGCTAGTGACAACACCTTGAAGAGAGACCGATCAAGGTACTTGAGAGTCGGATCAAACAATTGAGAATAAACCAATACACTTGGTTAAAATACAATAGTCACGACATGGAGTGAAGAGGCCACTTGGGAAGCAGAGGACAGTATGAAGGCTAGATATCGAGTTGTTTTAATCTTAAGTTTGGAATGAAACTTCTTTTTAGGAGGAAGGATGTAATACCGAGATTTATATGTATTTGGAACTTGTGATATTGTAATTGTTGCACTTTGATGAGTATTATTCTCAGTATTTCATAATACTGGTGTTGTTGAGCGTATGATTTCATGAATGTGATTTAAAAATTGTGATTACTGCGCATGTAGCGCTGCTATCGTCTAAGTGTAGCGTCGCTAACTTGGATCCATAGTGCACGCTACTGAAGGAACCTTAGCGCACGCTATACGTGGTCAATATGATTGAGATGTGTTGGTAGGTGAGATCGGCGGGGATCTTGGTCGGATGCAGCCGGGATGAACACAGGCGGCTTTCGGGAAAAAGCGAGTCAGCGCGTTAGCGCCGCTACTCACATGAGGTAGCGCCACGCTAAAAGTGATACGGTGAAATCGATAAGTTTCAAATAGCCGTTAGCGCCGCACGCTATGAATATGGGTGCGCGCTAATAACCATTTTGTATAAATAGGACAACATCCCTTTTCGTATTTTCGGTCTTTTCACTTCCCTCATCCGAATCCTTATACTTGAAATTACTCTCTTCATCCTAAACACTTAATATCGGCATCTGGCTCGTGTTGAAGATTGTAGATCATTGGGGATTGGTGTTCAAGCCTTGACGTTGGATTGCTTGAATTCCTCCTTGTTCTTCACTACTTTGAGGTAGGTGATTCTTCACCAATACTAAGTACTAGTATGAAGGGCGTTTTGATCATGATTATCTAGTCGATTAAATTCGTTAGTAGTCGAACATCATGTGTTAGAAGGATATTTTTGACGTTTGGCACTTATTCATCGTATAATCCATTGAACCTTTTTAGTATATGGACTCTAAGCATATTCATGTATCTTCAAAAGCGATTATGACCGGTATATGGAATTACCTAGTTCTTATGTTTCGTAAGGAATCATATGTTTTGGGACTTGGAATGAATTGAACTTAGAATATTTTCTTGAAGATCAAGATGAATTATGGTGTAGTAATAATGATACGTATCCTTGTGTCTCGTAGTCATTTAATCCGTAAAGATCTTTCATAAACCGTATGAGCATGATATGCACGGAGTTGGCATGTATTAACCGAGGATTTCATGAGTTTTCATCACCTTTAGCTCAAGTTTTTACCCGGTAGTAGTGCCATGCGGTTAGCGCACGCTAAGATGTATATATTAACGTGCGCTATCGGGAATGAGTAACGTCGCTATGTTGGGTGCGTAACGTGCGTTATGTCATCGAGCGAAGCGATCATACATTGAGAGGAATTGTCGATTACGGCTAAGCGCACGCTAAACTTGGTCATTTGCATATGTTAGCGGGTAGGCTTAGCGCCGTTACGTATAATACGTGGCGCGCTAAGTAGTTGACGAAATTCATTTTTAGAGCTTGCGGCCGTAAACCGGATTGTTAGGCGTTAAATGCGACTTGAGAGGAATTCTTTATTATTTCTTAGGTCAAGCCTTGCATAGGGACGATCGAGGCGGTGACATACGGACGCGTGTCATTTGTTGGAGTATTTCATTCTTGCCATTTTGAGGCAAGTATCATATGATGAGTTTGATTTATATTGAAACTTTGATCATGCATATGGTTACATTCATGTTGTCGAATCGAGATTTATTTCTTTAATTTCTCGTGGTATTAGTTGTAAATTGTTCGTATTGATGAACTTATTGAAATGCATATATGTATGCATAATTGATTGGTTTATGATATATATGATCAGGGGGTCATGAGGATCTATCTTGAAGTATTTGGATCGAATGTCCACCATGCGTTGGTCAAGCGGGATCATCATGGGGATCTATCTTTGAGGTATTTGGATCGCTGGGCGGGTTTTCCACCATGCGTTGGTCAGACGGGATCATCATGGGGATCTATTCAAGAAGCGCTGGATCATTTGGATTACCTGTATTGTGTTGATGGAATCGTGAGGATTCACATCGTTGGATTAGATGTGAAAGTTCGTTTGCATGTTTTATGATGCCTTGATGATTTATGTATTATGATACTTGTACTAGCATTTTTGCTAACCCCTTCGGGGAGTGGACATTATTTTGATGTTCGGGTAGCCGAGGAAGCGGGAAGCAACCACGGTCTGCGGAGACGATGAAGCAGCTCGATGATGTGGTTCATGTTTATTGTTATTGTGATTTGTCTTCTTGGTTCATTTAGTACTCGAGTCGTAGGTTTTAATAATGTCATTTTCAATATGGTTGTATAAGTTAACTCATTGGATCAGTTGAACCAAATCGTATTTTGAACTTGATTTATGCGATTGGATTATATTTACATTTCTTTTAAATTAGCCTTGTAAATCCTCCTTAAAGGGTTTACGGCGCTGTAATTATTCGAATATCTCGGGGTGTTACAACGTGTTGGTCAAGGTATCCCAGTCGTGGTATCTTTCGTTTTGGGAAGAGGGAAATTTGAGTCGAGATTCATTGGACCGTTTGAGATTTTGGATCGAGTAGGCGAGTTAGCTTATCGATTGGCTTTACCTCCGGCGTTGAGCCGAATTCATAATGTGTTTCACGTATCTCGATTACGGAAGTATGTTTGACCAGTCACATACTTGAGTTTGATGAAATCGAGATCGATGATCATTCGTATGAGGAGCATCCCATACGAGTCTTAGGCGGCGAATCAAGCGGTTGAGGAATAAGTCGATCCCTTTGGTCAAGATTCAGTGGTCTAGACACGGAGTCGAAGAGGCTACTTGGGAAACCGAGGATAGTATGCGGGAGAGTTATCCCGAGTTTTTTGACTCTTAGTTTCGGGGATGAAACTCTTTTAAGGGGGGTGTATGTAATACCCGGTTGTAATTCAGTCATTATCATTCAGTATTTATCATTCAGTAATTGTCACTCAGTATATTTCACTCATTAATGATCATTTGTCAGTCATATTCAATCATTGTATTCATCGTCCAGAGTAATTGTATCGTGTATCAATCGTCATTCATCACTAATCTAATTGGAGTTTCGTGCCGTGTTTATCATCATTGTCATTTTCATTGTGGGCTGTGCGTGAGGAGTAGCGCATGCTACGTACTCTTTTAGCGCGCGCTAATTGAGTACACGTAGCGCACGCTACCACTCAGCATTAGCGCACACTAATGTTACCACAGGTTGCGATCCGGAAGATCTTGGGTGCGGTGTGTTATAAGTAGCGCCGCGCTACGAATGGTAAGTAAGCGGCGTTAGTGGGTTGTAGTAGCGCACGCTAATATTTGGTGTGCGCGCTAAGGATGGATCGAGGTTGAGTCCGGTGGCTCTGGGTGCATTGGATTAATTCATAGCGCACGCTATGAGTGGTTTTAAGCGTCTGCAAGCGGTGTAGTAGCGCCACGCTAATTGTTGGTTGTAGCGCACGCTACGAGATCGAATCGAGAGGGCGAAGGTTTTGGACTCGATCTTGGGCATCGGATAATTCGTTAGCGCACGCTAACATTTTGGGGTTAGCGCACACTAAGTGTGCGGCCGTAGCGACGCTACGGAAGGTGCGTGGCGCATGCTACCGTTTGATCGATGGTCTTGGACTACCCAAAATACCCGTTAGCGCCGCGCTACGCACAAGGAGCTAGCGCCCGTTAACACGGAGTTACTATAAATTGGGCCAGTGTAGTCAGTTGCGTCATTACCATTCCTTCTCATTTTTTCTTGATTTTGGGCGATTTCGGACGATTTGGAGAGTTTTCTTGAGTGTATTCATCTATCATCATCTTCAAGCTCATCATTTGGATTAATCATCATTTCATCATCTTCATCTCATCAAATCAAAGGTATTAATCTCTTGGATCTAGAATTTCGGATTTTGGGTTTTCCTTAGATTTCTTCGTGTAAGCTTGGATTGTTGTTGGAATATATTAGATATGGATTATCTACCTTGGATAAATGTATGCCTACGGATTTAATGGCTATTTTGGGGATTTATATCAAGAACCCTTGGGGTTGACTTCGGATAATTTGGGGATTTAGTTTGACGTTGTTGTAATCTTGAAATTGTGGATTCTGTGAGATTATTGATATCATTGATAGTGTTTTCATGGTTTGAAATACTCATCTTGGAGTTGGTTTCGATATATTCGAGTTTGGATATTGTTGTATCGACGTTTGAGTCGGTTATGATCGTATTTGATTCGTGTAATGATCAAATTATTGTAAATTGTGTTATTGAGGTTGTTCGAGCGTGACATTTCATTTAGGGCGTTGTTCGTGGGCGGACATTCTTCATCGGTGTTGTGTAAGTTAATTCTTACTCGGTTAAAAGGATATTCATTCCTTTTGTTGTTGATTATTCATAACCATAACTCATTCATCATGGTATTAATCATATTGAGACTTGTAATTGTCGAATAATCATTTCATTCACGAGGAGCAGCGGTTCCAAATCATTTCATTGGGTTATCAATCACGTCACTATTATTTTTATCTCGGTGAGTCATCTTGGTCTTGTCGAATTATTATTCATTGATATTCATTGTGGTCATTCTCATTCATATGACCTTGGGTTCATATTGCGTGGCGGGTGTGGCTGTTGGAGTGCGGGATCGGATATTTGCGCCGTTTGAGGAAGCGTAAAAAAAAGTGCGGAAAATAAATGACACGAGGATTTATATAGGTTCGGCTATAAGCGAGCCTACGTCCTCTCTTTATCTTTTCAATAGGTAAAGATAGCAACCTCTACGCCTCTCTTCTATCGGTGAGGTATAGCAATTACAATCACGTCTTGTATTGGTCGTGATAAACCACTCGTACTTGTCTTTGCGTCGGTCCAAGTTAAACCATTTTCCTTTTCAATCGGACAAGGAATCAACCGCTCTAGCTTTCTATGGGTACTAGATAAACCTCACGAAGATAGCGATTGCGATTCTAACAATGCGGATCCTTGATCCACAATAACCTTGAATCGATCGTATCTTTTCTTTACCGCACATGTATGATTTTGTGTATAACACTTAATCACTCAATGTAAGCTCAATATTACAACAACAATATAATGAATATCAATCTACGATCGGGGTATAGAGTGCTTTGTGTTGTTGTTCTTGATCAATACCATAAGCATGGTATTTATAGCCTCCATGAACAAACTAGCCGTTAGTGCCGGACCTTCATTACATCGCTATATGCTTCCCATTACGTACATTAATCCTTCTGATTCGTACATTAGCATCTTCACAAAGCTTGATCCGGGGAGTTTCGTCATTTTGATTATATGCGTTATCATTTCCTTCGTTAAATGCGTTATCACTCGTCGCTGCGGACGTCATATATCCGTTGCATGATTTTCGACTTTTGACTCCTCGATGTTCATCTGGTTTGAACTTGTTTTACGTCGTTAACTTCATACTATTACGTCGTTAATTGCCATACATTAAATCGTTAACCGTTCCTTATTACGTCACGTTAGCTTTGTGTTTTTCGACTTTTTGCGCCCGTTTCCTTGATGCTTTGCTTCGCCTCATCATTGTTTTGTTTTGTTTGTCAACATTAATCATCAAAACACTTTTAATTTATGTATGGAACAAAATGTTCCAACAATCTCCCCCTTTTTGATGATTACAAAACAACACTTCGTCAATAGGATTTTCTGCAAAATATAAGTATATGTATATGTGTATAGACCAAAGTTTTCGACTTTGTCCGTTTCATTAGTTTCTTCTCCCATTTATTTTTAGACTCCTTCTTTCTCCTTTCTTTTAACTTTTGAATTTTTGAATTTTCATAAATCTTTTCGATGTCTCCTCATTTTCTTCAACTCCTTCGTTTTCTAATTCTTTTTGTATCTATCGATTTTCTTGATTTTCTCCCCCTTTCACGGTTAATCACATTTTCGACTTATTTCTCCATTCTCCTATCTCTCCCCCTTTTTGTATTCATCAAAAGTGCGATAAAATACCAAAAAAATCAATAAATAATCAAATATGCAAAAATAAATACAAGGGTATTAACTCCCCTGAAAATATTATCCGTTTAAAAAATTACTCCCCAAGTAATATACCAAAAATCAATGTTTGGGGATCCAACCTATAGTTGGTTTTTGTTTAGAAAGCGTAGCGATATTTGAAGCGATTGTTCCTTTAGGAACCCAAATTTTCTTAATTTTTATAAATGCATCTCGGGCTTTTGCAACTTGAAATATGATGCGATTTTAAACACTTTTCGCAATGGGGTATTTTAAAATTAACGGATTCATTTTGAGCGAGTTTTGAATCCTAACCCCTCTTTATTCAAAGTAAATTTTTGAACACCAAGCATTTGTTCAAATTTTTCGTTTCCACGAGAATTTCTTTGTCAAAGATTTAAGCTCGGTTTGAATTTTAGCGAGATCATTCTTCAAAATATTTTCATTTTCAATACACTTTGAATGATCGATTTCAACAAATTTTCCCTTCTCAATAATTTTGGAATTTTCAATTTCCAAAGATTTAATTTTAGACTTAAGGGATTTGATTTCCGATAATGCATTTTGAAAATACGTATGAAGTAATTCAAATGCATCAAAAAGTTCATCACGGGAGGATGTACTTACTTGGCTTTCGACATCGCTGTCGTCGATCGAACTCCGGGCCATGAGAGTGAGATTATTTTGATTGATGAAATCATCGTCTTCGTCTTCATCGCTCCATGTTGCCACGAGAACCTCATTTTTGGGTTTAGCATGGCAATGTTTAGCGAAGTGGCCTGGTTTTCCACATTGTCGACAAGAGTTGTCGAATTTCTTCGTTTCGCTCGAGATATCCTTCTTCCTCTGGTTTAATAAGGTTTGGAATTTATTAATATTTTTGGCATAATATGCCGCTTCTTCGTCGCTTTCCTCCACCGGGGTTTCTTCTTTCTTTCTTGATATCTTAGCCTTCATGGCTAATGATCGTTCCTTTGGCTTCGGCTTGACACTTCGTGATTTTAATACAATCTCATAATTGATTAGTGAACCAACAAGGGCACTAAAATCGAGCGTGTTGAGATCTTTAGATTCCATAATTGCAGTCACGGTGCCGTCCCATTCGCTAGGTAGTGATCGTGAAATTTTCTTAACCTTTTCACTACTAGATAATGGTTTTCGAAGGACACAAGTCCATTTGTGATGACCGAGAATCGGTCGAGCATATTGGTGATGGACTCGTCACCTTTCATCATGAATAACTCGTAGTCATGGAGAAGCATATTGATTTTCGTCTCCTTGACTTGAGTCGTACCTTCGTGTATGATATCTAGAATTTTCCATATTTCTTTCGCACTCTCACACGATGAGATTCGATTGACCTCTTCCGGATTTAAGGCACAAAATAAGAGTTGAGTAGCCTTACAATTTAGATGGTCATTTTTCCAATCGGCATCGTCGTATTCTTCGAAAGATTTGAGCGTACCGTCGGTTTTGATTGGAACTTTCGGGCCAAGGCAAATAATCTTCCAAATCTCGATGTCGTATGCTCGGATGAATATCGACATCTTTTTCTTCCATGTCAAATAATTTGAGCCATCAAAGAAAGGTGGTCGGTTGAGAGCAAGTCCTTCGACAGGAGCAAGTTGAAACGCCATTGGATATTTTCTCCTCGGATGTTAAGCCACGTATTGGAGTACCACTCCGATACCATTTGTTGGGTATGGGATCGGATATTTGCGCCGTTTGCGGAAGCATAAATAAAAAGTGCGGAAAATAAATGACACGAGGATTTATAGAGGTTCGACTATAAATGAGCCTACGTCCTCTCTTTATCTTTTTCAATAGGTAAAAGATAGCAACCTCTACGCCTCTCTTCTATCGGTCGAGGTATAACCGTTACAATCACGTCTTCTATTGGTCCGTGATAAACCACTCGTACTTGTCTTTGCGTCGGTCCAAGTTAAACCGTTTTCCTTTTCTATCGGACAAGGAATCAACCGCTCTAGCTTTCTATGGGTACTAGATAAACCTCACGAAGATAGCGATTGCGATTCTAACAATGCCGGATCCTTGATCCTAATAACCTTGAATCGATCGTATCTTTTCTTTTACCGTCCGTGTATGATTTTGTGTATAACACTTAATCACTCAATGTAATCTCAATATTACAACAACAATATAATGAATATCAATCTCTGATCAGGGTATAGAGTGCTTTGTGTTGTTGCTCTTGATCAATACCATAAGCATGGTATTTATAGCCTCCATGAACAAACTAGCCGTTAGCTGCCAGGACCTTCATTACGTACGCTATATGCTTCCCATTAACGTCGTAAGTCCCTTTCGTATGTTAATCCTTCCTGGTTACGTACGTTAGCATCTTCACAAAACAGTCCAGGGAGTTTTGTCATTTTGATTACGTACGTTGTCATTTCCTTCGTTACGTACGTTATCACTATGTCACTGCGGACGTCATATATCCGTTGCATGCTTTTCTGACTTTTGACTCCTCCAACGTTCATCTGGTTTGAACTTGTTTACGTACGTTAACTTCATACTATTACGTCGTTAATTGCCATACATTACGTCGTTAACGTTCCTTATTAAATCGTTAGCTTTTGTGTTTTTCGACTTTTTGCACCCGTTTCCTTGATGCTTTGCTTCGCCTCATCATTGTTTTGTTTTGTTTGTCAACATTAATCATCAAAACACTTTTAATTTATGTATGGAACAAAATGTTCCAACGGTGGTGTGTGGAATTTTTAGTCGAGCACACGATGGTCATGTATTGGGTTCAGATACATTGGACCGTGCACAGTAAAGCTTAACTCCGTGAGACTAATTAGGTACAAGAGCGGGTGTGTCAGGTCATTCATCTTGTACACTTGCACGAACATTACGGGCGTACTATGATACTCCTCTTGAGCGTAATTCATAACTAAGGATATTTCATAACTTGATTATATCATGATTGTGTATTTTCAACCCTTGAGGATTGTTGTTACGTATGGCCCGGCCCGTTGAGATTTTGTTTTCAGTCACGGCAAGGCAAAGGCACGGGAAAAGCATGTTGGCGGTGAGAGTCGAGTGATACTAGTAGGGGCCCAGTCATTAGCTTAATTTAGTCATTTGATTATTTGATCGTTCTTATTTCTCTTCATTTGCATTTAGATGCAAATTCCGTTTGAGACGTTTATTTATTCGGGGTGGTGTATTTTATCTTCATATAAAATATACTAGTATTATTTTGTCTGGTGTAATGTACTTAAGCTCCTCCGGAGTATTTGGTAATATAATGTGGTTCGGTACTACAATTATATTATTTAATTCATCGATTTTCATTACTTTGGTGGGTCGGTAGGGGTCCACGGCCTTGTAATATTCGCCTAGTTGGGGTGTTACAAGTAGCTCTGGGTTTGCCTATGGGTGCTAGTTAGCATGCGCTACACATTGATGGCGTGCGCTATGCCTCAAGCATTAGCGTGCGCTACACCACAAAAACTCAAAAACTCACATAGTGATCAGAAATGCCTCAAACACCTATCCCAGAGGCACACCCAATTGTGGCACAAATTCCAATGATGAGGACAATAACAATCCGATAAAACCCCAAAATCAACGATTAGGAACAAAAATCTAAGGTATTACATCCATCTAATCAACGAACTACAAGGGTGAGTTTCTATATCTCTTGTAAATTCGTTTTGTTATTATTCATATATATGTAGCTCGATCGATCCTCGTAGGGATTCGGATCGAATTAATTTTCATTTCTTTACTGCGGGGCCTTCATTTTAGGCACGAATCCCAACGGTGGTATCGGGCCGGGTCTTGCGATCGTATATACTATATTGGCATTTGAATGCTCTATTAGATGGTGAATAATTTGGAATCATTTTAGTCATAATCGTGGTATATGTTTTTCGTTCGTAATAATTGTATTTTTCGTAAGTTTATGTCTAAATATAAATCTTAAATTTAAGGAAATATGATTTATATTGAAGATATGAAAGTCGGAAAATATTGATATTAGATATCGGTCGAAAATCTAGCCCCGAATCATCGTCGGACGACTTTTTGGACAAAAGGGTAATGCAGTGAGAGTAACTCGGCCGTGTCTGGTTACTCGGTCGTGTCCGTGATCAGCGAGGCGCTGCCGAGCGAGACCCAGCCGTGCGAGCGACACGGGCCATGTCAGCCGGCATGCTTTCGGAGTGACTCGGCCGTGTCGAGCGACACGGCCGTTCTGGCGAGAATATGCAGGACCTTTGTCGGCACGACCCGGCCGTGTCGAGCAACTGAGCCATGTCGGCGGCGGGATGCGGCGGTGACTCGGCGAGCGAGGCGATTTTCACCAGGCTCGATTTTTTCGTGTATTCTTGAAAATTAATCTCGCATGTTAAATTGGATTTAATATGATTAAAATGATTTATGGTATTTCATTTTATAAGGGAAATTTGATTAATTGGAATATTTATGGTCGGCCAAGATTATTTTGAGCGTTATCATATTCGATTGTGTGAATCGATTGGATCGGTTCGTATTGTTGATTGGATCAATGTATCTCTCGCTTTCCATTTATATAGTATTTATTGGATGAATGATTTTGAATGGGGATGTGGTTCGTGGACTTAGTTTTGAATCGTTCGTTTTATTCGATTGGGTTGTAAAGGCCATTTTTGCTTTATTTATTTTACTAGAAATATTTGTATCTAGGATCACGATTTTCAATGTAAAATTTATATGTAAATGTAACACCCCAAAATCCTATTGGGTTATTACAGTGCCGTGGACCCCACGCCAGGAGATCCACCAGGCGAACATGCTTAAAATACATTAAATTACACAATAAGGGAAAATCATAGTCCCTACCATGACATCAGACACAAAATTCCGATAAGGAATTTCAGCGACAAAGGTAGCCGACATGGCGAAAATGAAATACAACAACATCCGAGAACATCTGTTGGGTAATGACACGACAACAAGCTGACAAGGCGAGTACACTCTAAGCGTGACTAACAATGAACAACTCGGACTAGTATCGCTCGAATGCCTCGTCGCCATCATCATGCCCCTGTGTCTCAACTCTCACCTCACAAGCACCTAAAACATGAAAACATGTTCCGCCCCCACGGAGTCGATCATCCAGATAATGAATATCAAATACATGTATAACATGATACGCATCTGTAATACGAGATTTCGATATGTATTTGAACCTTGTGTTATTGTACTTGTTGCATTTTGATCGAGTATTATTCTCTAATTCCTTGATCCGGTGTTGTTGAGCGCATGATTTCATGAATGTGATCTAAATTGTGATTACTGCGCATGTAGCGCCGCTATCGACTATGTGTAGCGTCGCTAAGTCGGATCCGTGGCGCCGCGTGCATGAACCTTAGCGCGCGTTATCGTAGTCGGCATGATTAAGGCGGGGTGGTAGGTGAGATCGGTGAGGATTTCGGTCGAGATCATGTCGGGATTAACACGGGCGGCTTTCGGGAAAAGCGAGTCAGCAGCGGTAGTGCATGCTAATGATATGAGGATAGCGCACGCTAAGCGGCTGATACGATGAAGTCGATAAGCTTCGTTTGATCGTTAGCGCACGCTATGAGTATGGACTAGCGCGCTAATAACCATTTTCTATAAATAGGGCGACATCCTTTTTCATATTTTGAGCCTTTTCACTTCCCACATCCGAATTCTTGGACTTGGAGAGTCACTCTCTTCATCTACACCCTTCATATCATCATCCTAGCACGAGTTTGAAGATTGTAGATCATTGGAGATTGGTGTTCAAGCCCTCGGTGTGGATTTCTTCAAGTTCCGTCGTGTTCTTCGCTACTTTGAGGTAGGTGATTCTTCACCAATATTAGTAGTATTATGAAGGGCGTTTTGATCATGTTTTGGGATTACCTAGTCGATTAAATTCGTAAGTAGTCGATCATCATGCATTAGAAGGATATTCTCGATGTTTGGTACTTATTCATCGTATAAACCATTGAACCTTTTAGTGTTTGAACTCCTAGCATATTCATGAAGCTTCAAAACCGATTATGACCAGTAGATGGAGATTACCAAGTTCTTTTGTCTTTACATAATGGAATCATACGTTTTGGGACATGTAATGAATTGAACTTATGATATTTCCTTGAAAATCAAGATGAATTATGGTGTTGTGATGATTATGCGTAACCTTGTATCTCGTAGTCGTTTAATCCATCAAGATCTTTCACAACCGTATGAGCATGATATTCACGGAGATGGCATGTATTAGCGAAGATTTAATGAGTTTCTTCACCATTAGATTAAGCTTTACGCGGTAGTAAATTGCCATGCAGGTAGCGCACGCTAAGATGCATATATTAATGTGCGCTATCGGGAATGAGTTAACGTGCGCTCGTTGGGTGCATGCGTGCGTTATGTCATCGGTAGTCGATCGGCTGATCAAGAGAGAAGCTGTCGATTACATAGTTAGCGTCGCTAGACTTGGTCGATTCGTCGTTAGCAGGCGGACTTAGCGCCGCGTTACGTAGAGTACGTGGCGTCGCTAAGTAGTTGACGATTACATATTTAGAGCTTTTGGTGTGAAATAGGATTGATAGGCATTCATACGACATGAGATGAATTCTTTATCATTTTCTTTTGTTAAGGTTAAGCTTGCTACGTTGATCGAAGGAGGCGGCCTTGAGTGTGTTGAGATCATTGGAGTGTTAAGTTCTTGCCATCTTGAGGCAAGTCTCGTAATGTGTTAATATTGGTATGTTGAGCATGCATGTGGTTTATTCATGTTGTTGAACATGGGATTTATTTTGTTGAATTGTCATGATATTCGTTATCTAGTGTTTGTATGTTCATGTTGATGGACATAGCAATTTGGAATATATGTATGCATGAGTTGTGTTTGTGTATGTTATACGATCTATCTTGAGGCGCTGGATCGGATGTCCACCTCGTGTTGGTCAGCGGGATCATCTTGGGATCTAGGTGAGGCTGGATCATTGGGCGGGTTATTTCCACCTCGTGTTGGTCGGCGAGATCATCTTGGGATCTATCTTTGAGAATTGGATCATTGGAATACCCTTGCTGTGTTAATGGAATCGTGTGGATTCGCATTGTCGGATTCCGGTAGCGGAAGTCCATGTGGTGTATCTTGTTATGTATTGTTGATGCATATTCGATTTGTTTAATATGATACTTGTACTAGCATCATTTTGATAACCCCTTCGGGGGTGGACATTTGTTTTGATGTTTAGGTAGCCGAGGAGCGGGGAAACAGCCACACTACCGATGTGACGATGAAGGGGTTCAGTGATGTTTGTCGTTTCTTTTGATTGTCTTCTTGGTTCATTTTCAGTACTCGAGTACGCGTGTCTTATTAATATCATTTCGATATGGTTGTATTAATTAAACTCGTTGGATCAGTTGGAACCGGTTTTGTAATTTGAATTTCTGCGGTATTGTTGGATTATTCACATTTCTTTTAATTAGCCTTGTAAATCCTTACTAAAAGGGTTTACGGCGCTGTAATTATTCCGAATATCTCGGGGTGTTACAGAATATGGTATCGGAGCTAAGATTCATGGATATCTTGGCAGTCGGGTTTTAGTTGGAGTGCATTTACGTTATTGATTTACGGGTTGTTCGTAACATCCTTTGTTCGACCAAAGTCGTCATGTGGACCGTGGTTGTAAGTCTCCTAATCTCTTATACTACGATTTTACTTGATTTGTTTTGTGAGTATTTGTGGGCTTTATTTTGAAAATTTCGTCACTGGATATTGAGAAATTGTGTTTATAGTATGTAGAGAGGAGGATGTGGCGCGGGCGCGGTCGTGGGCCAGCGGGCGTGGTAATGCGAGGCAGGAGGATTCGCAACTACCCTAGAATGATCGGCTAGTAGAACCGATTCCCATTACGGAGGCGGCGAGGATCGGCGAATGGCAGCGAATCCTAACATGCGGGAGTGCTTCAACGGTGGTGGCTCGAGATAAACCGATTCGCTCGGGTAGTTGACCGCATGCGAGGCAGCGATGGGGCAGCGGCACCACGAGGATAATCGGGGAGATAGATGGCTTCTTGAGGTGGTCAAATTGCACCGCCAAAATTTGTGGATCTGTGAGGCACTAACTTGGGATCATTGGCTAAAGGAGTTAGAAGATATTTGCGGTATTAAGCTGTCAGGAATGGAAGTTTCCCATTGCCTAGTATTTTTACAGTGGGAGGCCTTTGACTAGTGGGAAGCTATTCGACGAGAATCATAATGCGGATTAGGCGGAATTCAAGCTAATGATGGAAGCACATTATTGTCCTCGTCGATTAGAGAGGCAAAAATCAAAATTTTCTCACCACGAGTTGGAAGCACTGTGAAAGACATATCAAAACTTTTAATCATCGGTGACTTGTATGCGACACTTGGTGAACGGAGCGAGAAAAGATTTTCATTTCGATATGTGAATGAAGTGGAGATTGGCGGTACATGTCAGTTAGTGTACTACGTTGCGGCAGTATCAAGACAAATCGGCCTACGACATGAAAGAGGCGGCGGTGGAAAAATCGGTGGAGGCAAAGAAGCGAGAAAGTGGCCGTGGTTTCTCGGAAAACAAGAGTGGTGGGCCCCGCAGGCAGGTCTTCCTTTTATTCGGCTAGAAAACCTCCACATCCTTCTAGAGGTGGAAAGAAGTTCGGACAACATCGGCGATTTCGGACGCATCAAAGAAGTCTTATAATTGTGGTCGGGCATGGCATATTAGGCGTGATTGCCGCATCTTACGTGACTTGTTTCGATTGCGGGCAAGAAGGGCACCGTGCAACTTTACGTGGAGTGGCGACTAGATCGTTTGGTACTCGAAATTGGCGCCGATTAGAAGGAAATAAGTGTGAACCAGACGCCTTGAGTGGGTTTTAATGACATGTTGTGAAGAGAGAGACATCGATCTTTGAGTCCGTTCCTCGCTTTGTCTGAGATGAGAAATCGGCGATCGAACAACTTGTTGTTGCATCGGTATGATTCAGATCCTTTTGCAACTTGATTAGTGTCTTATTCGATTAGGAGCTACACATTCTTTCATATCATTGAACTGTGTTAATCGTTTGAAAATCTCGTGTTTATTTGATTGTGAACCATATGTTGTGGGTTTGCCAAGCGGAGAGACAATTGTGGGAACCCTAGAAACTAGAGATTTTCCAGTGTCTACAGGAGGGAGAGATTGGCCATCGAATCTTATTGTAGTCGACATTCATTGTGACGATTTGATTCTCGGAGATGATTGGCTCAACCGTTATGGAGCTATTCTGAATTACCGAAAGAGAGTCATTTCTATCATTGCTGATGACGGATCTGAACATTTATTCAGCGGGTGGAGGCAGGAAGCTCGGGAAAATTGATCAAAGCGATGAAACGGTGAAATTATTGAAGCGGGGATGTCTTGGAATCGGGTGTTATGCCATGAAGAAAGAAGAAGGAGTAGAACTCTCATCTATTCTAGTTGTGAATGAATTTTCGGATGTATTCCTGACGAACTACAGGCTACCTCCGAGAGATAAGTGGAGTTCACTATCGAATTAGAGCACAGGCCGCTCCTATTTCTAGAGCGCCATACCGCATGGCGCCAACCGAGATGTATGAACTAAAGAAGCAACTGGAGGAATTATTGTAGAAGGGTTACATCCAACCTAGCGTTTCTCCTTGGGGAGCACCCATTCTCTTTGTCCGGAAGAAAGACAAATCCCTCCGGTTATGTATTGATTACAGGGAGCTAAACAAGGTGACGATCAAGAACAAGTATCCTTTACCTCGGATCGATGACTTGTTTGATCAACTGCAAGGATCAAGGGTATTCTCGAAGATTGACTTACGATCAGGATATCATCAGTTGAGAATTAAGGAATTGGATATACCAAAATCTGCTTTCAGATCCCGATACGGGCACTATGAATTCGTGGTGATGCCATTCGGACTTACCAATGCTCCTGCGGTATTTATGCAACTAATGAATTGGGTATTCTTAGAATACCTAGATAAGTTTGTGGTCGTTTTCATTGATGACATCTTGATTTATTCGAAAGACACAGAGGAGCATGCCGAGCATTTGCGTGTGGTTTTGAGCACCTTGAGGAAGGAACAACTCTATGCGAAGCTTTCTAAGTGTGAGTTCTGGCTTAGGGAAGTAACTTTCCTTGAGCATGTGATATCAGCTGAAGGAGTTCAGGTGGACTCGAAGAAAGTCGAAGCAATCTTGGAATGGGAAGCTCTAAAACGTAAAGAAGTCAGAAGCTTCTTAGGACTTGCTTTGGATATTATCGCCGTTTTGTAGAGGATTTTCCAAAATTGCTCGTCCACTCACTCATTTATTCTGAGAAAACTCAAAAGTTCATGTGGGATGAGAAATGCAGTGGTTTTGATGAAATTAAGAAGAGGCGGCGACAACACCTATATTAGCATTACGGATGGGCCATGGATTTATGGTGTCTGCGACGCTTTAAATCGAGTGCAGGATGTGTGTTGATGCAAGGGATAAGGTGATCGCCTATGCTTCTCGGCAGTTGAAACCGTATGAAGTTAATTACAGACTCATGATGCAGGTTAGCGGTGTGGTCTTTGCCTTGAAAATTTGGCGACATTATTTATACGGTACTCATTGTCGGATCTTTATGGATCATAAAAGCCTCAAGTACATGTTCGATCGGAAAAGAATTAAACATGAGGCGAGAGAAGGTGGTGGAATTGATCAAGGATTACGACTTGGAAATTCTCTATCATCGGGTAAAGCAAACATAGTAGGCGATGTATTGAGCCATAAACATGTTTCTCTTGAGTGTTGGAAGCATTTACATCCCAAACCGGCATTCAACGGGCGATCTGCGAAGGGATTGAAGTACGGTCACCGGGAATCGAGGCAACTATATGTGATGGGCCGGCTTCGTCACTAGTCGAAATCAAATCTAAGAAGTTGAGCGATTCTCTAATCCTTCGGTTATGTGTGAAGTAAAGAAAGGAAAGGCCCGATTTGTGATACAAGATGATGGAGTTACGAGATTTGAGTCGACTTTGCGTTCCGATGATGATGAATTGAGGCGGACAATTCGGAAGGAAGCTCACGGCACGCCCTATTCTATTCACCCGGCGTGGTAAGATGTATAAAGATCTAAAACAAAACTTACGGTGGGAAATATGAAGAAGGACATAGCGATTACGTTTGAGGTGTTTGACTTGTCGGCGAGTTAAGATTGAACATCGGCGACCTGCCGGAATGTTAAAGCCGCTTTCGATCCTCGAGTGGAAGTGGGAGGATATCTCGATGAATTTCATCACAAATATGCCAAGGACCAAGACAGGAATGAACATGATTTGGGTTATAGTTGATCGACTAACCAAGTCGGCTCATTTCCTAGGTATTAAAGACACGTGGGGACAGAAATTGGCGAGTATTTAATGCGAGAGATAGTCGGTGCATGGGATGCGAAGACCATTATTTCACATCGAGATGGTCGCCGTGTCGCACTTCTAGAAGGCGATTCACGGGGCTTTGGGGACCGAGCTAAACTTTAGCACGGCTTATCATCCCCAAGCGGCAGTCGATCAGAAAGGACTATACTGGTGATAAAAGACATGCTTAGAGCACATGCTCTGGATTAGTCAGCTGATTGGGAAGTTCACTTGCCATTGATTGAATTCACCTACAACAATAGTTGGCATGCTTCTATTAAGATGGCACCATTTGAATCTTTATGCGGGAGAAGATGCGATCACCCCTGTCTTTGAGATGATTCTTCGGACTTGATCGGGACGGAACCAGAATTGATAGTTCAAACTCGAGAAGATAGCTTTGATTCGGGAAAGACTATTGTTGCCTAGAGTCGACGAAGTCTTATGCGGATGTGCGTTGTCGCCCTCTAGAGTTCGACATTGGGGACCACGTACTCGAAGGTGTCTCTACACGAGGAATTTTCCGTTTTGGGAGGAAAGATAAGCTAAGTTCGAGATATATTGGACCATTTGAGATCCTCGAGAGAGTTGGGGATTTAGCATACGGAGTTGGCCTTACCGCCATCGTTGAGTCACGTTCACAATGTGTTTCACGTATCCCGATTGCGGAAGTATGTGCGGATCCCAATCATATCATTGAGTTCGATGAGATCAAGATAGCTAATGATGGCACCTTGAAGAGAGACCAATCAAGATACTTGAGAGTCGGATCAAACAATTGAGAATAAACGATACACTTGGTTAAAATCTGATAGTCACGACATGGAGTGAAGAGGCCGGTTGGGAAGCGGAGGGCGATATGAAGACTAGATATCGAGTTGTTTTCATCTTAAGTTTCGGGACGTAACCCGTTTTAAGGAGGAAGGATGTAATACCGAGATTTCGATATGTATTTGAACCTTGTGGTATTGTAATTGTTGCATTTTGATCGAGTATTATTCTCGTATTCCTTGATCCGGTGTTGTTGGGCGCATGATTTCATGAATGTGATTAAAATTGTGATTACTGCGCATGTAGCGCACGCTATCGACTATGTGTAGCGTCGCTAAGTCGGATCCATAGCACCTTTGTGCATGAACCTTAAGCGCCACGCTATCGTAGTCGACATGATTACAAAGGGTGGTAGGTGAGATCGGTGAGGATTTGATCGGATCATGTCGGGATGAACACAGGCGGCTTTCGGGAAAAGCGAGTCAGCCTTGATAGCGCACGCTAATGATATGAGGATAGCGCACGCTAAGCGGCAGGTATAGTGAAGTCGATGGCTTCGTATGACCGTTAGCGCACGCTATGAGTATGGACTAGCGCGCGCTAATAACCATTTTCTATAAATAGGACAGCATACTTTTTCATATTTTGAGCCTTTTCACTTCCCACATCCGAATTCTTGGACTTGGAGAGTCACTCTCTTCATCCTACACCCTTCATATCATCATCCTAGCACGAGTTTGAAGATTGTAGATCATTGGAGATTGGTGTTCAAGACCTCGGTGTGGATTTATTCAAGTTCCTTCGTGTTCTTCGCTAATTTGAGGTAGGTGATTCTTCACCACTATTAGTAGTATTATGAAGTATGTTTTGATCATGTTTTGGGATTACCTAGTCAGTTAAATTCGTAAGTAGTCGATCATCATGCGTTAGAAGGATATTCTCGATGTTTCGGTACTTATTCATCGTATAAACCATTGAACCTTTTAGTGTTTGAACTCCTAGCATATTCATGAAGCTTCAAAACCGATTATGACCAGTAGATGGAGATTACCAAGTTCTTTTTCTTTACATAATGGAATCATACGTTTTGGGACATGTAATGGATTGAACTTAGGATATTTCCTTGAAAATCAAGATGAATTATGGTGTTACGATGATTATCGTAACCTTGTATCTCGTAGTCATTTAATCCGTCAAGATCTTTCACAACCATATCGGCATGATATTCACGAAAATGGCATGTATTAGCAGAAGATTTCATGAGTTTCTTCACCATTAGATAAAGCTTTACGCGGTAGTAAGCGCCATGCACGGGTAGCGCCACGCTAAGATGCATATAATAACGTGCGCTATCGGGAATGAGTTAACGTCGCTCGTTGGGTGCGTAACGTATGTTATGTCATCGGCCGAGTCGATCGGTGATCAAGAAAAGCTGTCGATTACATAGTTAGCGTCGCTGGACTTGGTCGATTGCGTCGTTAGCAGGCGAGACTTAAGCGCCGCGTTACGTAGAGTCGTAGCGTCGCTAAGTAGTTCGGCCATTACATATTTAGAGCTTTTGGCCGTAGGCCGGATTGATAGGCATTAAATGCGACATGAGATGAATTCTTTATCATTTTATTTTGTTAAGGTTAAGGTTTCTCGTTGATCGAATGGCGGCCTTGAGTGTGTTGAGATCATTGGAGTGTTTAGTTCTTGCCATCTTGAGGCAAGTATCGTAATATGTTAATATTAGTATTACGAGCATGCATGTGGTTTATTCATGTTGTTGAACATGGGATTTATTTTGTTGAATTGTCATGATATTCGTTATCTAGTGTTTGTATGTTCATGTTGATGGACATAGCAATTTAGCATATATGTATGCATGAGTTGTGTTTGTGTATGTTGTACGATCTATCTTTGAGAAGCTGGATCGGATGTCCACCTCGTGTTGGTCAGCGGGATCATCTTGGGATCTAAGTGAGGCGCTGGATCATTGGGCGGGTTATTTCCACCTCGTGTTGGTCAGGGGATCATCTTGGGATCTATGTTGAGGGCTGGATCATTGGAATACCCTTTGTGTTAATGGAATCGTGTGGATTCGCATTGTCGGATTCCGGTAGCGGAAGTCCGTGTGGTGTATCCTGTTATATATTGTTGATGCATATTCGATTTGTTTAATATGATACTTGTACTAGCATCGTTTTGCTAACCCCTTCGGGGGTGGACATTTGTGTTGATGTTCGGGTAGCGAGGAGCGGGAAAGCGACCACAATCTGGATGTGACGACGAAGGGGTTCAGTGATGTTTGTCGTTTCTTTTGATTGTCTTCTTGGTTCATTTGTAGTACTCGAGTACGCGTGTCTTATTAATATCATTTCGATATGGTTGTATTAATTAAACTCGTTGGATCAGTTGGAACCGGTTAATTTGAATTTCTGTGGTATTGTTGGATTATTCACATTTCTTTTAATTAGCCTTGTAAATCCTTACTAAAAGGGTTTACGGCGCTATAATTATTCGAATATCTCGGGGTGTTACACATCGAAAGCGAATGAAGCAGTCAATGATAATAATAATCTGAGATGCTCACAAACCAATGTAAGAACAGAGCATTCGTGAAATACTATGCCTGACATATTATTAATACACCTTTCGTGAGGTTAGAGCGTAAATGCCCGATGGCGAATCTTAATTATAAGTACCACAATGAATTACGACATGAACCAAACCCGAGAATTGAATTAATTATGAATCACAATGCCGAAGGATCGGTAAATTACCGGGACAATAATAAAGGCTTGAAATCCACTCGGCCGAAGGCTGTCAAATATCACAATCACATGAAAGCGGAACAACCACCTTAGTTAGTGAGGGCTAATAAAGTCATCACCACGGCCGTGACCTACTAAGGCTGTAGGTTTTGGGAAGCTGACCGCGAAGGTTCAAGCCCCAAGCTTACCCAAGATCATAAACACGACCGTGATCTACTATGTTGTAGGTGTTGGGAAGCTAACCGCGAAGGTTCAAGCCCCAAACTTACCCATAAGATCATAAACACGACCGTGACCTACTAAGTTGTAGGTGTTGGGAAGCCAACCGCGAAGGGTCAAGCCCCAAACTTACACATAAGATCATAAACACGGCCGTGACCTACTAAGTTGTAGGTGTTGGGAAGCTGACCGCGAAGGTTCAAGCTCGAACTTACCCATGTACGCACTAGCCGAGACTAGCCTCCATAATATAATTAAACACAAATGACAACGATTCGTGGATTACCGAATTCACGAGAATGTTAGTGTACTACCTTGAGTCGGCCAACACGATAATGATGTCTCACGGATGGGCATCGTACTCGACAGTCCCAATTGATACCTCGATTACCTTAGAGTGGTCAATCGATAACAACGACACAACGAATGGGAACTATCTCGACAGCCCCGATTGATACCTCGATTGCCTTAGAATGGCCAAGATAACAATGATGCGGTGGATGATTCAATACCTCGATTGCCTTAAAGCGGTCAATCGATAACAATCTGATGAATGATTGAACACTTGATTTATGCGAGCGGCCGATCGATAACAATGACACGATGAATGAGTGAATACCTCGATTTGCCTTGAAATGCCAACCGATAACAATGACACGAAGGATGTCTCGGCACCTTTAATCGATTCACGACAACGAAGAAGAGAAATGAATATGTCAACGCCTTTAATCGGCGAGACAACATCGAGGAGAAAACTCCAACATTAATAGCAATGATTACAACGGCGTCTTAAATCGACATTAATATCAATAACAACGATCGATACATCGATACATGAACCGTTGATCGATAATAACCTTAACAACGAGTGTCACAATGCCTTGAACCGGCCATTAACGAACAATAAAAACATTTGGCATAATTGCGAAAGGTATCGTATCGAGCGATCTCTTAATATCAATGAATTCATGAAGAGACTAAGTCTCGGAATGATACAACACATTCATACACATATATGATAACATTAATCTCATTGACTAATACAAGTATAAAACTTGCCTCAGCGAAGGCGATGAAATCCTTCCACGAACAACGTCCTTAAAGTGATTATCGGTCGCTCGAACAACCTTGAATAACACGATCACCAACAATCCATTCAACATACGAATCAAACATGAATATAACGAACTCAAAGCGTCGATCGACTAAACCAAGTTCATTGGGGCATTATATCGAATACTTTGTGGCCAAACTTGATTGTTTACAACCAAACCTCAATAATACCAACATCAAATCCCCAAGAAGTGTTTCAAACCAACAAAACATCTTCAATACGATCAATAATCAATATGAATATTCAAATTCGTTATTACAACAATGATTAATCGAAAACCCCAAATCGACTCAATATTCAAAGTGTTCTTGAATAATTCTTCAATAATCGATGAATAATCAAATATATCCATAATCATCGTATATCACTCCATACAACATGATCTTAACATCGAAACATCATAACTCAATACAAAATCGAAATCCGAGAGGTTTGATGAATATTACCTTTGAAGATCCAAGTACTTTAATCAGTGAAATCGCGTTAGATCGACAATCCGAGCTCCACAATAGAATGAAAATGATGAAAAATGAATTCTCAAGTGATTGATGATGAATATGCTCTCCCACAAACACTCTCTCTCGGACAGAAGTGAATAAATGGGAAGAAATGGTGATCCACGCAAAAATCGCAAATTATAGAGTTGGTATCTGTGTGCGCGGCCCGGCCCGAAGTGTGCCGCGGCATAGGGCCAAATCTGCCCCGGTGATCGCGGTGTGCCGCGGCCCGGGCGAGTGTGCCGCGGCGATGACTCGGTAGTGTGCCGCGGCCCGTCGGCAAGTGCCGCGGCACCGCAGTACGAGCAGGTTGGCGATAATTCAACATGAGTGTGTCGCGGACCGGGCGGGTGTGCGCAGCGGTGACTCAGCGGTGTGCGCGGCCCTGCCGTCATGTGCCGCGACCATGCAGTGCTTTCGGCCAGCGGAAAATGAGAGTGACTTAGCTATTTAGACCATAACTCCCTCGTCAGGACTCCGATTGACTCACCGGTTGAACCATTGGAAAGATAACTCTATGCTTTGTAATATTGCAAAGATTCAGAATTTTTGGAGTTTCCAAAAATTAATGGTGGTTTAACAAAGTCGAAATCATACGTGGAAAAGTCGCTAAAGAACACGGAATTCAACAGAACGACAGAGGCGAACTCGGATGACAAAAGTGTAGAATTAATCATTCTCGGAATGGCGAAAAGGTAACAATAGAGTCGCTAAGATGGACTTACGCCAAAAAAATAAAATTACCAGATGAAATTCTTGAATGATAATGATCGAATTACGGCCAAGGTATTACATACCCCCACTAAAAAGAGTTTCGGCCGTGAAACTAAGAGGAAAAAACACGGGATATGAACTCTCCAACAAGATCTGAAAAAAATAATGTCCGCAAAGTTCTCGGGACCAAATCAATCATACGCCCAAGTCCCCAAGACTTGGCGTCTCGGATCACAATGAGCGATTTCCCAAATTATCACGAAGTCTCGGTACAACACCAAAAGGAATGCATCAAGCGATCTCAAAATCTCAAGATTCTCAAATACGATCATAAAAAAAATAGATCACCAATACATGCTCCACAACCACGAGACCTGATTACGGATTGAGTTATCCTGTCATCCGAAAGACAAGGCTACATTGCAAATGTACCCAACATCGATATCCTTTCAGATCAGCGATCTCCTCTATCTCAGCGATTTAAGGTAGACCCAAATCTGAACTCACACAATATGTTCCCGGAAGGTCACAAGAACAAAATGATCACAATGAATGATAATGAATCGAAATCCCACAAGGATTAAGAATGACTCAGGAGGTGAATTAATAAATTAATGAGTGATAGCTCCATGAAGTGATTGGAACCGTCGTTCCTCGTGAATTGAATGATTAATCGATAATTATGAGTCCCAACATGATTGATATATATAATGAATGAATTATATGAATGAATGAGCGATAATGAAACGAATGATTATCCCATTAACGAACAAGAATTAACTTGTTCAAGCCGGTGATGAATGTCCTTACCTCGGGCTCTTGAAGCTGATAGGACCCCTTGAATGAAGCACGAGTGGAGTAACAAAGTCCTCGAGACCCTTGAGCTCTCTCGAGATCTCTGGCAATAGAACTCCTGCGGTATTTACGAAGGTGTCCACTGCCGCCCACGAAAACAAATAACGGCTGCATCGAGCTTGGTGCTGCGATGTCTATTACATCACGGTTAAAGCAAAGAGCAGTCGAACTCGTGGCCTTAGAAGAGGGCGCTCCCTCCTTACGAAGGCAACTAGAAAATAACCTCTTGGATGTTGGGGCCCGATGTCCCTGCATGCAGTAGCCGGGATTCTATTCCTCTCACCGAGAAGAAGCGAAGGATGCTTAGAGTAAGCTCCTTGATCAAAGCTCTGCTCCAAGAGCCTTCCCGATTAATTCGCTAAGTGAACTACGGTTGTGATTGAACAAGCTGCATCCTCAACTCATGATTTAGCCTCTTGCTAAAATATTTGATCTTATCGCCTCGGTACGGATAATTAACGAAACAAGCTGAAGTAGTCGTGAAACTTCTCGGCAATGACAATAACACCCTCGTCCTTGATGGATTTGGGGTTCAAAACCTCGACAACTTGGCTTCACGAAGTGGGCCGGATAATATCTCTCTAACATGAGGGTCTTGAACTCACTCCAACCTGATCGCGATCGGTGGGTTTCACGAGAAAGCCACCATGAATAAGCACCCTTAATCAAGTAATAAGCCGCTCTTGCTACTTTACTCTCTTAGGACAACGGCCCATGTCGAAGAGCTTATCAAAATGCTCAAGCCAATGAACAATATCATTTGGTTCAGCGAACCCTCAAAAGTAGGCGGCCTACGATGAGAGATATCGCCAACAATCGATTCACTCCCCGATCTGTCCATGAAGCGGCACTGGAATCCACATTGCGGTGGACCACGATCCATGGAAGTGCATGGTCTCCACTATCCGCGTCATATGAGTCATCAGGCCATCATGCCTGCATAAATATGAATGGAGTCAACCAGAACATCTTAGAATGAGTGCTTCTAAGTACGACTCACGATGGTGAATGATTATCGACCTTTGTATGAGTAGCATATCTATCGATGAACACATGCTAACACTCGCATCCGCGTGGGCGTTCTTACAAGATCCGGGTTACGAGTCCGTACCGCGGCCTTTTCGCGGCGTCCTCGGGCGGCTCTATTCATCTTGGGCGGAAAGCCACATGATAATTATAGATCCCGCATGAATATCGCATTATGATTACGAGACGGAATGATAACAATGAGCATACACGCTCTAACACAATGAATGCATTAATAGTACAATAAAGCGATCGTCGACATGGCGCGAAATACGATAAGATCGCATGAAAGATCAAGTGAGGTGACAAGACTACGATGAAATTCTGAAATGATTACCTTGAACAAGTTAACAAGGTTGAAAATTTGATTCACAAGATCAACAAGCCGTGAGATGGTGGATGATTAATGAATTAATTGAACAATGAGATTGGTAGTGATAATGAATTAAGCGGCGATGAGATTAAGCGAGTGATGAATGAATTGGTGAACAATGAGATTATTTGGGTGATGAATGAATTAATCGAGTGATGAATGAATTATACGAGTAATGATATTGGTGAGTGGTGAGCAGATTAGCGAGTGATGAATGATATTGACTGAGTGGTGAATGAATTATCCGAGTGATGAAATCAAAATGATGATTGAGGATTATTAACTGATGAATGAGTTGATCCTTACTGCTTACACAAGTCACACGTGCTCCAAAACAATTAGTCATGAATCAATCATAACACTAATATCACATATCGTTTCAACAAACATGAACAATTAATGACATGATGAATGTATGAACATAAAGAGAATCGATTCCTTACACGGAGTTATCACGAAGCTTCGAGGTCTCATGATACTAGTCCCAGTGACGGCGACTCGATGAATGAATGACTCGTGCGGTCGTACTAATATTACGACTCACAAAACCCATTGTCTAGATTGTCATAACTTTGTGGTCCCACTACTACCGCATCGGTAGAGCCACATAACTCACATATCGGGGTATCTCACAATCCAAATCTACGATACCATCTTACGCAACACCCCAAAATCCTGTTAGGTTATTACATTGTCGTGGACCCCACGCCGGAGATCCACCGGGCGAACATGATTAAAATACATTAAATTACACAATAAGGGAAAATCATAGTCCCTACCATGACATCGACACAATATTACGATAAGGAATTTCAGCGACAAAGGTGTCAGGCATGGCCGAAAATGAAATACAACAACATCCATGAACATCTGTTGGGTAATACAACTGACAACAATGACAAGTGAGTACACTCCAAGTGACTAGCGACAATAAACAACTCGGACTAGTATCGCTCGAATGCCTCGTCGCCATCATCATGCCCCTGTGTCTCAACTCTCTCCTCACAAGCACCTAAAACATGAAAACATGTTAGCCCCCACGGGGTCGATCATCCAGATAATGAATATCAAATACATGTATAACATGATATGCATCCAAAGCGAGAATGAAATGGTACAATGATAATAATAATACGAGATGCTCACAAACCAATGTAAGAACCGAGCATTCGTGAAATACTATGCCCACGGCATCTTATTAATACACCTTTCAGCGAGGTTAGAATGTAAATGCCCAACGGCGAATCATAATTATAGAGTACCACAATGAATTACGATATGAACCAAACCGAGAATTGAATTAATTACGAATCACAATGCAGAAGGCTCGGTAAATTACGAACAATAATAAAGGCTTGAAATCCACTCGGCCGGAATTTGTCAAATATCAAAATCACATGAAACGGAACAACCATGTAGTTAATGAGGGCTAATAAGGTCATCACCACGGCCGTGACCTACTAAGCTTTAGGTGTTGGGAAGCCAACCGCGAAGGTTCAAGCCCAAGCTTACCCATAAGATCATAAACACGGCCGTGACCTACTAAGTTGTAGGTGTTGGGAAGCCAACCGCGAAGGTTCAAGCCCCAAACTTACCCGTAAGATCATAAACACATTTGTGACCTACTAAGTTGTAGGTGTTGGGAAGCCAACCGCGAAGGTTCAAGCCCCAAACCTACCCATAAGATCATAAACACGGCCGTGACCTACTAAGTTGTAGGTGTTGGGAAGCTGACCGCGAAGGTTCAAGCCCCAAACTTACCCATGTCACTAGCGAGACTAGCTTCCAAAATATAATTAAATACAAATGACAGCGATTCGTGGATTACCGAATTCACGAGAATGTTAGTGTACTACCTTGAGTCGGCCAACACGATAATGATGTCTCACGGATGGGCATCGTACTCGGCGATCCCAATTGATACCTCGATTACCTTAGAGTGGTCAATCGATAACAGCGACACAGCGGATGGGAACTATCCTCGACAGCCCCGATTGATACCTCGATTGCCGTAGAATGGCCAGATAACAATGATGCGAGATGATTCAATACCTCGATTGCCTTAAAGCGATGCATGCGCCCGACTTTCTAGGATAAATATTGGGGAAAATAAATAAAAGGTAAATTTTGAGAAAAATAATTTTCTTGAGAATACCTAGTTCTTATGTTTTACGTAAGGAATCATATGTTTTGGGACTTGGAATGAATTGAACTTAGAATATTTTCTTGAAGATCAAGATGAATTATGGTGTAGTAATGATGATACGTATCCTTGTGTCTCGTAGTCATTTAATCCATAAAGATCTTTCATAAACCGTATGAGCATGATATGCACGGAGTTGGCATGTATTAACCTTTGAGGATTTCATGAGTTTTCATCACCTTTAGCTCAAGTTTTTACCCAGTAGTATTGCCATGCACGGTTAGCGCACGCTAAGATGTATATATTAACGTGCGCTATCGGGAATGAGTAACGTGCGCTACGTTGGAGTGCATGCGTGCGTTATGTCATCGAGGCGGGCGATCGGGTACATTCGAGAGGGCTGTCGGTACATAGCTAGCGCACGCTAAACTTGGTCATTTGCATATGTTAGCAGGCGGGCTTAGCGCCGCGTTACGTATAATACGTGGCGCGCTAAGTAGTTGACGAAATTCATTTTTAGAGCTTGCGGCCGTAAACCGGATTGTTAGGCGTTAAATGCGACTTGAGAGGAATTCTTTATTATTTCTTAGGTCAGAGCCTTGCATAGGGACGATCGGGCGGTGACATACGGACGCGTGTCATTTGTTGGAGTATTTCATTCTTGCCATTTTCGAGGCAAGTATCATATGATGAGTTTGATTTATATTGAAACTTTGATCATGCATATGGTTACATTCATGTTGTCGAATCGAGATTTATTTCTTTAATTTCTCGTGGTATTAGTTGTAAATTGTTCGTATTGATGAACTTATTGAAATGCATATATGTATGCATAATTGATTAGTTTATGATATATATGATCAGGGTCATGAGGATCTATCTTGTGGCCCATGGATCGAATGTCCACCATCGTTGATCAAGCGGGATCATCATGGGGATCTATCTTTGAGAAGCTGGATCGGCTGGACGGGTTTTCCACCATGCGTTGGTCAGCGGGATCATCATGGGGATCTATTCAAGTGCGTGGATCATTTGGATTACCTGTATTGTGTTGATGGAATCGTGAGGATTCACATCGTTGGATTAGATGTGAAAGTTCGTTTGCATGTTTTATGATGCCTTTGATGATTTATGTATTATGATACTTGTACTAGCATTTTCTTGCTAACCCCTTCGGGAGTGGACATTATTTTGATGTTCGGGTAGCCGAGAGCGGGAAGCAACCACGATGCCGGCGGGACGATGAAGCGGCTCGATGATGTGGTTCATGTTTATTGTTATTGTGATTTGTCTTCTTGGTTCATTTAGTACTCGAGTACGTAGGTTTTAATAATGTCATTTTCGATATGGTTGTATAAGTTAACTCATTGGATCAGTTGAACCAAATCATATTTTGAACTTGATTTATGCGATTGGATTATATTTACATTTCTTTTAAATTAGCCTTGTAAATCCTCCTTAAAGGGTTTACGGCCTGTAATTATTCGAATATCTCGGGGTGTTACAACGTGTTGGTCAAGGTATCCCTGAGTCGTGGTATCTTTCGTTTTGGGAAGAGGGGAAATTTGAGACCGAGATTCATTGGACCGTTTGAGATTTTGGATCGAGTAGGCGAGTTAGCTTATCGATTGGCTTTACCTCCGGCGTTGAGCCGAATTCATAATGTGTTTCACGTATCTCGATTACGGAAGTATGTTTGAGCCGAGTCACATACTTGATTTGATGAAATCGAGATCGTTGATGATCATTCGTATGAGGAGCATCCCATACGAGTCTTAGAGCGGCAAATCAAGCGGTTGAGGAATAAGTCGATCCCTTTGGTCAAGATTCGATGGTCTAGACACGGAGTCGAAGAGGCTACTTGGGAAGCCGAGGATAGTATGCGGGAGAGTTATCCAGAGTTTTTGACTCTTAGTTTCGGGGATGAAACTCTTTTAAGGGGTGTATGTAATACCCGGTTGTAATTGATCATTATCATTCGGTATTTATCATTCGGTAATTGTCACTCGGTATATTTCACTCATTAATGATCATTTTATCGATCATATTCAATCATTGTATTCATCGTCGAGTAATTGTATCGTGTATCAATCGTCATTCATCACTAATCTAATTGGAGTTTCGTGTGTTTATCATCATTGTCATTTTCATTGTGGGCATGCGTGAGGAGTAGCGCATGCTACGTACTCTTTTAGCGGCGCTAATTGAGTACACGTAGCGCACGCTACCACTCGGCATTAGCGCACACTAATGTTACCACATTGCGATCCAGTCTTGGGTGCGGTGAGTTATAAGTAGCGCGCGCTACGAATGGTAAGTAAGCGGCGTTAGTGGGTTGTAGTAGCGCTGCGCTAATATTTGGTGTAGCGCGCTAAGGATGGATCGAGGTTGAGTCCGGTGGCTCTGGTGCATTGGATTAATTCATAGCGCACGCTATGAGTGGTTTTTAGCGTCGCAAGCGGTGTAGTAGCGCACGCTAATTGTTGGTTGTAGCGCGCGCTACGAGATCGAATCGGAGGACGAAGGTTTTGGACTCGATCTTGGGCATCGGATAATTCGTTAGCGCACGCTAACATTTTGGGGTTAGCGCACACTAAGTGTACGGCCGTAGCGAACGCTACGGAAGGTGCGTGGCGCATGCTACCATTTGATCGATGGGTCTTGGACTACCCGAAATACCCGTTAGCGCCACGCTACGCACAAGGAGCTAGCGCCGTTAACACGGAGTTACTATAAATTGGGCCAGTGTAGTCGGTTGCGTCATTACCATTCCTTCTCATTTTTTCTTGATTTTGGCGATTTGGACGATTTGGAGAGTTTTCTTGAGGTGTATTCATCTATCATCATCTTCAAGCTCATCATTTGGATTAATCATCATTTCATCATCTTCATCTCATCAAATCAAAGGTATTAATCTCTTGGATCTAGAATTTGGATTTTGGGTTTTCCTTCCGATTTCTTCGTGTAAGCTTGGATTGTTGTTGGAATATATTAGATATGGATTATCTACCTTGGATAAATGTATGCCTACGGATTTAATGGCTATTTTGGGGATTTATATCAAGAACCCTTGGGGTTGACTTCGGATAATTTGGGGATTTCCGTTTGACGTTGTTGTAATCTTGAAATTGTGGATTCTGTGAGATTATTGATATCATTGATAGTGTTTTCATGGTTTGAAATACTCATCTTGGAGTTGGTTTGATATATTCGAGTTTGGATATTGTTGTATCGGCGTTTGAGTCGGTTATGATCGTATTTGATTCGTGTAATGATCAAATTATTGTAAATTGTGTTATTGAGGTTGTTCGAGCGGCCAGACATTTCATTTAGGACGTTGTTCGTGGACGGACATTCTTCATCGGTGTTGTGTAAGTTAATTCTTACTCGGTTAAAAGGATATTCATTCCTTTTGTTGTTGATTATTCATAACCATAACTCATTCATCATGGTATTAATCATATTGAGACTTGTAATTGTCGAATAATCATTTCATTCACGAGGCAGCGGTTCCAAATCATTTCATTGGGTTATCAATCACGTCACTATTATTTTTATCTCGGTGAGTCATCTTGGTCTTGTCGAATTATTATTCATTGATATTCATTGTGGTCATTCTCATTCATATGACCTTCTGGGTTCATATTGCGTGGCCGGGTGTGGCTGTTGGGTACGGGATCGGATATTTGCGCCATTTGCGGAAGCGTAAATAAAAAGTGCGGAAAATAAATGACACGAGGATTTATATAGGTTCGGCTATAAACGAGCCTACGTCCTCTCTTTATCTTTTTCAATAGGTAAAAGATAGCAACCTCTACGCCTCTCTTCTATCGGTCGAGGTATAACCGTTACAATCACGTCTTGTATTGGTCTGTGATAAACCACTCGTACTTGTCTTTGCGTCGGTCCAAGTTAAACCATTTTCCTTTTCAATCGGACAAGGAATCAACCGCTCTAGCTTTCTATGGGTACTAGATAAACCTCACGAAGATAGCGATTGCGATTCTAACAATGCCTGTTTCTTGATCCTAATAACTCTGTATACAATCGTATCTTTTCTTTTACCGCCCATGTATGATTTTGTGTATAACACTTAATCACTCAATGTAAGCTCAATATTACAACAACAATATAATGAATATCAATATCTGATCAGGGTATAGAGTGCTTTGTGTTGTTGTTCTTGATCAATACCATAAGCATGGTATTTATAGCCTCCATGAACAAACTAGCGGGTGTTTGCCGGGACCTTCATTAAATGCGCTATATGCTTCCCATTACGTCGTTAATCCTTCTGATTACGTACATTAGCATCTTCACAAAGCAGTCCGGGGAGTTTCGTCATTTTGATTAAATGCGTTATCATTTCCTTCGTTAAATGCGTTATCACTACGTCGCTGCGGGCGTCATATATCCGTTGCATGATTTTCGACTTTTGACTCCTCGATGTTCATCTGGTTTGAACTTGTTTACGTCGTTAACTTCATACTATTAAATCGTTAATTGCCATACATTATGTAATATCGCAATTTTCGATTTTGGTAAATTTCTTTTTTCAGCGAGTCCGTTTTGGCGGCTCGCTCATGGCCGTTCGTCATTTGAAAGATTAATTACGCACTTTTTGTCATCCGAGTTCGTTTGATATCGTTTTGTTGAATTAGAGCTTTTTAGCGACTTTTCGCGCACTTGAGTTCGATTCTTGCGAATCTCGTCAAGCTGTTGTTTGAGTTTCTCGTAAGTTCATTTAATGATATTATTCATGTTGCGAGCTTTGGTTTGGTGTTTGATCGCGTATCGTGAGTTTCGGACGTTTTGGGCCATTTTCGTAATTTCCCAAGTTTTGGGTAATTACTTAGTTGTCGAATTCCGAGCCTTGGGTGGTGAATCGTGTGTTCCATTAGCTCTTAGATTCGTCTTTGCGAGTACTTAATGTAGTAACCCGATTCGTATTGAGTTCGGGTTTGGGGTCGATCGGACGTAATTTTCGAGGTGTCGGGAGGCTGCCAGGCACATGCAACACGGCCTGGCAGCCTGCTTTGTGCGCCGTGTCTGCGCCGGGTCGGCGGGGCGGCAGCTGCCGAGACACGGCGAGACACGCAGTATGCAGGCCGTTTCTTTGCGCCGTGTCCGTGCGGGTATAAATATGGCGAAGCGATCGGGTTTTTCTTCATTTTTATCACTCGTTTCATACCCTTCCATGGAGATTTCATGATCATGGAGGGATGTTGTTAGGGTTAAATCCATGAAGTTTTGGAGTTCATAACATCGATTAATCCTTCCATAACTTGCTCCGATCGACCGAATCAAGGCAAGTTTTTTTAAAATCTAGTTTTGGGGTTTTAGTTGATTTTGTCCGATTTGATCGTTTTAACTCATATTTCTGATGGATAATTGTAGATTAAGTAGTATTCTATCATTTTTATCATCTTTCCACGGTTTTACCATTTAGATTAAATCGTTTATATGAACTTTCGTTTGGCCTTCAAGGTGTCAGGAAAATGCGCGAGAGAGAAAATTGGTCGTTTTGCGATGTTTTCCTCGTGTGATTTGTTGTTTATTTGATGATAGGATACTAGGGCGAATTCCCTACAAAAATCTAGTGTTGAGCCTTTAGATCGCCGTTTTCATTGGAGTTCGGATTTTTCCAATCAACGCATTTTTAAAGTATTCGTGAGAGATTTCCAAGGCAAGTACCTTGATATCACAATTATAGCTGCGTGAAATCATTGTTGTCGAAGTGTATGAATTTATACGGATGTATAAATGTGTGTATATATATATATATGTGCATGTATATATATATATATATATATATCTAGTTTTATACATGTATATATATTTATATGTTAAATATATGTATGTATATACATATATTGATATAAGTGCCTATATTGGTGAATGACGAGTGATGAATACTAACACTAGGCAGCGTATCGACTTGGATTGATGGGTAAACTATATTTATTCTTATAATATAGTAAGGTTATATATATATATATATATATATATTCGGTTGAGTCGCAATATAGGGATATATGTGTGGTGTTGGTTGGTTATGCTTGAGGGCTTATTGTGATTGAGTTTGATTGATAACGTGCGTGTTATTGTTTATTTGTGTGGTTATGGACTAGCGGAGAAAATTGTTTAACTTGATGTATCGAATTGATAATTGTGGTGACGTTTATGTGTGCTTGATGTTGAAACAATGTGGATACTTGTTGTGAGAAAGCGTCATATCAGGGAACCTACGAGGGCGGGCGTGCACTCCGGCACAGTGTCTGTGCAATGTGCGGCTCCATATGGGTGGTGAGCCGGTGTCACCTAATGCGCGTGCAAGGCTCTTGCGGGAGTGGCCGGTGCGGTGACATGTTCAAGGAGCGGCCGACATAGTGGAGTGAACGCCGGTGCAGTGTGCGGTGGGCGCTGTGAGCTTATTAGTTACGGGTATTTGAGTGATAGCTAAGACCCCGTCTGAGCGATGTTCGTATCTCAAATTCTTTCAACTCACTTTTAATGTTTGTCTTGATACGAGACCGCAATCCGTGTTTTGAAAGCTTGTTTCAAATTGTTTTTAAAGCGTTGGTATCGGGGTTAGTTAACCACGGAGGTTTGTGAAATCTCAGGGTTAGTGTCGGGGTCTTGAGCGGGATATGTCGAATGAGAGTTTTGTACCTTTGGTTGTATTGTGGTGCTATTACGTGTATTGGGTCGAGGACCACTGTGGAATGTTGAGATGATTGATTTCATGATGATGTTATTTGGATTGGGTTGAGAACCGTGTGAGATATTGTAATGATTTCGTTGTGAGGTGTTCTATAAATTGGGTGAGGACCCCGAATAAGTTGACTTGGTTTTCGTGTAATTGTCTTCCATATGTGGGGTCAAGGACCGAGAGCTTTTGAAATTATTTCCAAAAGTATTTCCATTCGATTTTAAAAACCCCAGACGGCCAGTCAATAATAACATTTGCAAACTAACTTATCAAAACATTTTCCTTTTACAAAGGGATTTTCTGACTCCTTGGGCTCGTTTAAAGTTTCATTGATGTTATGTTCCGTAAAGAGAATATGACTATGTGATTATCTTTCACCTTGTGTATGCGAGGTTATTCGTGTGGACTATAGGAATGTATGGTTTGTGTTAAGGCTTCACGGCGGTTGAATTTTGTGTTATTCTTGTTCGTATATCTTGTATACTATGTACTTGCACTAGCAAAATTCCGGTTGCTAACCAGAGTTTTCGGGGGTGGAGTGTTATGCGCTCGGAGTTTTGGCGGCTCGGGAGCGATCAGGATTGGCTTGGAGGAGATGGAAGGCAGCGATGCTAATCACACAGTCGAGTCTTTCCTTTTGTATCATTTTGGTCGGTATTTCTCTGTCGTTCGAGTATTCACCCTTGTATGGGTGTAGTTATCATTTATTAAATTGAGTTGTCATTCTTTTATGTTCAAGTTTATTGTTGTCATTGTAATATGAATGTCGTTAGTTTGTGAATTGGTTTATGACCTTGTCGATGCCTTTCTATTTAATTTTGACCCGGTTGGTCAATCTTGAGTAGTCTTTTGGGAGTTTGCTTTGGTAGATCCTTGTGATAAGGGTCTACGGCGTGTGACATTCCGGTCATGTGCAGGGATGTTACATTTATGGTATCGGAGCTTAGGTTTGCGAAAAACCTAGGCCGTTGGAGTCAGAATCCATGTCTTGTGTAAGTCGCGCGCATCAGTCGTGATTAGTATCGTGGTTCCGACATCATCTTAGGCAATCCGTGATGGTAAGCCTCCGATCGTAAGTCCCCTTATATACGTATTTGATTACATTGTGCTAATATGCTTAATGTGAACTAGGAATTGGAACTTGTTGGTGATATTATCGTTTTAGGATATAACATGCGCAAGCGATCAGAGCATAAATAGTTACGTAGTATGCTTGGAAGTCGAGCATGTTTATACATTTCAGTACTTTATTAGAATGAATTTACGAATGATAACGTTATCCACCGCATGAGTATTTTAAGATGGTTTTGTTATCTTGCAAACCGAGTTTTGATATTTTGGTCTTGCATATTTTGATAGTATTCTTATGACGGTATTTGATATTTCATAAATGACTTTTGTGAGTATTTGAGAATGTTACCGACTTGGCCTTTTGGCATTTAGATCATTTTTAAGGAATTTTTGCACAGTGGGTTCGGCCAGAGCCACGTGCTATAGTATCTCGAATATTTTAAAGCGATGCTTTGAAATTTTCTAACATTAATGTAAAGCCATGATTTAATACCGTCATGTTAAATGGTCACGTACCTCGGTGGAAAATTCTTGAATAAACATTTTTGAAGAAGAGGAAAGATTTTCAAAATTTTGATATTTGGGACTCAACATTTTTGAAATATTTCAAATTAATTCTGAATTAATTTTCGATTTCCTTTTTTTTTCTTTTATTCATCACTCGTAAATAATTTTTAGAGTCATTATGTAAACTTCCTCTTAGAAATAAAGGACAATATTTACAAGCTTTGGGCGTAACGTGACTCGCTCTCTTTTTTCAAAAATTTGTTTTATTAAGCACATATATATGTAATGATCATCTGATCGAAGGACCGGAGTTAACTTCATAAAAACTTTATGCTTTACGATAATACGTTATTCTATAGATGTTAACTAAACCTTGTGTTGATAAGTGTGGTATCTTTGTCTGTTGATTATTTGATAATCTTGAATGGTACTATCTGTATTAGTATGTCGAGCCTTGGCGGACGTAAGTGTGATGACGGAAGTGGAAGCGACAAGGTGGTTCGTGCGATAACTATCCATGCTACGGTGAAGGAGTATCGAGATCAAGCGATATCTATGAAATCTCCTCGGTGATCGAGCCCACGAGCGAAGCAAAGAGGCCCAGGGATATCGGGGAAAATTTAAGGCGGTGAAGAGACTATGGCTCCCAAGCCCTCACGTCGTTCGAAAGCGTCATCTTCGCGGTCGGGAGTGAGCGCTGGAAATCCCAAGCCGACATCGGTGACTCGCGCTAAGAAGAGAAGATGTTTCAGCATGTAGCTATCGGGGACATGTTCGTCAATTGTCCCTCTCCACTCTTGACTTGTTCTGGTGTGGGTGTGAAGGTCATCGGGAGAAACAACGTGAGGCAGGTTTCGAATTGGCAAAGAATGCCGCCACGAGAGAGAGCGAGCTAGTGATCGGGAAGTGTCCGAAACCTATGTTTCCTTGAAGATCTAGCATGGGAGAATGAAGATTTTGTACTATGTCATAAGCGTTCTTTGTTTCAAACAATCGTGACTTGATCGTATTTCGTTTCATTGCTTTACGTCTCAACCCTTGTTGTTCTAAGTTTCGTCGTAATATCTTTTTAGTATGTGGGAATGTGTTACCGTACTTTTCTTGATATTTTCGGTATTGTGTGACCTTTCATTGTTGGTAATTGATTATTACGTACTTGTTTCTATCGCATAGCCGTTTTAGTCGGTGCGACTTGTTGTAAGCGTCGTTTCTTGATTAAATGTGCGCATGTGATGTAGTATGTGATGCGTCGTTAATTGCTCGTTATTGTTTGAAACATAGTCGGTGGCGTTGCGTTAGTCGTCGTGGGCGTGTGTTGCCAGTATATTCCTTTGCGTTACTTGTAGCGTTTGGCGATAGGCGTAAGTTACGCGCTTCCTTGCGTATCTTGTTGAGTTTTCTGGCGGGATATTGCTCCTTCCTACTTGCTTTAAGTTTGGACGAAACTTCTTTTAGGAAGGTAGAATGTAATATCGCAATTTTCGATTCGGTAAATTTCTTTTTCAGCGGAGTCCGTTTGACGACTCGCTCATGACCGTTTCGTCATTTGAGAAAGATTAATTCTGCACTTTTTGTCATCCGAGTTCGTTTGATGTCGTTTTGTTGAATTAGAGCTTTTTAGCGACTTTTCCGCATGAGTTCGATTCTTGCGAATCTCGTCCGAAACTGTTGTTTGAGTTTCTCGTAAGTTCAATTAATGATATTATTCATGTTGCGAGCTTTGGTTTGGTGTTTTGATCGCGTATCGTGAGTTTGGACGTTTTGGGCCATTTTCGTAATTTCCCAAAGTTTTGGGTAATTACTTCCGTTATCGAATTCGAGCCTTGGTGGTCGGAATCGTGTGTTCTATTAGCTCTTAGATTCGTCTTTGTAAGTACTTCGTAACCGTAACTTCGATTCGTATTCGGGTTCGGGTTTCGGGGTCGTTCGGACGTAATTTTCGGGCTGTCGGGAGGGGCCTGCCCAGGCCTGTGCAACACGGCCCTGAAAACGGCCCTGCTGTGCGCCGTGTCCTGCGCCGGGTCGGCCAGGACTGGCAGCCTGCCGAGACACGGCCGAGACACACGGCGCTGTCTGGGCCGTTTGCTGCGCCGTGTCCGGCAGGGGTATAAATATGGCAGAGCAGTCAGGTTTTTCTTCATTTTTATCACTCGTTTCATACCCTTCCGCGGCTGGAGATTTCATGATCATGGAGGGATGTTGTTAGGGGTTAAATCCATGAAGTTTTGGAGTTCATAACATCGATTAATCCTTCCATAACTTGCTCCGATCGACCGAATCAAGGCAAGTTTTCTTAAAATCTAGTTTTGGGGGTTTTAGTTGATTTTGTCGATTTGATCGTTTTAACTCATATTTCTGATGGATAATTGTAGATTAAGTAGTATTCTATCATTTTTATCATCTTTCCACGGTTTTACCATTTCCGATTAAATCGTTTATATGAACTTTCGTTTGGCCTTCAAGGTGTCAGGAAAATGCATGAGAGAGAAAATTGGTCGTTTTGCGATGTTTTCCTCGTGTGATTTGTTGTTTATTTGATGATAGGATACTAGGGACGAATTCCCTACAAAAATCTAGTGTTGAGCCTTTAGATCGCCGTTTTCATTGGAGTTAGGATTTTCAATCAAGCATTTTACGAAGTATTCGTGAGAGATTTCCAAGGCAAGTACCTTGATATACAATTGTAACTGCGTGAAATCATTGTTGTCGAAGTGTATGAATTTATACGGATGTATAAATGTGTGTATATATATATGTGCATGTATATATATATATATATATATCTAGTTTTATACATGTATATATATTTATATGTTAAATATATGTATGTATATACATATATTGATATAAGTGCCTATATTGGTGAATGACGAGTGATGAATACTAACACTAGGCAGCGTATCGACTTAGTTGATGGGTAAACTATATTTATTCTTATAATATAGTAAGGTTATATATATATATATATATTCGGTTGAGTCGCAATATAGGGATATATGTGTGGTGTTGGTTGGTTATGCTTGAGGGCTTATTGTGATTGAGTTTGATTGATAACGTGCGTGTTATTGTTTATTTGTGTGGTTATGGACTAGCGGAGAAAATTGTTTAACTTGATGTATCGAATTGATAATTGTGGTGACGTTTGTCTGTGTGCTTGATGTTGAAACAATGTGGATACTTGTTGTGAGAAACGTCATATCCAGGAACCTACGAGGGCGGGCGTGCACTCACGGCACAGTGTCTGGCTGCAATGTGCGGCTCCATATAGGTGGTGAGCGCCGGTGTCACCTAATGCGCGTGCGGGCGGCTCTTGCGGGAGTGGCGCCGGTGCGGTGACATGTTCAAGGAGCGGCCGACATAGTGGAGTGAACGCGGTGCACGGTATGCGATGGGCGCTGGCGGGCTTATTGGTTACGGGTATTTGAGTGATAGCTAAGACCCCGTCGAGCGATGTTCGTATCTCAAATTCTTTCAACTCACTTTTAATGTTTGTCTTGATACAGACCGCAATCCGTGTTTTTGAAAGCTTGTTTCAAATTGTTTTTAAAGCGTTAGTATCGGGGTTAGTTAACCACGGAGGTTTGTGAAATCTCAGGGTTAGTGTCGGGGTCTTGAGCGGGATATATCGAATGAGAGTTTTGTACCTTTGGTTGTATTGTGGTCTATTACATTGTATTGGGTGAGGACCACCTGTGGAATGTTGAGATGATTGATTTCATGATGATGTTATTTGGATTGGGTTGAGAACCCATGAGATATTGTAATGATTTCGTTGTGAGGTGTTCTATAAATTGGGTGAGGACCCGAATAAGTTGACTTGGTTTTCGTGTAATTGTCTTCCATATGTGGGGTCGAGGACGAGAGCTTTTGAAATTATTTCCAAAAGTATTTCCATTCGATTTTAAAAACCCCAGACGGCCCGAGTCAATAATAACATTTGCAAACTAACTTATCAAAACATTTTCCTTTTACAAAGGGATTTTCTGACTCCTTGGGCTCGTTTAAAGTTTCATTGATGTTATGTTCCGTAAAGAGAATATGACTATGTGATTATCTTTCACCTTGTGTATGCGAGGTTATTACATGTGGACTATAGGAATGTATGGTTTGTGTTAAGGCTTTACGGCGGTTGAATTTTGTGTTATTCTTGTTCGTATATCTTGTATACTATGTACTTGCACTAGCAAAATTCAGTTGCTAACCAGAGTTTTCGGGGTGGAGTGCTGTTATGCGCTCGGGTTTTGGCGGCTCGGGAGCGATCACGGGATTGGCTTGGAGGAGATGGAAGGCAGCGATGCTAATCACACAGTCGAGTCTTTCCTTTTGTATCATTTTGGTGGTATTTCTCTGTCGTTCGAGTATTCACCCTTGTATGGGTGTAGTTATCATTATTAAATTGAGTTGTCATTCTTTTACGTGTTCAAGTTTATTGTTGTCATTGTAATATGAATGTCGTTAGTTTAAGATTGGTTTATGACCTTGTCAGTCTGCCTTTCTATTTAATTTTGACCCGGTTGGTCAATCGAGTAGTCTTTTGGGAGTTTGCTTTGGTAGATCCTTGTGATAAGGGTCTGCGGCGTGTGACATTCGGTCATATTAGGGATGTTACACATTACGTCGTTAACCGTTCCTTATTCGTCGTTAGCTTTGTGTTTTTCGGCTTTTTGCGCCCGTTTCCTTGATGCTTTGCTTCACCTCATCATTGTTTTGTTTTGTTTGTCAACATTAATCATCAAAACACTTTTAATTTATGTATGGAACAAAATGTTCCAACAATCTCCCCCTTTTTGATGATTACAAAACAACACTTCGTCAATGGGATTTTCCTGCAAAAATATAAGTATATGTATATGTGTATAGACCAAAGTTTTCGACTTTGTCCGTTTCATTAGTTTCTTCTCCCATTTATTTTTCGACTCCTTCTTTCTCCTTTCTTTTAACTTTTGAATTTTTGAATTTTCATAAATCTTTTCGCGTCTCCTCATTTTCTTCAACTCCTTCGTTTTTCTAATTCTTTTTGTATCTTTATCGATTTTCTTGATTTTCTCCCCCTTTCACGGTTAATCACATTTTCGACTTATTTCTCCATTCTCCTATCTCTCCCCCTTTTTGTATTCATCAAAAGTGCGATAAAATACCAAAAAATCAATAAATAATCAAATATGCAAAAATAAATACAAGGGTATTAACTCCCCCTGAAAATATTATCCGTTTAAAATTACTCCCCACTGAGTAAAATACCAAAAATCAATGTTTGGGGATCCGACCTATAGTTGGTTTTTGTTTAGAAAGCGTAGACGATATTTGAAGCGATTGTTCCTTTAGGAACCCGAATTTTCTTAATTTTTATAAATACATCTCGGGCTTTTGCAACTTGAAATATGATGCTGATTTTTAAACACTTTTCGCAATGGGGTATTTTAAAATTAACGGATTCATTTTTCGAGCGAGTTTTGAATCCTAACCCCTCTTTATTAAGTAAATTTTTGAACACCAAGCATTTGTTCAAATTTTCGTTTCCACACGAGAATTTCTTTGTCAAAGATTTAAGCTCGGTTTGAATTTTAGCGAGATCATTCTTCAAAATATTTTCATTTTCAATACACTTTGAATGATCGATTTCAACAAATTTTCCCTTCTCGATAATTTTGGAATTTTCAATTTCCAAAGATTTAATTTTAGACTTAAGGGATTTGATTTCCGATAATGCATTTTGAAAATACGTATGAAGTAATTCAAATGCATCAAAAAGTTCATCACGGGAGGATGTACTTACTTGGCTTTCGACATCGCTGTCGTCGATCGAACTCCGGGCCATGAGAGTGAGATTATTTTGATTGATGAAATCATCGTCTTCGTCTTCATCGCTCCATGTTGCCACGAGAACCTCATTTTTGGGTTTAGCACAGCAATGTTTAGCGAAGTGGCCTGGTTTTCCACATTGTCGACAAGAGTTGTCGAATTTCTTCGTTTCGCTCGAGATGTCCTTCTTCCTCTGGTTTAATAAGGTTTGGAATTTATTAATATTTTTGGCATAATATGCCGCTTCTTCGTCGCTTTCCTCCACCGGGGTTTCTTCTTTCTTTCTTGATATCTTAGCCTTCATGGCTAATGATCTTTCCTTTGGCTTCGGCTTGACACTTCGTGATTTTAATACAATCTCATAATTGATTAGTGAACCAACAAGGGCACTAAAATCGAGCGTGTTGAGATCTTTAGATTCCATAATTGCAGTCACGGTGCCGTCCCATTCGCTAGGTAGTGATCGTGAAATTTTCTTAACCTTTTCACTACTAGATAATGGTTTTCCGAATGACACAAGTCCATTTGTGATGACCGAGAATCGGTCGAGCATATTGGTGATGGACTCGTCACCTTTCATCATGAATAACTCGTAGTCATGGAGAAGCATATTGATTTTCGTCTCCTTGACTTGAGTCGTACCTTCGTGTATGATATCTAGAATTTTCCATATTTCTTTCGCACTCTCACACGATGAGATTCGATTGACCTCTTTCGGATTTAAGGCACAAAATAAGAGTTGAGTAGCCTTACAATTTAGATGGTCATTTTCAATCGGCATCGTCGTATTCTTGAAAGATTTGGCGTACCGTCGGTTTTGATTGGAACTTTCGGGCGAGGCAAATAATCTTCAAATCTCGATGTCGTATGCTCGGATGAATATCGACATCTTTTTCTTCCATGTCAAATAATTTGAGCCATCAAAGAAAGGTGGTGGTTGAGAGCAAGTCCTTGACGGGAGCAAGTTGAAACGCCATTGGATCTTTTCTCCTCGGATGTTAAGCCACGTATTGGAGTACGCTCCGATACCATTTGTTAGGTATGGGATCGGATATTTCGCCGTTTGCGGAAGCATAAATAAAAAGTGCGGAAAATAAATGACACGAGGATTTATAGAGTTCGGCTATAAATGAGCCTACGTCCTCTCTTTATCTTTTTCAATAGGTAAAGATAGCAACCTCTACGCCTCTCTTCTATCGGTCGAGGTATAGCCGTTACAATCACGTCTTCTGTTGGTCGTGATAAACCACTCAATACTTGTCTTTGCGTCGGTCAAGTTAAAGCTGTTTTCCTTTTCTATCGGACAAGGAATCAGCTCTAGCTTTCTATGGGTACTAGATAAACCTCACGAAGATGGCGATTGCGATTCTAACAATGCGGATCCTTGATCCTAATAACCGAATCGATCGTATCTTTTCTTTTACTGCCCGTGTATGATTTTGTGTATAACACTTAATCACTCAATGTAATCTCAATATTACAACAACAATATAATGAATATCAATCTCGATCGGGGTATAGAGTGCTTTGTGTTGTTGCTCTTGATCAATACCATAAGCATGGTATTTATAGCCTCCATGAACAAACTAGCCGTTATTTGCCGGACCTTCATTACGTCGCTATATGCTTCCCATTACGTCGTAAGTCCCTTTACGTATGTTAATCCTTCACAGTTACGTCGTTAGCATCTTCACAAAGCGATCCGGGGAGTTTTGTCATTTTGATTACGTGCGTTGTCATTTCCTTCGTTAAATGCGTTATCACTATATCGCTCGGGCGTCATATATCCGTTGCATGCTTTTCGACTTTTGACTCCTCCAGCGTTCATCTGGTTTGAACTTGTTTACGTCGTTAACTTCATACTATTAAATCGTTAATTGCCATACATTAAATGCGTTAACGTTCCTTGTTCGTCGTTAGCTTTGTGTTTTTCGACTTTTTGCGCCCGTTTCCTTGATGCTTTGCTTCGCCTCATCATTGTTTTGTTTTGTTTGTCAACATTAATCATCAAAACACTTTTAATTTATGTATGGAACAAAATGTTCCAACGATGGTATGTGGAATTTTTAGTCGAGCACACGATGGTCATGTATTGGGTTCAGATACATTGGACCGTGCACACGGTAAAGCTTAACTCCATGAGACTAATTAGGTACAGAGCAGTGTGTCGGTCATTCATCTTGTACACTTGCACGAACATTACGGGCGTACTATGATACTCCTCTTGGCGTAATTCATAACTAAGGATATTTCATAACTTGATTATATCATGATTGTGTATTTTCAACCCTTGAGGATTGTTGTTACGTATGGCCGGCCCGTTGGGGATTTTGTTTTAGTCACGGCAAGGCAAAGGCACGGGAAAAGCATGTTGGCGGTGAGAGTCCCGGTGATACTAGTAGGGGCCCCGGTCATTAGCTTAATTTAGTCATTTGATTATTTCGATCTCTCTTATTTCTCTTCATTTGCATTTAGTGCAAATTCCGTTTGAGACGTTTATTTATTCGGGGTGGTGTATTTTATCTTCATATAAAATATACTAGTATTATTTTGTCTGGTGTAATGTACTTAAGCTCCTCATCAGTATTTGGTAATATAATGTGGTTCGGTACTACAATTATATTATTTAATTCATTAGTTTTCATTACTTTGGTGGGTCCCGATGGGGTCCACGGCCTTTGTAATATTCGCCTAGTTGGGGTGTTACAAGTAGCTCTGGGTACATGGGTGCTAGTTAGCATGCGCTACACATTGATGGCGTGCGCTATGCCTCAAGCATTAGCGTGCGCTACACCACAAAACTCAAAAACTCACATAGTGATCCGAAATGCCTCAAACACCTATCCCAGCGAGGCACACCCAATTGTGGCACAAATTCCAGCGATGAGGACAATAACAATCCGATAAAACCCCGAAAAATCAACGATTAGGAACAAAAATCTAGGGTATTACATCCATCTAATCAGCGAACTACAAGGGTGAGTTTCTATATCTCTTGTAAATTCGTTTTGTTATTCATATATATGTAGCTCGATCGATCCTCGTAGGGATTCGGATCGAATTAATTTTCATTTCTGCTTACATGCGGGGCCTTCATTTTAGGCACGAATCCCAGCGGTGGTATCGGGCAGGTCTTGCGATCGTATATACTATATTGGCATTTGAATGCTCTATTAGATGGTGAATAATTTGGAATCATTTTAGTCATAATCGTGGTATATGTTTTAGTTCGTAATAATTGTATTTTTAAGTAAGTTTATGTCTAAATATAAATCTTAAATTTAAGGAAATATGATTTATATTGAAGATATGAAAGTCGGAAAATATTGATATTAGATATCGTCGAAAATCTAGCCCGAATCGTCGTCGGACGACTTTTTGGACAAAAAGGGTAATGCAGTGAGAGTAACTCGGCCGTGTCTGGGTTACTCGGTCGTGTCCGTGATCAGCCGAGCGGCTGCCGCGAGACCAGCCGTGCCGGGCGACACGGGCCATGTCGGCGGCATGCTTTCGGAGGTGACTCGGCCGTGTCGAGCGACACGGCCGTGTCTGGCGAGAATATGCAGGACACTGTCGGCACGACCCGTGTCGAGCAACACGGGCCATGTCGGCGGCGAGGATCTGCATTGACTCGGCAGCGAGGCGATTTTCACCAGGCTCGATTTTTCGTGTATTCTTGAAAATTAATCTCCCATGTTAAATTGGATTTAATATGATTAAAATGATTTATGGTATTTCATTTTATAAGGAAATTTGATTAATTGGAATATTTATAGTCGTAGAATTATTTTGAACGTTATCATATTACCGATTGTGTGAATCGATTGGATCGGTTCGTATTGTTGATTGGATCAATGTATCTCTACGCTTTCCATTTATATAGTATTTATTGGATGAATGATTTTGAATGGGGATGTGGTTCGTGGACTTAGTTTTGAATCGTTCGTTTTATTCGATTGGGTTGTAAAGGCCATTTTTAGCCTATTTATTTTACTAGAAATATTTGTATCTAGGATGCAATTTTCAATGTAAAATTTATATGTAAATGTAACACCCCAAAATCCTATTGGGTTATTACAGTGCCGTGGACCCCACGCCAGGAGATCCACCAGGCGAACATGCTTAAAATACATTAAATTACGATAAGGAAAATCATAGTCCCTACCATGACATCAGACACAAAATTCCGATAAGGAATTTCAGCGACAAAGGTAGCCGACATGGCCAAAATGAAATACAACAACATCCGAGAACATCATTCGGGTAATACATCACGACAACAACTGACAAGACTGGAGTACTCTCTAACTGACTGACTGACTATGAACAACTCGGAATAGTATCGCTCGAATGCCTCGTCGCCATCATCATGCCCCTATGTCTCAACTCTCACCTCACAAGCACCTAAAACATGAAAACATGTTCCGCCCCCAGAGTCGATCATCCAGATAATGAATATCAAATACATGTATAACATGATACGCATCTGTAATACGAGATTTTGATATGTATTTGAACCTTGTGTTATTGTACTTGTTGCATTTTGATCTGAGTATTATTCTCCTAATTCCTTGATCCGGTGTTGTTGGCGCATGATTTCATGAATGTGATCTAAATTGTGATTACGCGCATGTGGCGCACGCTATCGACTATGTGTAGCGTCGCTAAGTCGGATCCGTAGCGCCGCCATGTGCATGAACCTTAGCGCACGTTATCGTAGTCGGCATGATTAAGGCGGGGTGGTAGGTGAGATCGGTGAGGATTTCGGTCGAGATCATGTCGGGATTAACTGGGCGGCTTTCGGGAAAAGCGAGTCAGCGCGGTAGTGCATGCTAATGATATGAGGATAGCGCACACTAAGCCAGGTACGGTGAAGTCGATAAGCTTCGTATGACCGTTAGCGCCGCTATGAGTATAGACTAGCGCGCGCTAATAACCATTTTCTATAAATAGGGCGACATCCTTTTTCATATTTTCGGCCTTTTCACTTCCCACATCCGAATTCTTGGACTTGGAAGTCACTCTCTTCATCCTACACCCTTCATATCATCATCCTAGCACGAGTTTGAAGATTGTAGATCATTGGAGATTGGTGTTCAAGCCCTCGGTGTGGATTTCTTCAAGTTAAAGTCGTGTTCTTCGCTACTTTGAGGTAGGTGATTCTTCACGATATTAGTAGTATTATGAAGGGCGTTTTGATCATGTTTTGGGATTACCTAGTCGATTAAATTCGTAAGTAGTCGATCATCATGCATTAGAAGGATATTCTCGATGTTTAGGTACTTATTCATCGTATAAACCATTGAACCTTTTAGTGTTTGAACTCTAGCATATTCATGAAGCTTCAAAACCGATTATGACGGTAGATGGAGATTACCAAGTTCTTTTGTCTTTACATAATGGAATCATACGTTTTGGGACATGTAATGAATTGAACTTAGGATATTTCCTTGAAAATCAAGATGAATTATGGTGTTGTGATGATTATGCGTAACCTTGTATCTCGTAGTCGTTTAATCCATCAAGATCTTTCACAACCGTATGAGCATGATATTCACGGAGATGGCTTTGTGTGAAGATTTAATGAGTTTCTTCACCATTAGATTAAGCTTTACGCGGTAGTAAATTGCCATGCAGGTAGCGCACGCTAAGATGCATATATTAATGTGCGCTATCGGGAATGAGTTAACGTCTGCTACGTTGGGTGCGTAACGTCGTTATGTCATCGATGGAGTCGATCGGTGATCAAGAAGCTGTCGATTACATAGTTAGCGTCGCTGAACTTGGTCGATTGCGTGCGTTAGCAGGCGGACTTAAGCGCCGTTACGTAGAGTGCGTAGCGTCGCTAAGTAGTTGAGCGATTACATATTTAGAGCTTTTGGTATGGGCAGGATTGATAGGCATTCATACGACATGAGATGAATTCTTTATCATTTTCTTTTGTTAAGGTTAAGCACTCGTTGATCGAAGGAGGCGGCCTTCAAGTGTGTTGAGATCATTGGAGTGTTAAGTTCTTGCCATCTTGAGGCAAGTATCGTAATGTGTTAATATTGGTATTTTGAGCATGCATGTGGTTTATTCATGTTGTTGAACATGGGATTTATTTTGTTGAATTGTCATGATATTCGTTATCTAGTGTTTGTATGTTCATGTTGATGGACATAGCAATTTAGCATATATGTATGCATGAGTTGTGTTTGTGTATGTTGTACGATCTATCTTTGAGGGCTGGATCGGATGTCCACCTCGTGTTAGTCAGGCAGGATCATCTTGGGATCTAGGTGAGGCGCTGGATCATTGGATGGGTTATTTCCACCTCGTGTTGGTCAAGCGAGATCATCTTGGGATCTATCTTTGAAGTGCTGGATCATTGGAATACCCTTGCATGTTAATGGAATCGTGTGGATTCGCATTGTCGGATTCAGTAGCGGAAGTCCATGTGGTGTATCTTGTTATGTATTGTTGATGCATATTGATTTGTTTAATATGATACTTGTACTAGCATCGTTTTGCTAACCCTTTCGGGGTGGACATTTGTTTTGATGTTCGGGTAGCCGAGGAGCGGGAAGCGACCACAATCTGGAGTGTGACGGCGAAGGGGTTCGGTGATGTTTATCGTTTCTTTTGATTGTCTTCTTGGTTCATTTGTAGTACTCGAGTACGCGTGTCTTATTAATATCATTTCGATATGGTTGTATTAATTAAACTCGTTGGATCGATTGGAACAGGTTAATTTGAATTTACGTGGTATTGTTGGATTATTCACATTTCTTTTAATTAGCCTTGTAAATCCTTACTAAAAGGGTTTACGGCGCTATAATTATTCCGAATATCTCGGGGTGTTACACATCAGCGAGAATGAAGCAGTACAATGATAATAATAATACGAGATGCTCACAAACCAATGTAAGAACCGAGCATTCGTGAAATACTATGCCTGACATATTATTAATACACCTTTCGGCGAGTTAGAACGTAAATGCCCGATGGCGAATCTTAATTATAGAGTACCACAATGAATTACGACATGAACCAAACCGAATTGAATTAATTATGAATCACAATGCAGAAGGATCGATGAAATTACGGACAATAATAAAGGCTTGAAAGCCACTCGGCCAGAAGAAAGTGTCAAATATCACGATCACATGAAGCCGGAACAACCACCTTGGTTAGTGAGGGCTAATAAAGTCATCACCACGGCCAGTGACCTACTAAGTGTAGGTGTGGGAAGCTGACCGCGAAGGTTCAAGCCCTGACTTACCCATAAGATCATAAACACGACCGTGATCTACTATGTTATAGGTGTTGGGAAGCTAACCGCGAAGGTTCAAGCCCCAAACTTACCCGTAAGATCATAAACACGACCGTGACCTACTAAGTTGTAGGTGTTGGGAAGCCAACGCGAAGGTTCAAGCCCCAAACTTACACATAAGATCATAAACACGGCCGTGACCTACTAAGTTGTAGGTGTTGGGAAGCCAACCGCGAAGGTTCAAGCTCGAACTTACCCATGTCACACTAGCAGAGACTAGCCTCCAAAATATAATTAAACACAAATGACAACGATTCGTGGATTGCGAATTCACGAGAATGTTAGTGTACTACCTTGAGTCGGCCAACACGATAATGATGTCTCACGGATGGGCATCGTACTCGGCGATCCCGATTGATACCTCGATTACCTTAGAGTGGTCAATCGATAACAGCGACACAACGAATGGGAACTATCCTCGACAGCCCCAATTGATACCTCGATTGCCTTAGAATGGCCAGATAACAATGATACGGATGATTGATACCTCGATTGCCTTAAAGCGGTCAATCGATAACAATGTCTGATGAATGATTGAACACTTGATTTATGCGAGAGCGGCGATCGATAACAATGACCACGATGAATGAGTGAATACCTCGATTTGCCTTGAAATGCGGCCATGATAACAATGACACGAAGGATGTCTCGGCACCTTTAATCGGTTACGACAACGAAGAAGAGAAATGAATATGTCAGCGCCTTTGTCGGCGAAGACAACATCGAGGACAAAACTCCAACATTAATAGCAATGATTACAACGGCGTCTTAAATCGACATTAATATCAATAACAGCGATCGATACATCGATACGCGAACCGTTGATCGATAATAACCTTAACAACGAGTGTCACAATGCCTTGAACCCGGCCATTAACGAACAATAAAAACATTTGGCATAATTGCGAAAGGTATCGTGTCGAGCGATCTCTTAATATCAATGAATTCATGAAGAGACTAAGTCTCGGAATGATACAACACATTCATACACATATATGATAACATTAATCTCATTGACTAGTACAAGTATAAAACTTGCCTCAACGAAGCGATGAAATCCTTCCACGAACAACGTCCTTAAAGTGATTATCGGTCGCTCGAACAACCTTGAATAACACAATCACCAACAATCCATTCAACATACGAATCAAACATGAATATAACGAACTCAAAGCGTCGATCGACTAAACCAAGTTCATTGGGGCATTATATCGAATACTTTGTGGCCAAACTTGATTGTTTACAACCAAACCTCAATAATACCAACATCAAATCCCCAAGAAGTGTTTCAAACCAACAAAACATCTTCAATACGATCAATAATCGATATGAATATTCAAATTCGTTATTACAACAATGATTAATCGAAAACCCCAAATCGACTCAATATTCAAAGTGTTCTTGAATAATTCTTCAATAATCGATGAATAATCAAATATATCCGTAATCATGCGTATATCACTCCATACAACATGATCTTAACATCAAAACATCATAACTCAATACAAAATCGAAATCGAGAGGTTTGATGAATATTACCTTTGAAGATCCAGTACTTTAATCGATGAAATCGCGTTAGATCGACAATCCGAGCTCCACTGGCGAATGAAAATGATGAAAATGAATTCTCAAGTGATTGATGATGAATATGCTCTCCCACAAACACTCTCTCTCGGACAGAAGTGAATAAATGGGAAGAAATGGTGATCCACGCAAAAATCGCAAATTATAGAGTTGGCGCCACATGTGCCGCGGCCCGGCCCGAAGTGTGCCGCGGCATAGGGCCATCTGCCCCGATGATCGCGGTGTGCCGCGGCCGGGCGAGTGTGCGCGCGATGACTCGGTAGTGTCTGCGGCCCCGTCGGCAAGTGCGCGGCACCGAGCAGGTTGTGATAATTCAACATGAGTGTGTCGCGGCCGGGACAGGTGTGCGCGCGATGACTCAGCAGTGTGCAGCGGCCACTGCCGTCATGTACCATGACCCGCAGTGCAATTGCTCGGCCAAGCTTGGAAAATGAGAGTGACTTAGCTATTTCGACCATAACTCCCTAATCGTGGGACTCAGATTGACTCACCGTTTGAACCATTGGAAAGATAACTCTATGCTTTGTAATATTGCAAGATTCAGAATTTTGGAGTTTCCAAAAATTAATGGTGGTTTAACAAAGTCGAAATCATCGTGGAAAAGTCGCTAAAGAACACGGAATTCAACGAGCGACAGGGCGAACTCGGATGACAAAAGTGTAGAATTAATCATTCTCGGAATGACGAAAAGGTAACAATAGAGTCGCTAAGATGGACTTACGCAAAAATAAAATTAAGAATGAAATTCTTGAATGATAATGATCGAATTAAATAGGGTATTACATACCCCCTAAAAAGAGTTTCGTCCTTGAAACTAAGAGTAAAAACTCGGGATATGAACTATCCGTCATGATGCGAAAATAATAATGTCGCAAAGTTCTCGGGACCAAATCAATCATGCCTTGCCCAAGTCCCCAGACTTGGCGTCTCGGATCACAATGAGCGATTTCCCAAATTATCACGAAGTCTCGGTAGAACACCAAAAGGAATGCATCAAGCGATCTCAAAATCTCAAGATTCTCAAATACGATCATAAAAAATAGATCAACAATAAATGATCCACAACCACGATACATTATTACGGTTGAGTTATCTTGTCATCCGAAAGACAAGGCTACATTGCAAATGTACCCAACATCGATATCCTTTCATATCATCGATCTCCTCTATCTCAACGATTTAAGGTAGACCCGAATCTGAACTCACGCACAATATGTTCCCGGAAGGTCACAAGAACAAAATGATCACAATGAATGATAATGAATCGAAATCCCACAAGGATTAAGAATGACTCAGAGGTGAATTAATAAATTAATGAGTGATAGCTCCATGAAGTGATTGGAACCGTCGTTCCTCGTGAATTGAATGATTAATCGATAATTATGAGTCCCAACATGATTGATATATATAATGAATGAATTATATGAATGAATGAGCGATAATGAAACGAATGATTATCCCGTTCGTGAACAAGAATTAACTTGTTCAAGCCGGTGATGAATGTCCTTACCTCGGGCTCTTGAAGCTGATAGGACCCCTTGAATGAAGCACGAGCTGGAGTAACAAAGTCCTCGAGACCCTTGAGCTCTCTCGAGATATACCGGCAATAGAACTCCTGCGGTATTTACGAAGGTGTCACTGCGCCCACACGAAAACAAATAACGGCTGCATCGAGCTTGGTCTTGCGATGTCTATTACATCACAGTTAAAGCAAAGAGCAGTCGAACTCGTGGCCTTAGAAGAGGGCGCTCCCTCCGCACGAAGGCAACTAGAAAATAACCTCTTGGATGTTGGGGCCCGATGTCCCTGCATGCAGCCGGCATTCTATTCCTCTCACCCGAAGAAAGCGAAGGATGCTTGAGTAAGCTCCTTGATCAAAGCTCTGCTCAGAGCCTTCCCGATTAATTCGCTAAGTGAACTACGGTTGTGATTGAACAATGCATCCTCAACATGATTTAGCCTCTTGCTAAAATATTTGATCTTATCGCCTCGGTACGGATAATTAGCGAAACAAGCGAAGTAGTCAGTGAAACTTCTCGGCAATGACAATAACACCCTCGTCCTTGATGGATTTAGGGTTCAAAACCTCGACAACTTGGCTTCACGAAGTGGAGCCGGATAATATCTCTCTAACATGAGGGTCTTGAACTCACTCCGACCACGATCGCGATCGGTGGGTTTCACGAAAGCCACCATGAATAAGCACCCTTAATCAAGTAATAAGCCGCTCTTGCTACTTTACTCTCTTAGGACAACGGCCCATGTCGAAGAGCTTATCAAATGCTCAAGCCAATGAACAATATCATTTGGTTAAGCAGAACCCTCAAAAGTAGGCGGCCTCGATGAGAGATATCGCCAACAATCTAATTCACTCCCCGATCTGTCCATGAAGCGGCTGGAATCCTGTTGCGGTGGACCACGATCCATCAGTGCATGGTCTCCACTATCCAGCGTCATATGAGTCATCAGGCCATCATGCCCTGCATAAATATGAATGGAGTCAGCAGAACATCTTAGGAATGACAGCTTCTCGGTACAACTCACTGACGGTGAATGATTATCGACAGCATGTATGAGTAGCATATCTATCGATGAACACATGCTAACACTCGCATCCGCGTGGCGTTCTTACAAGATCCGGGTTACGAGTCCGTACCGCGGCCTTTTCGCGGGCGTCCTCGGACGACTCTATTCATCTTTGGGCGGAAAGCCACATGATAATTATAGATCCCATGAATATCGCATTATGATTACGAGGCGGAATGATAACAATGAGCATACACGCTCTAACACAATGAATGCATTAATAGTACAATAAAGCGATCGTCGACATGGCCAGAAATACGATAAGATCGCATGAAAGATCAAGTGAGGTGACAAGACTACGATGAAATTCTGAAATGATTACCTTGAACAAGTTAACAAGGTTGAAAATTTGATTCACAAGATCAACAAGCTGAAGCGAAGTGAGATGGGTGGATGATTAATGAATTAATTGAACAATGAGATTAGTGAGTGATAATGAATTAGCGGCGATGAGATTAAGCCGAGTGATGAATGAATTGGTGAACAATGAGATTATTTGGGTGATGAATGAATTAATCGAGTGATGAATGAATTATCGAGTAATGATATTGGTGAGTGGTGAGCAGATTAAGCGAGTGATGAATGATATTGGTAGTGGTGAATGAATTATCCGAGTGATGAAATCAAAATGATGATTGAGGATTATTAACTGATGAATGAGTTGATCCTTACTGCTTACACAAGTCACACGTGCTCCAAAACAATTAGTCATGAATCAATCATAACACTAATATCACATATACGTTTCAACAAACATGAACAATTAATGACATGATGAATGTATGAACATAAAGAGAATCGATTCCTTACGAGGTCATCACGAAGCTTAGTCTCACGATACTAGTCCCAGCCAGCGGCGACTCGATGAATGAATGACTCGTGCGGTCGTACTAATATTACGACTCACAAAACCCATTGCCCTAGATTGTCATAACAGAAAGTCCCACTACTACCGCATCGGTAGAGCCACATAACTCACATATCGGGGTATCTCACAATCCAAAATCTACGATACCATCTTACGCAGCACCCCAAAATCCTATTGGGTTATTACGATGTCGTGGACCCCACGCCGGAGATCCGCGGCGAACATGATTAAAATACATTAAATTACACAATAAGGGAAAATCATAGTCCCTACCATGACATCGACACAATATTACGATAAGGAATTTCAGCGACAAAGGTGTCAGGCATGGCGAAAATGAAATACAACAACATCCACGAACATACATTAGGGTAATACAACACGACAACAATGACAAGTGGAGTACACTCAGTGACTAGCGACAATAAACAACTCGGACTAGTATCGCTCGAATGCCTCGTCGCCATCATCATGCCCTGTGTCTCAACTCTCTCCTCACAAGCACCTAAAACATGAAAACATGTTCCGCCCCCACAAGTCGAGTCATCCAGATAATGAATATCAAATACATGTATAACATGATATGCATCAGCGAGAATGAAATGGTCTGATGATAATAATAATACGAGATGCTCACAAACCAATGTAGGCAAGGCATTCGTGAAATACTATGCCCACGGCATACTATTAATACTGCTCAACGAGGTTAGAATGTAAATGCCAATGACGAATCATAATTATAAGTACCACAATGAATTACGATATGAACCAAACCGAATTGAATTAATTACGAATCACAATGCCCGAAGGCTCGGTAAATTACGAACAATAATAAAGGCTTGAAATCCGCTCAGTAGAAGTGTCAAATATCAAAATCACATGAAGCGGAACAACCATGTAGTTAATGAGGGCTAATAAGGTCATCACCACGTAGTGACCTACTAAGCTTTAGGTGTTGGGAAGCCCGACCCACGAAGGTTCAAGCCCCAAGCTTACCCATAAGATCATAAACACGGCCGTGACCTACTAAGTTGTAGGTGTTGGGAAGCCGACCGCGAAGGTTCAAGCCCCAAACTTACCCGTAAGATCATAAACACATTTGTGACCTACTAAGTTGTAGGTGTTGGGAAGCTGACGCGAAGGTTCAAGCCCAGCCTACCCATAAGATCATAAACACGGCCGTGACCTACTAAGTTGTAGGTGTTGGGAAGCCGACCATGAAGGTTCAAGCCCAAACTTACCCATGTCGCACTGGCGAGACTAGCTTCCAAAATATAATTAAATACAAATGACAACGATTAGTGGATTACAGATTCACGAGAATGTTAGTGTACTACCTTGAGTCGGCCAACGATAATGATGTCTCACGGATGGGCATCGTACTCGGCGATCCCGATTGATACCTCGATTACCTTAGAGTGGTCGATCGATAACAACGACACAACGGATGGGAACTATCCTCGACATCCCCGATTGATACCTCGATTGCCTTACAATGACCAGCAGATAACAATGATGCCGGATGATTCAATACCTCGATTGCCTTAAAGCGATGCTGTAACGCCCAGACTTTCTAGGATAAATATTAGGAAAATAAATAAAAGGTAAATTTTGAGAAAAATAATTTTCTTGAGAATATAAAAATTCTCGCCTACAAAGTCAGTCGCTCTGATGACATAAAAATAAATACCTTTAAATAAGGTGACATTACATCATAAATGCGAGGTAAAAATTGCAGGCGGAAGAATAATTCATAATTTATAAATTTCTGATCAACGTTTCCCCGAATAAGTTTTCAAACATTTGACAAAAGAAACATCATATAATAATTTCATCTTTCATATGCCCTCTCGGCTCGCTCCTTTGTCCATCCGGCTCGGTTCAACTTGCGAGTTGATAAAGGTGGGGTGAGCTTCCTTGACTCGTGGAAATCCTGCGATCACGGTAATATACAATCTCATGGAAAGCATAACATGGATAATCTATCACATTTTCATCAACGTAGTTGCATACTCACAATATTACGTATGGCATGAATCGAGCACACATACACGAATATTGAGGTTGCTTATTTGGTGCCCCGCAACAACATCAAACATAAACACAATACCACATAACATGAATCGAGCACGCATGTGAATATTGAGGTTGCGCGGTGTCCCGCAGCAACATAAAACATAAACCTGATACCACATAACATGAATCGAGCACGCATGTGAATATTGAGGTTGCGCAGTGTCCATAACAACATATATCTTAAGATAGCCTCTTACGAAGACAGTTAGCACGAATTACAACATGCGTATAAATTTTAAACATGAATAGAAGATCACATGCAGTCGATTAAAGCAATTAAAGTGATAGTGAAAATTCCCTGAATAAATGATGATGATGATGTCTGTCTTAAATGAATGTGCTCGACTCACGATCTTAAGCCCGTAAATCCTTGATAAAGTTTACATATAATAATAATAATAATAATCAATATCTTACAATTTATTATTTATATAATAAATGAAAGGATACGAATATCACTATATATAGCGAAAATAAATTATAATTGCTAATTAATATTAATCGAAGAGTTAATATTATTAATGAATTGAAAAGGAGCAATGGGGCAAGCTCCAATAGATTATGCGGTGGTTTTGGTCAAATGGAACCTACCACGGTGATGGAGGGTTAAGATTTCGATTGGAGTTGCGGAGTTCGGATTTGGGCGCGATGGTCAGTTTTCTAGTTGGATTGATTGGAACTTGAAATTTGGAGATTTGCTTCGGCGTTACGGCCGTGAGTGGGGTTGAGGTGGTGGTGGGTTTGAGCTCGATTCTAGGTTTGATCAGGATGTGGTTCGAGGATGCAGGTGAAGGTCGAGGTGGATTCGAGTTTTGTATTCTTGGTTCGAGATTGAAGACTCTAAGCTGAATTTGGTGGGAGTGCGGATAGGTTCGTAGGTTCTAAGTTGCAAAATTTTGGGTTTGTTTCTGAATTCGGCGTTAGAGTTATGATTTAGGTATCTTGGAATTGTAGATATATAATGAATTGTTAGTGTCTACTATGTTTGAATTTGTAGAAAATAAAGATGAATTTGGATTTTACCTCGTAAGATTGAGCGGAAATCGGATGCAGCGCTTGGAAATACGATCGGGCAGCGAATTCGATCGGATCCTTAGTTTTTACTGCTCCTTATATTACGTGATTTACGTATTGTAATTTTCTTTTTTTTTTTTATTTTGTAATCTGGATGATGAGCAGGAATGCCAGGAAGAAAAGAAAAGTGTGTATTGTATTGTGTATTTATCTGCGGAGGCGGGTTTATTTATCTTGTCTTGGATTAGAGTTAGGGTTAAACTTTGGACTTTAATATTATTAAGGTCGGCACATGTTTGGGCCATTGATAATAATAATAATAATAATAATAATAATAATAATAATAATAATGATAAAATTAATAATAACGATCGTATTAATAACATCGATACTAATAATAATATACGAGTAATATAAATGATGTTATAGAAATGATCTTAGTAAAAATATTAATACCTAAATATTATTATTATTATTATTAATACATTTAATTATCATATTAAAAAATGATTAATATTAAATATTTTGAAATTAACTTGAGAAATTGACTCGGGTTTAGAACATATGAGATATCATGAAAATGTAAATCTTATTAAATGATATTACATGAAGTTGACTTGTACATGTAGTAAAGTAATTGTATAACAATTATTCACTCGGTAATGAAATAAAATGCATTATTAATATTATTAGTAGTAAATGACTACTTGAATATATTTATGTGAAATATTTCGGGATAGGACTTATGATACATCGAGATAGATGTTCATGATTCTTTAAATGGAATTAAAAACATGAAATGCATTATAATATTATTATAATTTATAATATTGCATTATAAAATGGCGGGCATTACACGGTCGATCGATAACAATGATACAATGAATGATTGAACACTTGATTTGCACGAGAGCGGCGATCGATAACAATGACGATGAATGAGTGAATACCTCGATTTGCCTTGAAATGCGACCAACGATAACAATGACCTGCGAAGGATGTCTCGGCACCTTTAATCGATTCTGAGCAGCGAAGAAGAGAAATGAATCGTCAGCGCCTTTAATCGGCAAAGACAACATCAAGGACAAAACTCCAACATTAATAGCAATGATTACAACGGCGTCTTAAATCGACATTAATATCAATAACAGCGATCGATACATCGATCGCGACCGGTGATCGATAATAACCTTAACAATGAGTGTCACTATGCCTTGAACCGGCCATTAACGAATAATAAAAACATTTGGCATAATTGCGAAAGGTATCGTAACGAGCGATCTCTTAATATCAATGAATTCATGAAGAGACTAAGTCTCGGAATGATACAACACATTCATACACATATATGATAACATTAATCTCATTGACTAGTACAAGTATAAAACTTGCCTCAGCCGAAGCGATGAAATCCTTCCACGAACAACGTCCTTAAAGTGATTATCGGTCGCTCGAACAACCTTGAATAACAAAATCACCAACAATCCGTTCAGCATACGAATCAAACACGAATATAACGAACTCAAAGCGTCGTCGACTAAACCAAGTTCATTGGGGCATTATATCGAACACTTTGTGGCCAAACTTGATTGTTTACAACCAAACCTTAATAATACCAACATCAAATCCCGAAGTGTTTCAAACCAACAAAACATCTTCAATCGATCAATAATCGATATGAATATTCAAATTCGTGATTACAACAGCGATTAATCGAAAACCCCAAATCGACATATCACAATCATGCGTATATCACTCCATCTGACATGATGTTAACATCAAAACATCATAACTCGATACAAAATCGAAATCGAGAGGTTTGATGAATATTACCTTTGAAGATCCAGTACTTTAATCAGGTAAAATCACGTTAGATCGACAATCAAGGCTCCTGGCGAATGAAAATGATGAAAAATGAATTCTCAAGTGATTGATGATGACTATGCTCTCCCACAAACCCTCTCTCTCGGACGAAGTGAAGAAATGGGAAGAAATGAGTTGATCCAGCAAAAATCGCTAATTATAGAGTTGGCGCCTGTGTGCGCGGCACGAGGCCAATCAGCCCATGATCGGCGGTGTGCGCGGCCGGGCAAAGTGTGCGCGGCGATGACTCGCGGTGTGCGCGGCCGTCTGCAGTGCTGCGGCACATCGTCTGAGCAGGTTGGCTGATAATTCAACATGGGTGTGCGCAGCCGAGACGGGTGTGCATGAAGTGACTCGGCGGTGTGGCCAGCCTGCCGTGTGCGCGGCCCACCCAGTACGGCTGCTCGGCAGCTGGAAAATGAGTGACTTAGCTATTTCGACCATAACTCCCTTGTCCAGGACTCGGATTGACTCACCGTTTGAACCATTGGAAAGCTAACTCGATGCTTTATAATAATGAAAAGATTCAGAATTTTGGAGTTTCAAAAATTAATGGTGGTTTAACAAAGTCGAACTAAATACGTGGAAAATTCGCTAAGGAACACGAAATTCAACGAGCGACAGAGGCGAACTCGGATGATAAAAAGTGTAGAATTAATCATTCTCGCAATGACGAAAAGCTAACAATAGAGTCACTAAGATGGACTTCGCCAAAAATAAAATTCTTGAATGAAATTATTGAATGATAATGATCGAATTCTGACCGGTATTAGGTAATGGCGAAGGCCGGAGGAAGATCTATTTCAAGAAGGCGAAGATTCAAGGCGAAGACATGTAATTAGATTACGGAGTTTTTGTTTTCTAGGAGCAGTCCATGAACCACATGTTGGTAGCAACTAGGTTGTGAATGGTTGTTTCATATTGTATGAATACCACAAAGGCGTTTAAATGAATTAATGTGCAAAGTGTAAAATTAATGAAAATTCTCCCGACAAATTATTAAGTTTATAAGGTTTTAAGGTTTCCTTCCCTCCATATTGAAATCTAAACCGGATGTGCTATGCTTTGAGTTATCGGGGTAGTCGTTCGGGAGGACGGATTAATTCTAGGAGCGCATTGGATGCCTTCGATTGGAGCAAATTTTATCCTAGAAACGATAGGTTGCGAGGATAAGATTGATTGTGGCCCGGTTTGCGTCGATGGTATAAACTTAATGTGTTCACGAACCATAGAAAGCGTATAGGTTGAGGGAGTGAACAAGGGGAAAAAAGAAGATCGGAGTCATCCGTTAGATGGGTTGGTGTTGGACACCACTTTATGAAAATTAATAGACCGAGAAGCACATTGGTTTCCCTCTATTAAGATTTATAAAGAGCTTCGATCACCACTATGAAGTAGGCGGCGATACTTCCAGATTTCACAAGGAGTGTGTTATTAGATAAAAATAGTGGGAGGTGGGTAACAAGAATAGAAAAGACCTTAATTCTATAATCGGAACATAATTGAGCGAGTCACTAATTAATGCAGTGCAATGGACATAACTCTCAATATGATAATGAACCCACTCATGATTACTATCGAAAGAACACCTTAATCGGACCTAACTTTGTGGATTGACTCTTGATCGATGATCGTCCTTAGTATAGAGGCAGCAGGATCGTCTTGGAGATGGACATTAGGCACCTCTGCGGACGGTTGATCGGGAAGAGATTGAAAACCACGAAAAGTGCATTAAGGAAGGCGTGAAAGTCGTGCTTATATGATGACTTCCATGTCTAATGAGCTTGAGCTTATGAGAAAATGACCTGCTGGCGATTCTATCTCACTTAGCAAACTTTATGGTGAGCACAACGGAGCGCTAGATATGAGATATCAGCTGTTAGGTGCAAGAATGAAGGAAGGTGAAAGGTTGGGAACACGTCCTCAAAATGATATCCATGATCGAGAGATTGGAGCCTCTTGATTTTAAAATGGATACTTCCCTCAACCGACCTTATCCTATAGTCTCTCCCTTATTCCTTCTCACGGTTTGTTATGAACTTCAAGCTGCAGTGAGATTGCATGTAACTTGGACTAATGAACAAGTGGTGACGCTCGAGTCTTAGATGAAGACTCAGCGGATAAAAGTCTGCCCTTGTGATTTCTTATGGACTTAGTCTAAGAATAAGAATAAAAAGACCAAGAAGCGGTGAACCACATGTTAAGGACTTCAAGAGCAAGGGCAAGGACCAAGCGGTTACAAGAGAAAGAATAAAGATGCTTGTCTCAAGTGTAGTGAATTTGGACTCTTGGGCTAGAGAGTGTCCAGATTCTTCATGCACTTGGTCTGCGAACTTTTAGTTTTGAAACAAATTGTTCTGCTACTATATTTTCTACTTCTGGATCTTTGGATTAGGTGCTGGTTCTCATATTTGTACCGTGAATGGGATGCGGAACAAAGTAGGAAGCTTGGAGTGGAGAAGTTATGATCAAAGTCGGAAGTAAGCATAGTGTCGAGGCGGCCAGACATAGGATCACTTCTTTTGGGTTTAGAATCCGGTTTTGTTTTGACTTTATAAGATGTACTTGTTTTGCCCAAGGGGCACAAAATATTGTATCCATTCGGTCATGGAAAAAAAGGCTTTTCATTTTTCATTGGTGATAGTTCTGGAAAATTTATTTCGAGAATAAACTAGTGGGTCTTGTTGGGATTAGAAAATAAAAGCGAAATACGCAGTGAAATAAATACGAATCCCAAGCGAGGATCGATCAAGTAGCGTATATACGAAAAAAATACAAAGATAAAGGTTCATACCCTTGAAGCCTTTGAAATAATTCTTAAATAAATTGATGATGATCAGACCACATCCCGAACCACGAAATCCCTTCGTTTCCAAATGCAGAAGTTGAAGCCTCTACTTCACACGCGTCGGAAGTTGCCGGAAAAATCTACAACACTCAGTTCTATGAAGAACACGGCTAGGAAGTCTTTGTAGGAATTTATATATCACTTTTTCTTAACTTCTATATCACCTCCAAGATGAAAAATAGAAAAGAAAAAATTTCTCCTCCCTCACTTTTTAGCTTTACGGCTGAACACTCTCAAAATGAATATGAGTTATGTCTTTTCATCTCATCATGTGTATATATATATATTATATCTCATATAATAATTATATATCATGTTATAATTATTTTGAGAATAAGAATCTCTACAAATAATTAAAACATAACAACACACATGCGAGGTGGTCATGTGAGAGGCGGCCTACTAGGAAGATTCTGAAAGCAGGCGAGCCACTCGGCTCGTGTATGGACGTTAAATCAAGCGACTCAGATTAAATACACTCCGTTTAATTATCAATATATTTATATTAATTAATTAATCTAATTATTAATTATATCAAATACAAATATATTTCTCTAAGAAATATAATTTATGAATTAAATTAATTACATTAACTTAATTTTAATTCATAAGACCGCTATTTGATTTATCGATAAATCATAATTAGATATCGATATCTAATATTAATAGAGAGATAATAAATTCACATTTATCCGTCAATGCTCTAATGCGCGACTCGTAGGTCCGTCTCGGTAGGCATTGGGAGGAACCGATGAGTGTGGCGGCACTTGGCGGCTGGCGGGCCGCCTTTATGGCTTGGTGAGCGAATGAAGGGATCATTCGGAACCATTATGTCGTGAATACTATATACGTATAGACCCTTCATCGAGATGTCGGTCAAGTCTTCGAGTCACGGTAAAGTCAAACCTACTGTTGACTAAACTCTATACATGTGTTAATGCGAATCAAGGCAAAGTGATCAATAGTGTATCTAATACTACTATGTCAGAATGCTTTGGCAGACTTATGATCTTATTTTCCATTAACCGTATAGGACATTCGCTGCTCACTAGCGGGGAGATAGAATCATTTCTTGGCGTCTGATAAAAGCGCTACTGCCGTATAGTCCACACTTCTGAGTCGACTCGGCAATTAAGCAAATGAGTCTAACTACTCTAATGACAAACTAAGCGTCACGAGGCACGATTTCTCTTGAACCCTCAAGTCAAGGTCCACGTATACTATCACAGCCTTTCGATTCGTCATCGACTCTCAGGAGTGAATCCGTGTGTTTGAATCGAGTATGAGTCGTGTTAAGTATCTTGGTCCCACCAATATACTTATAACTATCTTTATCAAGACATTCACATGTCTGGCATTAGTTATACAAGTCTTATTAAAACTTAATGCCCATTTAAGTTTATTGACTTATGAGAACAATTTACGTAAATAAACTTTAAACACTTCGGTGCATTTTCTCTTATCCCTTATCGAGAATGGATTGTTCGATTTATTTACATGGACTTCACTTGATGTTTACCAAGTCGAGAATGCTGATTGAAATCTGATAAGCGGTGAATGAATCGGTGCCTTTTTATTATTTATTATTCCATAATTACAAGTACAATGCCCATACTCTCTCATCCTGAGTGGCATTCGAGGCATATTCCTAACAATCTCCCACTTGCACTCAATGCCACATATCATGGTATCCAATACCCATGTTCTTTAGATGTCTTTCTAAGACTTTGAGATAATGGCTTAGTCAGCGGGTCGAGACATTGTCTTACGAGTCTACTCTTTGCAATGAAACATATCCTTTTCCACCATCACGCAAGCGATGTGGTACTTTCTCTCTATATTCTTGGTGTTGTGGTGAGCCCTTGGCTCCTTGGCGACTGGCAGCTCCATCATTATCACGGAATAGTGATATAAGCGACTCCGCATTAGGGACCACTTGAAGTTCTTGTATAAACCACGCATCCAAATGCTTCTTTGCTAGCCTCACGAGGCGACTTGATACTGCTTGGTAGGTGGAATCTGCGGTAGCGGTTTGCTTGGAACTTCTCCAGAATCTTTGCTCCTCCATTGAGAGTAAACAAATACCCGAATGTCGACTTAGAGTCGTCATTGTCTCCTTGAAAATCGGAATCGGTGAATCGAGTCACCTTGAGTTCTCCACCACCATAAGTAAGAACTAAATCTCTAGTTCTTCTTAAGTACTTAAGAATGTTCTTTACGTAGTCGATGTTCCCTTCCGGCTTTGCTTGAAATCGACTTACCATACTCACAGTAGGCTAAGTCTGGTCTCGTACACAACATAGCGTACATGAGGCTGCTTTGTGAGGCATGGTACCTTACTCATCTCTCTCTTGTCTTCCTCACTTTGAGGACACATTTTAAGTGGTGAGATGAATTTCATGTCGCATGGGAAGGAACCCTCTTTTAGATTCATCCGTCTCGAATCTTCTCGAGATTTTATCTATATAAAGGGCTTGGAAAGTCGATCATTCTTCACGGTCTATCTCGTAAGGCGGATCCACTAGAATATAGGAAGCTTCTCCCAAGTCTTTCATGGAGAACGTTTTAGAAACTGACTTTCTGATCTTGACATTTCTATGTTATTTCCTATAAGTAGAATATCATCTACATATAGTCTTAAAACTTGATATTGCTCCAGCGGCCTTTTTGTAAACATACGGTTCCTCATTTTAAATGCAGTCAAAGTCCTTAGCGCCCGTAAAATCGAAGGTTCAACTCGAGAAGCTTGCTTGGACCATAAATAGCTCGTTCTGACTTACACACTTTATGAATATTAGCTTTGGACACAAAACCCTTAGGCGGTTCCGTATAGATTTCCTCCTCGAGGTATCCATTTAGAAAATCGTTTGGACATCCATTTGCCATATTTCATAATCATAGCAGTGACGTGATGGCAAGCATCATGTGAATCGATTTTATCATAGCTACGGGCGAGAAGGTATCATGATAATCGATTCCTTCCCTTTGGGTATAACCCTTTGCCACAAACTTTGCCTTATAGGCATCAACCTTACCATCCCCATCGGATCTTTCTCTTATAGATCCATTTATTTCCAATAGTTCTCATGCCAGTTGGAAGATCTACTGAAGTCAGGACCTGATTGGTATGCATCAGTCTATCTCGGCTTCCGTTGCTTCTTGCCATTTATAGTCTATATCTACTATCGCTTGGTCATAGGTGACGAGTCGTTTTCCTTTGCTATCAGTGTGTCGTGGAGACCAGGTTCTCGACATGTGTATAGCCATACCTCTCGAGTAAGTGAGATACCTATCGAGACCTTCTAAGTGGAGGTTGTGTTCTGATAGGTTCGGTTCTTGATCCACGATCGGATGTCTCCTTAGGACTTTCATTATGCTCTTCGAAGAGATATTTCTACGAGCCACCTTCTGAAATAATTCATCCTCAAGTAAGTGCGCTTGTAATGCCACAACGACCCTATGGTTTTACGGCATGTAGAATAGATAACCCGTGAGTCCTGCAGGTATCTGTAAACGTCCTTTTATGGACCTCGCTTCGGTTTGTCCATAGCCTTTTGACATAATTGGACATCCCCAAATCCTTATGTGATTAAGGCTTGGTTTCTTACCCTTCAACATCTCATGCGGAGTGATAAGAGCAATTTGGAAGGACATCTATTAAGGATATAGCGCGATTAGTAAGGCATACCCCAGGTAAATAGGTAAATCGAGTGTAATTTAACATGGGCGAACCATGTCGACAAAGTCGATTTCTCCTTTACGAAACACCATTTAAGCTGTGGGGTTTACAGGCGTGGTGTGAAACTATTCCATGTTCCTTAAGAAACTCATCAAACTCGGTGCTCATATATTCGCCACCTCGGTCAATGAAGTGCTTTGATATGACATCCAGTTTGTTTTTCAATTAGGGCCTTAAATTCTTTGAATTTAGCAAAGGCAGTTTATGTTTCATTAAGTACACAATCCCATACCTAGTATGATCATATGTGAGCGTTATGAAATATTGATATCGTCTCGGGCTACTTCTAAAGCACCACAAACATCGGTATGAACCAATCGAGTTTATCGGCCCTTTCTAAAGTCCACATGAGAGGGAACTTAGTCATTTGCCTCTAAGGCAAGATTCACAAGTTGGATAGGGTTCTACACCCGATGGACTTAAAAAGTCTATCTTTCTCCATTTACGAACCTTGGTCTTACCAACATGACCAAGTCTAAGGTGCCATTTAAGAGCTTGATTAGTATCTTGCCTACCGCGTTTCCTACTTATAGTGTTCATTTCTTTGTTTTATTTTGCATGTTAGGATGATATAAACCATTCAACAATGTGGTATTCCAGCAATTTATTTGAAAATAAATTTTACATTGCCGTTGCCAATGAAGAAACAAAATCCTTTCCGGTCGAGTGGAATGGATACAATGTTTTTATGCCCCTTAGGGCAAAACAAGTACTTCATCTAATGTCAAAATAAAACCGGATTCTAAACCTAGAAGGATTTATCGATATCGGTTGCCTCGACACTTTGTAAGCTTCAGCGGTGATCATTATTTCCCGACTTCAAGTTTTCTACTTCATTCCAGATCTGATTCATAATCTGAAATGTGAGAAGTACTGAATCTAGAATCCATGAAGCGAATATCTGATAGTGGAACAATTAGTTTCAAAAACAAAAGTTCCGTGCACGATCGCCATTAATCTTGGGACAAGTCCTTCGCAGTGGCCGACTCACGCATTCAAGGCATTTGTAGTAGGTTTTGGACCGCTACCTTTTGAACCTTTCGGGCCTTGCCCTTTCCTTTGCACCCCTTTCTTGGGTTTGTCTTTGCTCGTAGGTCTTTTTCTTCTTGTTCTTGGACCTCCTAGGCCCGAGAAGAAATCACAAGAGTAGCCACTCTCGTTTAGTCTTCATGTTATTTGCGCCGTCACCGATTTATTCATTAGCCCGACTAATGTGTATGTATTTCATTATAGTTGAAATTCATTACAAGCTGCGTGAAAGAGTCGAGGAGAGATTGAAGGATGAGATCAATTTGAAGGGATAAATCCGTATTAAAGTTGAGCACCTCGAGCCTCTCAATCATAGAGATCATCTTGAGGGCGTGGTCTCCCACTTTCTCCCTTCTTTCATCCTAGCCTTTGAACAAGCCTTGATATCTCATATCGCGGTCTCGTGCTCTCCGTAAAGTTCGATCAAGTTTGCAGAATGCACTGCGAAATTCATTTTCTCGTCGCTCTCTGCGACTCATTAATCATTGAGCCCATCGCCAAACCCACGGACTAGCACGTCATCATGACCCGTTTTTCATGGGCGTCAATGTCTTCTGATTACCCCTAGTGCGGATTGGATTGGTGGAATGTCAGCCTCGAGCGTATCCCGGAGACTCATCTGCGTCTGATCATCGATTCCGCAGCTTGATCGGCAACGTTAGGGCGATTAGGAGATTCTTTTCAAGTAGTATTGCAAGTGGGTTTTAGCCATTTTTAGAGATTGATTTCTTTTTATGCGAAGATTTGACAAGATTAAATTAGTGACTTGTTTAATTATGACGGGTATAGAACTTAAGGGCTTGTATAATTCTTGTCTCGGCTCCCACTAATTTTATCGGAATTATACACTCCCATGTTATAATCAGGAAATCATAGTTAGATTGACTTCTTAGTGGTGATCAAGTTCTTTACAAATTTTAACGACGTAACCTATCGGGTTTCTTGTGATTAATTTACGCAAAGTGGTGTCTAACACCAACCGTCCTAACGGATGATTTGATCTTCTTTTACCTAGTCTTCATGCCCTCAACTTTATCGGGTTTCTTGTGATCCGGACTATCTAAGTTGTTGACCATCAGCGTCTGCTCGGTTTGACTATTGAATCTCACTGGCAACCTCTCGGGTTTCACTAGGGCGAAATTTATCACCAGAAGGCATCTAATGCACTCAAGAATTTTCAACCTCTGCAGAATGTTCTGCGATAACTCGGAAGCATACTTTGACTCAGTTATCAATTTTCTCTGAGTTTGATGGAGGGTAGGAAACCTCGTAACCTTTTTCAAACTTGAGTCTTGTTTGTAGTCGGAGAATTTCGCGATTAATGTTACACTTTGCACATTAATTCAATTATACGCGTTTGTTGGTTTATCAATCATTCAAAATGAAAAAGCAGACTTGATAACCTGAATTCTGCCAACATATAGCTCATGGACCTAATTCAAATCTTGGGCCAAGCGAATATTGATAAAAAAGCAGTCTTGATTCTTCGTCTTCTCGGTCGGTTGTCTTGGTCTTCTTCATACCCCGAAATAATAATTACATCATTGAAAAATTTGCATCTATACAAGTTTTCTAGTAAATATAAATAGAATTGAAACGGCCTTTACAACCCAAGCGAATCGAACAAATCAAAAAACTAAGTCATGAGCTATATCACCCATCACTTAAGGATTCCATACAACATGTAATGGCAACGAAATTAAACAATTAATCTTAATATAAATTAATCTAATTAATCTATAAATTAATCTATTCAATTTCTACTAAATTAATCGATTAATATAAAGTGGCATTAAAATTAAATAATCAATTAATATATTAATCCGATCAATATAAAATTAATCTATTTAATTTTAATGGTATTAATCAATTAATACTAATAATCGTCATTTTAATTCGTTAAAGTAATCAGCGAAATAATATTCTCGTTTAATTTATTTCCCTTAACACAAAAAATATTCCAAATATTAATTTAGTCAAATTAAAATCCAATATAAATTTTGAAATAATTACAGCGAAATATAAACTTAAGCAGAGTCCGGATAATCCGGTTTAGGCCTGACCAGCGGCAGTTCGTCGGGCCAAAAACAGGCCCATTGGTATGCCAGTAAGCCATGTAGCGGCTGGCAGAGTCACTGATCGCGAGCATCGGTTGCCTCTCGCTTGTGGCCAAGACATATGGCAACATGCTCGGCCGACACTGGCGACGACCCGAGCGATCTTTGCCAGCCACCGCTGCCGTGACCCCAGTTTCTTCGTTTTCGGCGTTTCCAAAAAAGCGTGATCTTTGCAACAGGAACAATTTAAGATCTCACGATTATTCCAAACATGATTCTAAATCATAATCATCATCAAGCATTGAAAATGCACAAATAATCGTATATACGGAAGACATTGACCTCGCTCGATACCCTTTGTTGGGATTAAAGGAAAATAAGCGAAATCGTGAGGAGAAATAAATACGAGATCCCAAGCGAGATCGATCAAGTAACGATATACGAAAAAATACAAAGATAAAGGTTCATACCCTTGAAGCCTTTGCCAGAATAATTCTTAAATAAATTGATGATGATCACGAACCTTTTGTCCCAGAACCACAACGGAAATCCCAACCACGTTCCAATGCAGAAAGTTGAAACACTCTACTGCGCCCCCTGCACGCGTACCGGAAAGTTGCCGGAAAAATCTGCAACCTCCGATTCTATGAAGAACCACGGCTAGGAAGTGTTGTAGGAATTTACTATATCACTTTTTCTTAACTTCTATATCACCTCCCAAGATGAAAAATAGAAAAGAAAAAAATTTCTCCTCCCCTCACTTTTTACTTTGCACCACATTTGAACACTCTCAAAATGAATATAGAGTTATGTCTTTTTCATCTCATCATGTGTGTGTATATATATATATATATATATTATATCTCATATAATAATTATATATCATGTTATAATTATTTTGAGAATAAGAATCTCTACGAATAATTAAAACATGACAACACACATGTAAGGAGTGGTCATGTGAGGGAAGCAAACTGACTAGGAAGATTCCTAGAAGCTTGGTGTAAGCCACTTTCATTCTCAAATGTCACGAGGACGTTAAATTAAACGACTCAGTTAAATACAACTCAGATTTAATTATCATTCTTATTTATATTAATTAATTAAATCTGAGTTAATTAATTATATCAAATACAAATATATTTCTCTAAGAAATATAATTTATAGAATAAATTAATTACCGGTAACTAAATTTTAATTTATAAGACAATGTTCTATTGATTTCTCCGACAAATCGCTTAATTAGATATCAAATATCTAATATTAATAGAGAGATAATAAATTCCCATTTTATCAAGTCAATGCTCCTAATGCTTTAAACTCCCGTGAGAATCCAAAATCTCGGTAGAAGCATTGGGAGGAACTTGATAGTCGCGAGGCGGCATGCTTGGCCGGCTAGCCGGGCGCGAGCCTTTGTAAACCCAGGCCGAGAGCGAATGAAGGATGGATTCCAGGGAACCATTATGTCGTGAGATCACTGCATATACGCCTAGACCCTTCATCGGATGTCCACGGTCAAGTCTTCGGGTGCACGGTAAAGTCAAACCCTATTTGTTTGACTAAACTCTATACATGTGTTAATCTTGAATCAAGACCATTGGCGAGTCGATAGGTGGCATCCTAATGCTCTTTATATCGAGAATGCTTTGTGCCAAGACGTGGCAATCTTATTTTCCATTAACCGTATGGACATTTCGCTTTTAACTCACTACTTGAGAGATAGAGAATCCTTTCTTGGGCGTACGGTAAAAGAGCCGCCTACACCGGCGCATGCCGTCCCAGCTGCTTCAAGATCGTTCCCGGCAATTAAAGCGATAATTACAACAATCTAATGACAAACGAAGCGTCACATCTGCACAATTTCTACCTTTGAACCCTCAAGTCAAAGGTCACGTATACTATCACAACCTTTGGATTCGTCCTTCGACTCTCCGAGTGAATGCAGAGTGTGGTGAATCGGGAGGTATGAGTCGTGTTGAGTATATTGATCCACCAATATGCTTATAACTATCTTTATCGATTCCTTCATGTCTGGCATTAGTTGCTACAAGTCTTATTAAAACTTATTACCCATTTAAGTTTATTGACTTTAGAACAATTTACGTAAATAAGTTTAAACACTTCCCGTGCATTTTCTCTTATCCCATAACGAGAATGCAGATATTCGATTTGGCCCCATGGACTTCATGATGTTTACCAAGTGAGAATACGGTCAATCTGATAAGCAGTGAATGATCAGGTGCCTTTTTATTATTTATTTTTCCATAATTACAAGTACACGCATACTCTCTCATCCCCAGGTGGCATTCAGGCATATTCCCTATGATGCTACATTGTTAAATGGTTATATCATCTAAATCGACTGTAAGTAATTGTGCGTACTATGACTAGAAAACGTGGTGACATGAAACCAATCAAGTTTTGAAATGGCATCTTAGACTTGGTCATGTTGGTGGACCAAGGTTTAAAAATGAAAAAGATGGACTTATGGGTCCCGTTGTGATCGTATCCCTTTCCTACTTGTGAATCTTGCATGCCCGGCAAAATGACTAAGTCCCCTTCACATGGACTTTTGAAAAATTGTTGATAACTAAGTTAATCCATCCCCAGCGTATGTAGTGCTTTGAAACTGAAGCTTGTGTGGATATCGATATTTCATTACGTTTACAGATAATCATACTAAGTATGGTTATGTATACTTAATGAAACATAAATCAGGCCTTCAAGAAATTCCCAGGGTGGGCTTTAGTCGGCTCAAGCCCGGAAATCATATCAAAGCACTTGAGTTGGATCGAGGTGGCGAGTATAGAGTACAAAGTTTGACGGGATTCCTCAAGAATTATTAGATAGTATCACAAGCCCAACACCTCAGTACTCCTCGGTTAAATTGTGTGTCGGATAGAGAGGGCAGACCTTGTTGGACATGAGTCACGTTCCATGTTCTCATTGATTTACTATTGGGTTTATGCACTCTGGCTGGCATATATCTTGAACGGATGTCACTTCTAAATCCATTCCTAAACTCCATGAGATGTGGGAGGCGGAAATCAAGTCTTTATCACACATTAGGATTTGGGCGTCACGCTGTCAAGAAGACTAAGGTGTGGACAAAAACAGAGCGAGGTCCATGAGGAGATGTTTTCATTGGATTTATATGAGGCGATGGGTTATCCTTCTCATGCCCCGAAGATCGAAAGATCGTTGTTGCTTCATGCACCTTCTGTGAAGAGTTCATTCGGGAAGGCGGAAGCGGTAGAAATATTTCTTTGGAAGAATAAAATGGAAACTCCTTAGGAGACACACATTGTAGAAAAGAGTAGGCAAGACCTTACGAAACACAAGTACAACCACCTCGTACGTCTAGTAGGTGTCTCATTTACACAGGTATAGTTTTATGCACTTGGCGGGCTGGGTTTCCTGGGGTTCAGTTGATAAACAGAGGCAGGCCCGACCCGATGACCTAGCAGTAGGTGGATGTAGGCTATGAAATGGGTGTGCTTGATCTTCATGTAGTTAGGACCTTCATTTTGTGAAGACAGTGAAGATATTGACTTTGTGCAAAATGAGAGAGAGGAACGCTATTAATATACAAGAGGTTAAAGGGAAGATCACATTCAAATGCTATATGTGACATTCTACTAATAGGAAATGATGTGGGGAGTATGGGTTCTGTGGCTGGCTTTAGTGGTTTCTACATGAAGAAGACTTGGGAGAAAACACATATTCTTGGGATTCGAGCTCTCTTGGGATAGATCGAAGAGAATGATAAGTTTTTCAAACCCTCTATATAGATTAGATCTTAAAGGGGTTCCTTGGGTCACGACATGGAATAAAACTCACCTTGAAGATGTGTCACACAATAGTGAAGACAATGAAAGTAGGTTATATACCATATGCTTTGACGGTGGTAGCCTTACATATACTTTGTGTGCAGACACGACATTGCATCTTTGGAAGTGTGGCGAAAGTAGGTTCGGGCCTAATCGGTCACGGAACATTAAGCTATCCGTAAGAATGTTCTAAAGTACTTTGAGAAGTCTCATAAGAGATATAGTTCTTATATGGTGGTGGACAACGGAATATGGTGGGATTCACCATATTGGACTTCAAAGATAGAGAAGACGATTATATATCTACTTAAGCTACATTTACTCTTAATGGAGGAGCGGTATCATGGCATAGTGCCAAGTATGGCGCGTTTGCTAATTCCTGTTAGTGAAAGTATACGCGGCCTCGGAGGCCTCGAGGAAAAGAATTTAGAAGTTATTAGGTAAGCTTCATGTGACACCTTGTCTTTGCTGTACGGAGAAGCGGTAAATGCAGGCTTTGGTAGGGGTTTCACAATGAAATTACAGAACATATTGAGAAGAGAATATCATCTATTAAGTATTTATTATAAAAGAGATAATTGTCTTTTATAGAGTAGAGTCAGTATTATGTAGATTGATCTCTTACGACCAAGCTACATTCTCAAATTAGCTTGGGCGTAATGCACGTAGAACATGGTTATTAGATACCATAGTGTGTGGCATTGAGTGCAAGTGGGAGATTGTTGGGAGGTAACGCACACTCGAATCTGCTGGAGGATGTTGGTGAGGACATTGTACTTGTAATTATGTAAATCACTAATATAAAATGATGGATGTTTCTTTATTTCTTGGTAGTTACTGGCATTCCTAACTCGTAAATATACATATAGGCCAGTGCAGCCAATGTTTGAAAGCAAAACTTTCCCATCACTTATTGGATAAGGGGTCGAAGCCTTTGAAGGGACATAGCTCAAATACTTAATCTCGTTGACCGATGAAACTTGGTAGGTGTTAGGTTTATGTGAAGACTTGTGTGATGTGTTCTTTTGACATGGAGAGTGCACAGTGTTGAACTTGATGGTTAGTGGGAGCCTGCGTTATAGGTATGCTAATAGGATTAGTATACTCGAACCGACTCACCCTCGATTCGTCACACGGATTTCAATCCGGGACAGTCAATGACGGAATCGAAAGGTTGTGATAGGTATTCGTGAACCTTCGACTTGAGGATTTAGAAGGGATGTGCTTGTGATGTTAAGATTTTCATTAGAGTAGTTCGACACATGCCGGAAGGCGGGGTCAACCTCGGCGTGCATCTTGACGGGCAAGTAGCGAGTCTGAATACCAAGATAGAATTCTTTCTCCCGTTAGTGAGCGGGTTATATGTCTATGCGGTTATTGGCGAGATGAGATCATAACTCTTTGGCCAAGCATTGGAGCTAGTTGTATTGGATACCGAGCTTGATGATCTCGATTTGCATTAACGCATGCATAACGTCAAGTACGAGATAGGGTTTGGTATTTGTGAACCTATAACTTGATCGAGACATGTGAAAGAAGGGTTTATACGTATCTTGGTATTCACGAGAATGGATCTTGAATGATCCCAATCATTCGTTCACGGTTGAAGTGCAGTGTAGGCCGCCGAGTGGCTAGGTGGTGCTACTACTCTTTAGTTCCTCCCATCGGCGATAGAGACGGACCTACTGAGTCGTGCAATAGGATTAACGACAGAATGAATCAAGCTTGTTCTCTCTTTATGAATATTAGATATTGGATATCTAAATTTGGGACATTGGATGTTTAAATTGATTTATTGGATAAATTAATTTATGGCCTAATGAATTAAATAAATTACTGGGTGGTTAATTTAATTCATGGATATAATTATTTCTTAGAGAAATTAATTATGTCATAATGTATTTGATATGATAAAATTAATTGGATTAATTAATCGATATAAATACATCGGAATGGAATCAGAGTTTATCTGTTTGGACTTACGGGAGTCCGAAACGAACCGAACTCGTCCGATTTCTACATGGGCCGCCCCCCATTTCAAGCCACCTTCCTTTTGGACTCTTGTCTCCAATATTTAATGGATGATAATTGTATAGGTGGGGTTGATTCTCATTAGCATGAGTTGTTACATGTGAGGAGTTGAATAAAAAGGAAAAAGAAGACAATCACTCTACACCCATTTTGATTCCAACGTGAGAGAGAGTGAGGGAGAGAGAGTAAACATTTCTCAAAGTCTTCATCATCTTCACCAAGTCTTCTTCCATTTTTCTTCACAAGTTCTTGATTTTTCTTGGAGGAAAATTGAGAAATAAAAGAGAGATTGTGAGTTATACACTTAGAGTGTTATAATTTCATATTGGAAGCTTCATCACTTAGCTCTAGCCGTATCCTCGGAGGATAGCAAGGTGATCGTCGTTCCAGTCGTTTCTACAGTGCGTGGCAAGTAGAGACGCGGTGCTTTCGGCGTTTGATCATTCAAGAGCTTGGAGCGGATTGAATTGCAGGGAGATCGCCTAAAGCTTGGGGAATAGCTCAAGAGAAGGAATCCATCTAATCAACAGACTACAAGGGTGAGTTTCTATATCTCTTGTGAATTCGTTTTGATATTCATATATATATGTAGCTCGATCGATCCTCGTAGGGATTCGGATCGAATTAATTTTTATTTTACCGCTTCCGCTGGGCCTTCATTTTTAGGCACCAAATCCCAACAGTGGTATCGGAGATAGTTCTTGAGATCTTTTATATGTTTTTTGCATTTGTAATTCTATATTAGATGGTGAATGATTTGGATTAATTTTAGTCATAATCGTGGTATATGTTTTTCGTTCATAATATTTGTTTTTTTCGTAAGTTTATGTTTAAATATAAATCTTAAATTTCGGAAAATATGATTTATATTGAAGATATGAAAGTCGGAAAATATTGATATTGGATATCTTGAAAATCTAGCCCCAAATCGTCGTGGACGACTTTTTGGACAAAGGGTAATCTGGCGAGTGACTCGGCCGTGTCACAGGTTACTCGGTCGTGTCGGCAATCGCGAGGCCACTACCAGGCGGGACCCGGCGTGTCAGGCGACACGGGCCATGTCTGACCGGCATGCTTTCGGAGGTGACTCGACCGTGTCAGGCGACACGGCCGTGTCGCGAGAATGTTTGGGACAACTTGGCATGACCCAACCGTGTCGGGCGACACGGGCGGTGTCTGGCCGTGAGTGCCGGCGATGACTCGGCCGAGCGATTTTCACCCGGCTCGATTTTTTCGTGTATTCTTGAAAATTAATCTCCCGCATGTTAAATTGGGTTTAATATGATTAAAATGATTTGTGGTATTTCATTTTATAAGGGAAATTTGATTAATTGGAATATTTATGGTCGACCAAATTATTTTGAACATTATCATATTACCGATTGTGTGAATCGATTAGATGTGTTCGTATTGTTGATTGGATCAATGTATCTCTACGCTTTCCATTTATATAGTATTTATTGGATGAATGCTTTTGAATGGGGATGTGGTTCGTGGACTTAGTTTTGAATCGTTCGTTTTATTCGATTGGATTGTAAAGACCATTTTGAGCCTATTTATTTTACTAGAAATATTTTTATCTAGGATGCAATTTTCAATGTAAAATTTATATGTAATGACGAAGAGATAGGAGGAAGATCCATTTCAAGAAGGCGAAGATTCAAGGCGAAGACATGTAATTAGATTACGGAGTTTTTGTTTTCTAGGAACGGTCCATGAACCACATATTGGT
>CM065818.1:133393699-133688072 GCA_033398695.1 Orobanche coerulescens
TGTAAGTGGCCGAGCTAGTTTTGAGAAACCTCGACGAACCTACTAGTAGTAGCCACCAAACCCAAGAAACTACGGACCTCCTTCACATTTGTGGGCGATGCCCAATCCAACACCGCCTCAATTTTCTCGCGGATCCACACGGACTCCCTAACAAATCACGTGACCCAAAAACATCACTTCCTTCAGCCTGTAACTCACATTTCGAGAACTTCGCATAGAGTTGCTCGGTCCTCAAAATGTCTAACACTATCCACAGATGATGGGCATGCTCTTCCTCATTCCTCGAATAGATAAGAATATCACAATGAAGACGATTTACACACTTATCCAAATACTCGATAAAGACTTTGTTCATCAATCGCATGAACACCGCCGGCGCATTAGTTAACCCAAAGGGCATAACTACGAACTCATAATGTCCGTATCTCGTCCAAAAGCCGCTGCACGCTCGACTCTCTCACCAAGCCGATAGTACCCCGATTTCAAATCAATCCTCGAGAATACCGCAGTTTCGCAACCGTCAAACAAGCCAACAATTCCTGCAGTTAGATACTTGTTCTTGATGGTCACCTCTTTGCTTAGTTCGCGATAGTCGATACACAAACGTAGTGAACTATCCTTCTTACGCAGACAAACAGACTTGTTTCTAATGCGAAGCGCTATTTAATATAAATCTACTAAAGAAGCTTCCACCACTATTTTCACTTCTGGCTATTCTCAAGGTGCCATGCGATACGGCACTCGAAACGAGCTCACCCGCCTAACTCTATAGAAAACTCAACTCACGATCCGGTGGCAATCCTCAGAATCTGTCAAAGAAATACATCAGAAACCTACTAACGACCGGGAATCGGCGGAAAGCTCCACTTCACCATCCTCCGCCTTCGTGCAGCACCAATAACTGAAGACACCCCTTTCTCAAGCAGAGACTCATCGCCTTCAAGGTATTAATAACGAACTCTGGTTTCCCTCTTCGCCCCGCGAAAGAGTGTCTTGGCTGCCCCTACTAACATAGTGATGATTCTCGTGTAGTTCATGATTGAGCCTGCGCGCTTGAGCCACCATCCCCGAGAATCAAATCTCCTCACTCCTCAATATTAACAACACAGAGATTAGAGAGCCAAGCTCTCTCACAAATAAACACAGAAAGCAGCCACTCGACTTCTCGATCACCGATAATTCTATCACCGCTTAAAGCGGAGTTTAACAACCCAAAGGCTCGCAAGGCAGATAAGCAATGAGACTCACGACACACACTCTAGAGAAATGTAATGAATGCGTAGCAATTCGAATCAAAAAGCTTTCATTTGCCAGTGTGATGAGAATGGATATGAACGGTATTCGCCGCCACAGAGAAATGCCGGGTCATCGGCCCTCCTCATCTCGTGGAGACACGCTGCCGGTCAAGTGAGCCGACACCGGAAGCTCCTCCTCTAGCGGGCTGACCCCGACTCCTACCGCGGCCGGCACTGTGGAGGCGCAAGCAGCAAATGAGCCCGGGTTCACACTCGGCTCCATAGCTATCAAGTTGAGAATAACGGCGCCGCGTAAGCCTGCCTCGATCTGCTTGAAAAGGGGGCCTTAGGGCCTCCAACCGTCCACAAAGTATGACAAGTAAACTTTGACGAGGACATAGTCGGCTCCTATGGCCCCGTACACCACGCTAAAGCATGTGGGTTCACGAGCGAGGTTCCGGCACCCCAAAAGCTCCCAGAGAAACGAGCCGAACCGCCCGTAGAAATATTTGCAGATCGAGACTTCACCGCCTCCACTGGGACCAGAAAATTTCCGACTCACTTCGCTTCTTGCTCACGAGCCAAATCACTAGCCACCGATATATCATAAGCAGGCCCTACTCGATAATCCTTCAAAGTAGTGCAGATTAGTCCACATGTAGTCCCAACTGACGCGCCATCCTCCCCGAAAAATGGAAAATTTTGTCGCCTTCCGACAACTGGGTCTTCACATAACCCAACTCCTTGTTAAAATAGGCAATAGCTTGGAATACGGGAATATCCCGTGGTTGAGCATCATAGAAAGCATGCACTCGAGCCTCGTCTCGACTGCCACTGACAATATTCGCTCCATCAATTCTTAGAATTCGCCCACGAAGCAACATGATCTTTGGGACCAACGGCCTCCCACCAATCTGTAGCATCTCCCATGAGAAAGTATTTGAGCAACAGGGACCTTACGGTCCCCTGGGCGCTTGGTAGCAAAGTGATTTACTTCTGATATCTCCTTGATCCACCCTTCCCACCCGATCGGGTCCGAAGCTCCCGAACCGAGGAGGATGCATCTTGATGACATCCTCAAGCCGATCCGCTCCGCCCGATTAGCATGGGCCTCGACGGTTCGACCACCCGAGCTATAGCCATTTGGTTAACCATTTGTCGCATAATGCCTGCAATACCAAGATCGGCGCGCCTCGAGAAGAAGCATGATCGCGACGGCCGCCATCACGGCCCTCAAGAGTGCGACGACCACGGCTTCGCCACGCCCATGGCCACGACTACGACTCACGCTTTCTCCGCATCCATACCGGTGTTAAGAGATAATGTATATATCGAGGATGAGTAAGAAGGAAAAAGCATCCAATTATGATAAGCAAAGGAGGGAGAATAACCATAGTTCGTGAAACTAATACAAAGATTTAAAAATAAAGAATCGAGTAAGGGAACTTACGAACACCGGAAGTACCGAGATGCCATAGCGGTGACAATGTGCAAACAAAACACGACTAGACCCAAATAACCGACAAGCCTAGGTATCTATAAACCTAGAGCTCCGATACCATTTTCTCGTAACACCCCGAGATATTCGAGAGACATAAACGCCGTGGACTTCTACATGGGACCCACTGTGCTACAAACAAGAAAACTCCACTGACTAACCATCTCCTAGCGTGACATACATTTAAATGATATGACATAAAAGATACACACGGAGCAACCAAGCTAAATAAGTATCAATCGACAATGTAACAATTTTAAAGTAATACAATACGGAGTTTGAAATGAAAAGCCTAAGTACTCATGAGTACAATCTATAAGTTTATAATTGTAGAACAACCAAATCGAAATGGACAAAAGAAATAAAAAGACCCAAATGCACATGTCAACGACCTGTGCCAACATCCTCGCATCATCCATGCCCGCCGTCTGGATAATCATAACTCAAATCCATAACAAGAATTTCAAAAACGGGTCTCAACGGTTAGCAATTACGCTAGTACAAGTAATCAAGGCAAACCAATCGCTTACACATTTCATAGTACATGCACCAATATCATTTCAAAACCAAAACTAGACATGTCTTTTCCTAAACAAATAGTCAAACAATTTGCCTTGGGAACAGAGTAATATCATAGATCCCGCCCGAGGCCTCTAAGGACTCTCCCGAGCCGGCCATATTATAAAACAAAACACGCACATGCATCGCTCGGGAACAGAGTAATATCATAGATCCCGCCCGAGGCCTCTAAGGACCCTCTCGAATCAAGCTAGCTATACAAACTCATGAATCTGGATGAAAACCTTCGATTCCCTCCTTGATCCCGGGACCAACACGAGGTGAGCAAATCACACACAAAATACATTACAATTCCACGTTACATAAAGGTTTCCAAAATACTTGTCTTCAATAATTGATGATGCAACGAATCTAAAGGATAACCACCTACTAACGCTAGAAATCAACGGAACCGAACCTAACGATTCAAGAACATAATTACATCCAACTCTAGACGAATACTAAATGGAATACACCAAAACCCGCCTACGATTCATGTATATTCATACAAAAATAACAACGAGGGCGGATCACAACCAAACCCTCTCGATTCCGCAAAACCATGAAAATATACCATGAACTGCAGGGAAACTAATGATATTGACAAGTTTAAACATATTCATCATAAATCCACCAACAAAACGCAACTGAAACTAAGAAAATCACAAAACCCAAAAATCGCCCAAAAGTAGGGTTCTAAGATATTTACCTGATTGATGATGAAGAACACAAGTAGGTGTTGTTAATCTACTACAAAAACTCAAGGTAGAGGATGCCCGAAATAATCAAGGGAAGAATCGCTGAAATCGCCTCGAGAGCTTCGTCATGGGAGAGAAGAAATGAAAATGATGTGTTCATTCTGGGTCAACTCCCCGGTTATATAGCCAGGAGTGTTAGCGCGTGCTAATCCTCAAGGTTAGCGGCGCTAACGGATAAAATTACAGCCAAAATAGTTAGGCCCACCCAAAGAGCTGACTGCCGTTAGCGTGCGCTTACTCCAAACGTAGCGGCGCTTAATAACTTCTCGTAGCGCTTATCGACCAATAGCGGGCGCTACCCGGACATCACCGAGTCCATAAATCGCACACACCTGATCCTTGAAGCGGGCGCTATCGACCAAACGTAGCGGCGCTTAAAGTATATTGGTAGGGCGCGCTATCGACCAATAGCGTGGCGCTACCCGGCATCAAGAGAGTCCAGGGCAACCGCCCAAGATCGACATCCACACTATCGCACGCTACGGCATCTCAACGTGGCGCTAACTCCCAACATTAGCGTGCGCTAGCATACATAGCGACGCTAATCCACCACCCGCAGGGTCGGAATCAAGACGCCACTCCTGTGGCTTGCCTTCAGCGCGCCATTTAAACACCATAGCGCGCGCTACTAAGTGACTCTCAGCGCGCTATGCGTAAAAGATAGCGGCGCTAGGTACGAAATATAAACGGTCCAAAACACCGAATATGAACGAGACGTTAAACGGAACATCTCAAGACGATCGAAACATAGAACGGATACACGGCAACCCTAAACAAATGTTCCGTATAACAATAACGAGAATCGATCAATAGATGACTAAAAGATACAATCGTAAGATACACGAGGGTCACTACGACCGAGAAATACATCAAAATAAAATACAAGGGAAAGAAAATGCGGATATTACACCTCTAGAGTCCATTTTTCTATCTATATGCATGAGGGGCGCTAGTCTAAGTCATGAATCGAGCAAGGCCGTGGTCGCGGTTCTGTGCAAACCTACCGTATCCTATTCCCTTGAAGCCGGGACGGAGTGATCCTAAGGTGACCGGGTCGAGAATTCGGATATAGTCGCTGATTATGATATGATCTCGGGCATAGACCCAAGCTAAGGACATATCGAGCCCAGATAAGAGATAAGGCAAAGACGTCACCAAGCGTGAGAGCGATAAAGCTCAAAGGCCAATGTTAAAGTGACGGTCCGATAAACGCCAAGGCTACGATTATCAAACCAAAGGTCGTGGGCGATAGTCAAAGGCCATACATCGATAACGGTCTAAGACGATATAAGGAGGCTAAGGGATTAGTCATGTAGACGACCTCCCAAAGCTAAATACTCATTGATCGCCGATGCCGTGCATTCTTCATACTCAACGGCAATCTACGAGATCGACTATACATTCATGTCATAATTCATAATATTCTTCTTTAAAACTTGTACCAATTTTTAAAAACACTATTTTTCAAAAGTGGGAGAAACATAATGTTTATTAAATAATAAACTCATTAAATACCCAAACCCAACTCACCGAGAATCCATTATTCTCACCCCATTTTGAATTGTTTTCAAAACCCCACTAGATGAAGAGAACCAAGAAGAAGAAGGGACAGATGTCGATGACCACCGAAGACCGTCCTCAAACTATTACCAAGACGTAGGAATTAGGATGTTGCTTTAACGCTTCTTTTTATTCCTATGTCATAATGTATTCTGCTCGGCGTACTCTTTCGCACTTGATGTAATAATTCCGCTATACTTGAATATTTCTTTTCTATGAAATAACCCTTTAGTTCACCGACCGAGATCTCGCATATGTATGCTTTACTAGAATGTATTATCACAAACGTTATTTATCACGTTAATCGCCGTTTCGCCCAACCCAAAGGTGGGGGCGTGATAGAGTGGTATCAGAGCTCGGTTTGTAAGAAGGAAACTTACATCGAGCTTTTCCAAGATAAGATTCTTCTGACTTAATTAGAATCCCCACCTAGTATGAAGTAAATATTATTCTACAAGAAGACATTTTCGTATAGGAATCTCTAGAACCTAACTTAAGGTTTAATTCATGTCGCCCATTAAGATATATCTCAATCCATTCACTATTCATCCGTAATGAGCGCTACCAACCAAGATTGTCAAAATAATTGAGTCGCTATACTATTCGCTTGGAATAGTAATGGCTAATTTCAACTTATTAAAGTTCTCGTGTTGCCACGCACTCGTAGTCAACTTAGCTATGTTATTCGCCTAAGACATAAAGCTATTACTGTAAGGCATTATTCAAAATATTCGACCCATCTGAATGGGGCGAAATCCAAACTTTGAAAAAACTTATAGTTTAATTTGAATTATTAAGACATATTTCCTTAATAATTATCTGTGTATTTCCGTCCTTTCAACTGCCTCTTTAAGATGTTACCTACTATTGATAATTGGTAAGGAAAACCTACGTTTTCTTATCCAATGTCAGATTTTTCATGAAACAAAGATTGCGAATGTAATAATAAAGTTGAATAATGATAACATTTCTTGATACTCAACAAGCAAATGCAAGAATCTTAATTAACACTCACTTCCATAATCACTACCCGTAAGCTTAAAAGTATCCACACCTATGGGTGCGAGCCAAGAAACAGATTTAGTATTTAGAGATTGTGAAGTGATCATTAAAGGTCACTGCTTTTCCACGACCTAATTCTTCTCCCTATACTTGAGTATGACCTCATACTTGGGATGGATTGGCTATCTAAACACTTTGCACAACTCGACCGCCATTCTAAAATAGTTCGATTCGTGAAACCCGATCACCCAAGAGTTGAACCACACAGGATGCTAGAATTAACTCGCCCCAATCATATCACCACGAAAGCGAGAAAGGCCATCTCGAAGGGAGCAACGGGATATTCGCTTTTGTCATTAACAAACCCAAGAGCAAAATGGAGATTGAAGCTACACCAAGAGTATCGCAGTACCGTGATGTTTTCCCCACTAACTCACTTCTACTTCAAGATAGGAAGTCAATTCAAGATTGACATCTTGCCGAAAGGCACTGTGGCTAGAACGCCATATCGAATGGCTCCCATCGAATCGCAAGAATCAAGGTTCAGCTGCGTAAATTGCTAGAGGTCGATTTATCCGACCAAGTATATCTCCTTGGGGAGCACCAAAGGCTATTCGTAAAAAGAAATATGGCACACTAAGATTGTGCATCGATTATCGAGAACTTAACAATATTACCGTTAAGAACAAGTATCCACTTCCTGTGATCGATGAATTATTCGAACAACTACAAGGAGAAACGCTTACTCAAAGTTCGATCTTCAACAGGATATTACCAATTGAGGATCAAAGAGAATGACATACCAAGATCGCCTTTCAAACCGTGTATGGTCATTATGAATTCGTGGTAATGCCTTTGATCGACCAATGCACCGCCGTATTTACGGATTTAATTCATCGTGTATTCCAACCGTATCTAGATCAATTCGTAGTGATATTTATCGACGACATACTGCTTATTCCAAGTCGATCAAGATCACGAAACTCACCCGAGATTGGTACTAGATACACTAAGGAAGCACATAAGTTGTACGCCAAATTCAGCAAGTGTGAATTATGGTTAAGAGAGGTAGTGTTTTTAGACAAGTAATATCCGGAGATGGAGTCGCAGAGATCCATCAAAGGTGGAGACTATTCTGATCGGAAGAGTCCGTAAACAATCACAGTAGATACTGAGCTGACTTGCGGGTTACTACCAAAATTCATTAAAGATTTTTCCAAAATCACAGACTACTCACAAGACCGACGCAAGCACGCCAAATTTGAGTGGAACGATAAGTGTGAGTTGAGCTTCCGAACTCAAGAGAAAACTCACTACCGTACATGTGCTAACACATCCCGAAGGGAGTGAAGGATTTGTGGTTTACAACGATGCATCAAAGGAAGGATTAGAGTTGGCCGATGCAAACGGCAAGGTTGTGGCTTATGCATCACGAAAGTCGAAAATCCACGAGACGAATTATATGACCCATGACCTTGAACTAGCAAAGAATAGTGTTTGCTTTGAAGAAATGGAGACACTACCCGTATGGAGCTACATTCACCATCTTTATCGACCACAAGAGTCTCAAATATTTGTTCTCTCGTAAGGAGTTGAATCTAAGATAGAGATGGTGGATAGAACTTCTCAGATTATAACCTCACCATTCAAGATCATTCGTGCAAGGCCAATGTCGAAAGGTGACGCCTTAAGTAGGAAAGCGAGTGTGGCTAGACTCATGATAAGGGAATGGGATGCCCTAAGAGAAATAATCCAATGGAACCCAAGGCACGCAAGACACACGCCTTATGCGCTAATTTGTCAATAAAGCCGGATTTACTTGAGGAAATACGAGAAGCACAAACACAAGACGAGAAGTTATGTAAACTTACCCTTGGCCAAATTTTCGCAAATCTCAGAGAAGTTCCATTAGCCTCAAATAATGGCTCGTACTGCAAGCATCACCCACAAATCTACCTGGAAAAGCCCCCAGATGTAGCCGCCACCAAGGCGGCGAGAAAGTCGGCCCCAACCACCGGTGGTGTCAAGAAGCCTCACTGCTACTGCCCGGGAATGGTCGCTCTTCGTGAAATCCGCAAATATCAAGAGCATGGAGCTTCTCATCCGAAAGTCGCCATCCAAATACCGTCCGTGAAATCGCACAGGATTTCAAGACAGATTTGAGGTTCCAGAGCCACGCTGTACTCGCTATTCGTGAAGCGGCGGAGGCGTATCTTGTGGGACTATTCGAATATACCAATTTGTGCGCAATTCACGCCAAGAGGGTCACAATCATGGCCATGGACATCCAAATGGCTCGACATATTCGTGGTGAACGTGCTTAGGCATAATCATGGTCTATGGTCTAGCGGTGGTGTCGCTTAGTTAGCCATTTTAGCATATGTTTTTTTATAACTATTTTGAAAACGCCCAGTAGACAAATTTAATGGAATTTGATTTTGTTCTACCGTAAATTTGACAAATCACTTGGTAGCAATATTATGGTTTCTATTTTCCGTGTAAAAAAAGTTGTGTAAACTTAAGGAAAAGGTCGCACAAGGCGAGAACTCAAGAGTAAAAGTTGTGTTCCATTAGCATGTCACCAATGGAACACTAAAATTCAAAACCGAATATGTGTTCCCAACAATGACGAACTCAAGAGGAAAATTTTAGCATAAGCTCACCGCTTCCTGTGATACAATACATCCAGTGGTAATAAGATGTATAAGGATCTCAAGAAACACCCATGTCGCACGAAGATGATGGTCGCACCACGATACTAATCACGACCGACATCTCGCATTTATGCATCGCGACATGGTTCACTGCATATAATCCGACTAGACAAGACTCGACAATACACGATTTGACCCGACAACCTAGGTTTCCACAACCTAAGCTCGATAACTTATTCGTAACACCCCAATCGACTAAAATATTACATCATCGCACTTCTCCGTGAGGATTTACTGTGCTAGATACCAAAACAAGACATCACAACATATGCCAACATGGCCAAATACGAATCACAGACTGATTTGACTTTTGATAAATAACATACATCTTAAACTTCATATACACCTCTCTTTCAAAAATCATGCCCTCGCAGGGTCAAGATACAACAACGCTCCCATACGATGAGAAACACTACGGTGGAAAGAAAATACACCACGACCACCAAGATTTCAAGTACTAGTATTCATGTGATTACTATCATTTGTCTTCCATCATCCTTCGCTCAACTTGTGGTTTTATCCCCAAGAACGCTCACGCACCAATGCAGAACATGCATCCACCCCCGACATTGGAGGTTAGCAAACCTGAATTTTGCTAATGAAAGTATAAAGTGCAATTATGAACTATACACATCATATTCCAAGATTATAATAATTTGAATAATCAAGGAATCAAACACATCGAAAGAATACCCAAGATGTTTCATTTGAACAAATAAACTAAAACCCTAAAGGCAAGAATACTACCTTGCGAATGGGATGAGAAAGTTACAACAATTATGGAACCTAAAGATCTCAATTCTCTTGATTTTAGCGTGTTTATCGTTCACTAATAAATTATGAGATCGCTTAAATCATAGAACACGAAGTCAAAACAAAGAAAATCAATAGCTTTAAAATCTAAGAAGATGTCAAGAAATGAAGAAGATATCTCATGATGATAACGATGAAGGATCGCATTCTATGCCAAGAGCATCAATAAGCACCAAAATTTATTGAATCGAGAAGAAAAGACATCAACTCGCAAACCCAAAATGAGTCAAAAAGGTTCGACAATAATTGTCAAAATTGAGGAAAACCCGCTAATTTGTGAAGAATCATATAGCTCGACTTCCAAGAAAGAAGTCTTAATAGCCACATGGAGTGACGAAGAAGATGAAGATGAATATGTGCAAAATAATCTCGCACTCATGGCAAGAAGCTCATTTGGTGACAAAGGATAATGAAAGCCAAGAATGTATCTCGTCTGACGATGAACTATTTAATGCTTTTGGGTTATTACATACGGACTTCCAAAATTCTTTAATTGATAAATTCCTTAAAACTAAAAATAAATTTCGAAGATGAAATCTCCAAATTACAACAAAAAGGGAAATTTATTGATATTGATCATTCTTTATGATTAGAAAGAGAGAATAAATTGAAAAATGATTTGTCAAAAGTTCAAAATGAACTAAAGTATTTAACTAATAAATTTTCTCTCTAAATGAATAATTTTAAAAATTGCTTAGTGTTCAAAATTTTCCTTAAATAAACAAGGATTGTGGATTCAATCATTGCGACAAAAATGAATCCTTAAATTTGAAAGTACCCTAATGTGGTAAATCGGCATCACATTTCAAATAAAAGCCCAAGATGAATGATCAAAATAAAGAAAATATGGATTCCAAATGAACCATAATAACAAACATAGTCTATTTACCAAATGAAAAACGATGTTGTGATATTTCTTACACGCAAGTGCACGTCATCGCTTACAAGTAATAAAGTGATAAGTAGAGTATCGCTCCCACGAGGACTGAATCTCTAACTACCGATTTTTGTGTATTCCAATTTTATTTGAACAATCGAATTTGGGTTTTGCGATTAATAACTAAAAGAATTACTAAAAGACTAAGCAGTAGAAAACGATAGTTTGAATAAAAGAAATCAAATGATGAATAAGTCTAGATTCGAATCCACCTCGCTTATCCGAATTTACTCTCGATTATCCGTAATAAATAATTTTCCCAATTTATCAAGGCGGAGATTGCTAATATATTCTACCGCCTCTCCCGAGGTCAATAGATTTATCTAAAGGCGAATAACGACTATATCCCTAGGTGAATTAATTCACAATAGGTGAAAAGATTAAAATCTCCCAAAGGCCACGTAGTTCCTATGAGTATATTCCTATCTCATAGAATAAAACGGTCCTCACCAATAGTTCTCACCAAATCTCCTCTCCCGATTCAAGTGAATGATTAAATCAATACAACTATCGCGATAATTGCAAGCATTAAACACAATTGGGACAACTCAATAAAAAGGTAATTAATCGATAATCTCAAGAAATTCCAAAAACAAAGGTTTCATCAAAACCCTAGATTAGGGCTTTAGCGACATACTAAAAATTGAAAATACATAATAGATAAATGAAAGCATAAAATCAAACGCAGATGAAGCCTGATTCCTCCGCTCTTCGCCTTCCGCCTCCGCCCTTGAAGTCTTCTCGCTCTCTTCTTCCTCCGTCTCCAAGCTTAAGCTCCAAAAGATCCTGCATCAAAAGATAAATTAATTAGGGTCTTAAACCCTATTTATAGCTCAAAGATATCCTCCAAATCGCGTCCGTATCCGTAGGTCGAAAATCGCTTCAAACGGCCCTAATTCGCATGACAACCAAAACTGCCAAGCAAAGTGCTACAAGACTATACTCGTGCCGCGGCACAGAGCCTTCACTGATGCCCGGGCGCCTCAATTTCTTCTCGTGCGCGGCTCACCTGGCTATGCCGCGCACAGTGGGCGCTTTACTCGCCGGCCGGGTGTCTTCCCGTGCCGCGGCCCCGCTTCCTTGTGCCGCGGCTCATAGTCCAGATTTGCTGCGCCCGCTTTGCCTCGCTTTAGCTTCCTGACTTCAATTTCGTCAATCATACAAAATTAAGGCATTAAAGGCTCATTTAGACAATTTCACACTCCAAAATACTACAAAATAATGATAAATAAGCGTATAAAAATACGCCTAACAAATACCCCCAAACTTAAGTCTTTGCTTGTCCTCAAGCAAAAAGAATTAAATTCAATAAAAGAATGTCGTGAATCATCGTGCAACTCATAGTGTTCAACCTAATCAATACTATCCTGTAATTCTCTCTAAATAATACAAGTGTCATAATAGCAAGTCGCACTCGTAATAATGATTCCGCAAAGTAATCAAGTTCACCCTAATCACTCGCTCATGAAGAAAATCCACTCAAAGATTAACAAAACGTGAGTCAAATCGATCAATATGAAAGGCTAAAATAAACAAGCTAGTTCGTCCTGCTCCACGCCTAGTGGCACAATTTTCACGAGTTTCATAACAAATAAACCTGACAAGATTCCCTTATATATATGCTCAAGAATTTGATTCGAGTTGACCACTAGGTTAGATCTCTGGATGTTTCATCGGGATAATCCTAGGTGGAACTTCCATTCTCATGTATCGGGAAACCGCTTGACGTAAAAGACACTCATGGGGCACATGGATGCTTCTAATTACTAAGTTCCCTTCTACAAGGAGAAACAACTCGAATATATAATTTCCGCATGTCCGAATCAAGGTCACCGTTTACGCGAGAGTAAACAATGGTCACGCGAATACCCCCTACATTGTGCTCCCTAACATCGGCACATGTGAAACCTCTAAATCACTAGTCTAATCAGTGGTCGCTGCTTTACGCGAGAGTAAACAACGGGTCACGCGAATGCCCCTGCTACTAGACTTCCCTTCATAGAACAACATTATCTCGACTTTTGGAAAAACTGACCGACTCTAAACTCAATCTAAGTGCCAACACGACTAATGAAACAAGATTTACTCACTATCCTAAAATGTAACCAAACGATCGATTTATGATTTTAAAATGTATGTATCGCTCTTATCCGCCAAGACCTCTACAATCACGAAAAATTTCGCCCTAAATGAATACTAAGCGTAATGTAAATAATCGACTACAACTCGACTAAAACTCGACTGCTTCTTCAGAGAGAAAACAAAGGTCGTAACATCAAGATTCACACAAATAGAAGCACGAAAAATTCACGAATAAAGAAAACTAAGACAAGCAAGGCTATCTAAAAATTTTTACGCAAAGTAATGAAAAGTGCAACGAAATAAAGTACAACAATAAAATAAAGTACAAAGAATGAATGTAGCAACCGAAAGTAAATCCCCCAAACTTAGGACATACATTGACCTCAATGGCAAAAATGATATGCAATAAAAGTAAAAGGTCAAGTACTCCTCCAAATCCGCCAGAGCCGGTGCCGCATCATCCGTGAGCTTGCACGCTTCGACTACATCATGCGAGTGTGAATAAATGAGCTTGCATCATCAAAAAGGAAGTTAAGTACGAGCTCTCAAGTTTAACATGATGTAAGGGTTGGGGATAATGTAATTCGATAACACGATTCATTGCATATAATTTTGAAAATGCCTAGCTTACCAATTTTCCATTGCTGCAATTTATCAAACACCTTGTGTGCACAAGTTAAAATGAAGAACAAGAATTTTAATGGTTAATTCCAAATCCCAAAAATAATAACACGTATAATAACCCCGAATCACGACAACTATCATCAATAATTCGCTCATAAATATCAATTCCATCACAATATCAAATTCCCATATTCCAACTCCATTTTAGAAACAACAATGAAGAACAACTAGCAATATAAAACTCCAAATCTTTTCACATCAAGAATCACTTATGATTTAGAAATCAAAAATTACCGGAGAATTTGAGAAGGAGACTAATAGAATGGTATCAACTAACCTCATTGTGTGAAGGAAGGAAGGAAGGAAGGGAAGGAAGAAGATACCTTGTGCAAAGCCGATCGATTGAATGAGCCCAACCTGGTTGCTCTTATTTTGCGACGGGGCCGCAGACAAGAAAAGTGAGCCGCGGATCAAAGTACAAGAGTTCGGGACATTTTGTAATACCACCGGTGCCGCGGCTCGTGTGCCGCTGCTGAGTTAGTGTGCCGCGCTCATTTTACGCGTGCCGCGGCACAAAGTACAGCCTCCGGGCGTTTCTTGGCCATTTGGTGTGCCGCGCTCAGATCTAGTGTGCCGCGGCTCTGACCTGGTGTGCCGCGGCTCGCAAGATTGTGCCGCGCACATGGTGCGCTTTGATCGCCATTTTTCATCACCGTGTGTGCCGCGCTCACTTCGCAGTGCCGCCCATCATCAATTCCTCCCTTTGCCGATTCCTCGCATGCACTTTTACACGAAACATCAAGACGAGAGGGAAGGATGGATCAAAGAAGAATGACGACGAAGAAAAAACTCCAAAAATGCAAGAAAACAATAAAGAATCTACAACTAATACTCGGGTTGCTTCCCGAGGAGCGCTAAGTTTATAGTATTCACTGACTTTTCTCGCATTCATCCGGCGGTGGATAAGGTGACGCTGCTTTCGCGTGTCTATGGGATTACCCAAGTATGACTTCAACCGTTGTCCATTAACTTTGAATTTTCGGGCCTTTTCGACTTCTACCGCACCATGTGGAAACACTTGAACTACGGTGAACGGTCCCGACCATCGTGAACGCAATTTCCGGGAAATAACTTAAGCGAGAGTTAAATAGCAACACCTCTTGACCCGGACAAATTCTCTCGCGTGATGTGCTTATCATGCCAAATCTTTGTCCGCTCCTTATAAAGTTTTGCATTTTCGTATGAGTTGTGGCGAATTTCTTCCAACTCGCTCACCGCAAACAACGCCACCAAATGGATTTTAGATCAAAGTTTAGTTTCTTTATCGCCCAATAAGCACGGTGTTCCATCTCTACGGTAGATGGCAACCTTCCCATAGACCAACTGTAGGGCGACATTCCGATAGGTGTTTTATACGCACCAGACGCCCAAAGTGCATCATCGAGTTTAAATGACCAATCTTTTCGAGACGAGCTGACTGCCTTTTCTAGAATCCACTTCAGCTCTCGATTTGATATCTCGACTTGACCGCTCGTCATGGGATGGTATGCTGTGGCAACACGATGAGTGACTCCGTATTTTCTCAAAACCACATCAAGAAATTTGTTGTCGAAGTGTGACCCACCATCACTTATAATAGCACGTGGAGTCCCAAAGCGTGTGAAGATATGTTGTTTAATAAACTTGATTACGACATCGACCCATTCGTAGGTAGTGCCACCGCTTCAACCCATTTTGAGACATAATCTACGGCCACCAAAATATAGAGATTCTTGTTTGATGGGGAAATGGACCCATGAAGTCGATCCCCATATATCAAACAATTCGACTTCAAGTATGGTGTTCAGCGGCATTTCGTGTCGCCTTGATATGTTTCCCGTCCGCTGACACCGATCACATGTAGACACAAAGGAGTGAGCATCTTGAATAAGGACGACCAATAAAATCCCGATTGTAAGACCTTCGCCGCTTTCTATTTCCACTAAAATGTCCACCGTAGGGTGATGCATGGCAATGGTTCAAAGACATCAGGATTTCTCATCCGAATGCATCTACGGATAATTTGATCGGGCATCGCTTGAAGAGAAAAGGATCGCCCCACAAATAGTACATAGCATCCGAGATTAGCTTCTTCTTTTGATGACGTGAGAGGTCGTTTCTAATTGTTTTACTTGCTAAGTAGTTCACTAGATCAGCATACCAAGGCGCATGTGTTGAATCCAACTTGTAGAGCCGCTGTCGGGAAGGTTTCTATAATTTGTGGCTGACTTTCTTCCTTCTCGAGGGGACTCTTTAATCGTGAAAGGTGATCGGCTATAATGTTTTCTCGTCCCTTTCTTGTCCCGAATCTCCAAGTTGAATTCTTGAAGGAGTAGCACCCACCGAATCATCCTTGGTTTGGAATCCTTCTTTTCCAAATGGTATTTTATTGCCGAATGATCGGTCCACACTATCACATTCGCTCCTAGTAGATAAGCCCGAAATTTATCAAATGCAAAGATCACCGCCAACAATTCCTTCTCCGTTGTGGCATAATTTCTTTGGGCCATCGAGTGTTCGGCTCGCATAGTATATGACATGGAACACCTTCCCTCGTCTCGCCCCAAAACAGCCCCAATGGCAAAGTCGCTAGCATCACACATTAATTCGAACTAAGGTCCTAATCCGAGCGACTATCACCAAGGCCGTGCTTAGAGCTTTCTTCAAAGAATCGAAACTTTCTTTACAAGACTCACAAAAGTAAATGGGACATCTTTCACGAGTAAATTGCACAATGCTTTGTGATCTTTGAAAATCCTTAATAAATCGGCGATAGAAACCGCATGTCCCAAAAACTCCTAATCCCCTTGACCAAGTGGGAGGAGGCATCTTCTCAATTGTCTCAATTTTCGACGGCCGACTTCAATTCCATGTGAGGATATTCGATGGCCAAGCACAATGCCCTCATGCACCATAAATGACACTTCTCCCAATTCAAGACTAAATTGGTCTCTTCGCATCTTCTCAAGACTTTCTCGCAAGTTATCCAAACAAATGTCAAAAGAATCTCCAAAAACAAAAAATCATCCATAAAAATCTCAATACACCGCTCTACCATGTCGAAAAATAGCCATCATACACCGTTGAAAAGTAGCCACAGATTACACAATCCAAAAGGCATGCGCCTATAAGCGAAAATGCCGTAAGGACATGTAAACGCTGCTTTCTTGGTCTTCGGGGCTATGTAACTGATTATATCCCGAATAACCATCGAGAAAGCAATAGAAATCGTGTCCGGCTAATCTATCTAACATCCGATCAATAAAAGGCAAGGGGAAATGATCTTTTCTAGTGGCCTTATTTAATTTCCTATAATCTATGCACATACGCCACCCCGTAATAATCCTAGTGGGAATTAATTCATTATTATCGCTTTCAACAATCGTATCCCACCCTTTTCGACACAACTTGGACCGGACTTACCCACTTGCTATCGTAAATTGAAAGATCATACCGCCGAGGAGTTTTAAAACTCGACTTTTACCACCTCCTTCATGTTGGGATTCACCGGCGCTGATGCTCCACGGATGGTTTGTAGTCTTCCTCCATCAAAATCTTGTGCATGCAAATTGATGGGCTGATCCCCTTAATATCCGCAATAGACCACCCAAGAGCAGATTTGTACTCCTCAAAACTCTTAATAATTTCACCTCTTGATCTCCCGCTAAAGTGGCCGAAAGAATAACCGGAAGGGAGTTGTCGCCCTAGGAATGCATATTTCAAATGAGGTGGCAGCTTTTGAGTTCCAACTTTGGAGGTTTTTCAATCGATGGGGTTTGTCGAGTTAGTGAACTTCCGAGCTCCTCGAACGGTTTACTTAATAAAAATTGACGGGAAGCATCCATGTGTCGACGTAAGTCGCATGCTCTCCATTTGGTTCTAAACAATTTCAATCAAAACAGATTCCAATGGATCGTGGATAATTTTCAAAAGTTCTACTCACGCACGAGTCAATGACGCTAATTTGGAAACAATTTTCACGCCACTGGATATTTTACTGATCGAAGATATTGAATGTTACTTGCTCCTCTTGAACACGCAAAGTCACTTCCTTTTCCACATCAATCAACATTCTACGGCCGCCAAAATGGTCTTCCCAAGATAATCGGGATATCTTGGTCTTCTTCCATGTCAAGTACGTTGAAATCGGCCTAAAGATGAACTTATCAACTTTGACTAAAACGCCCTCTATCACACCCTTCGATATTTGATGGATCTATCGCCAATTGTAAAGAGACTGCCGGCTCTGGGCTTCCTAATATCCAGCTTTTTAAAAATAGAAAGGGGCATAAGATTTATATCGGCCCCGAGATCGCATAGGGCTCTTTCAAAAGACGAATTTCCGATGATGCAAGGGATGGTGAAACTTCCTGATCTCTCAATTTAGGTGGGAGCTTCTTTGTAAAATAGCGCCGCATTCCTCCGTTAAAGCGACTGCCTCATATTCCTCGAGCTTTCTTTGTCGGGACAAGACTTCTTTCATGAATTTCACATAACTCGCATTTGTTCCAATGCATCGGCAAATGGAATGTTTATGTGCAATTTCTGAAGACGCCGAGAATTTTGAAAACCGCTTGTCCAGCTTTTGCTTTTGGAAACGCTGTGGGAATGGAATTTGAGGAGTGGGTCGAGTGTTCGATACTTCCTTCGCTTGGGCGCCTCTTCCTTTTCTTTCTCGCTCGCCGATCGGCTGCTCTTGTCAATAATAGGCTGCCCATTCAACTCTTTTCCGCTTCGTAATTCGATCGCTTGTACATTTTCTTCGATTTCACTGGCCGCTACTGGCGATGCACCTTGAGACCGAGAAGACAATAAATTAGCACCGCCCATTTGTGTTTCTAGATTTTGATGGAGGTAGAATGATTTCGAGGGTCGTCTCAAATGGGTCATGAATCGCTTGTGTTAGCCGCCAATTGAGCAAGAGCATCTTCCAAAGATACCTTTGGTGATCGAGGGGTCCGTGGGGTCATGCAAGTGAGGTTGTGGAGGTTTCAAAGCTTGCCCATTTCTCCATGGAAAATTTTGTTGATTTCGCCACCCTTGATTATAAGTGTCGGGTAAGAATTGTTTTGTCGATTTCCATTTGCCACAAATTGAGCTTGCTCCATCCGATGTTGCTCGAACGGATTTCCAACTTGACACTCCGCGCTCGGGTGTGATCCGTTACACCAATTGCATGTCTCAATGGTAACGGGGGAAGGTGCGTGCGAAAATGCCTGGAGTTGTCGGGTCAAAGCGGCGACTTGAGCTGACAAAGTGGAAATCGGGTCATTACTTGAAACTTCCATAACTCTCTTCGGTGTCAATCTTTCCGATGGCCATTGGTATGCATTTGCGCCATATCTTCCAAAAGCAAGTGTGCCTCGCCATAGACTTTCCCATCAAGGCCCACCAATGCCGTCAGATCCACGAGAGTGCGTGTAGAAGCACTCAAACCAAGATAGAACGTATGAATCAAGCCAATCAGAAGGCCGTGATGAGGGCATCTTCAGAATAAATCTTTATATCGCTCCCACGCCTCGTGGAGCGATTCCATATCGTATTGACCAAAGGTGGTTATTTCGCTTTCTCAACCTCGCCGCCTTAGCAGTGGGAAAAATTTGGCAAGGAAGGCTTGCGCTAACCCTCCCATGTTGTAATCGACTCCAGGTAAGGAATTTAACTAAAATTTCGCTTTATCCTCAAAGAGAAAGGGAAAAGCCTCAATCGGATGGGCATCGCTTATGACACCATTAGTCTTGAACGTGTCGCATATCTCAAGGAAAGAAGCAATATGGGCATTCGGCCGCCATTCGGCAAATTGGGACCGCTCACCCGCACTATCCGAATAATAGCAGCTTGATCTCAAAATTATCGCTTGGATAGTGGGACGCCGAATTCCCGAAAAATTAGCATTGATCTCGCGGTATGGCATAATCTCGAAGAGCTAGCTCCTGAACTTGCCGCACTTGGTTATCTCGCCCTCGACTTCGATATTCTCGCCATGTTGACCGCCGTCTCGCAACTCTCTTTTCTCCTTCTTGTTCCTTCTTAGAGTGCGCTCAAGCTCTGTATCTAAAGGTAGTAGGCCTTCACCGAAGTTTTCTCATGCACTACACGAAAGGTCCCGAAAGGAAAACAAATGAACGAAATTAAATACACAAAAATAAAAATAAAACGCTCAAATTAAGACTGAAATACTTAAATCGATATTAGAAAATTTCAATCCTAACAACGGCGCCAAAAACTTGTTGCGATATTTCTTACACGCAAGTGCACATCATCGCTTACAAGTAATAAAGTGATAAGTAGAGTATCGCTCCCACGAGGATTGAATCTCTAACTACCGATTTTTGTGTATTCCAATTTTATTTGAACAATCGAATTGGGTTTTGCGATTAATAACTAAAAGAATTACTAAAAGACTAAGCAAGAGAAAACGATAGTTTGAATAAAAGAAATCAAATGATGAATAAGTCTAGGATTCTCAATCCACCTCTACCAAGAAGCCTCACCGCTACTGCCCCGAATGGTCGCCTTCGTGAAATCCGCAAATATCAAGAGCATGGAGCTTCTCATCCGAAAGTCGCCATCCAAATACCGTCCGTGAAATCGCATAGATTTCAAGACAGATTTGAGGTTCCGTGAGCCACGCCGTACTCGCTATTCAGAAGCGGCGGAGGCGTATCTTGTGGGACTATTCGAATATACCAATTTGTGCGCAATTCACGCCAAGAGGGTCACAATCATGGCCATGGACATCCAAATTGGCTCGACATATTCGTGGTGAACGTGCTTAGGCATAATCATGGTCTATGGTCTAGCGGTGTTTCGCTTTAGTTAGGCTTTCATTTTAGCATATGTTTTTTTATAACTATTTTGAAAACGCCCGTAGACAAATTTAATGGAATTTGATTTTGTTCTACTGTAAATTTGACAAATCACTTGGTAGCAATATTATGGTTTCTATTTTCTGTGTAAAAAAAAATGTGTAAACTTAAGGAAAAGGTCGCACAAGGCGAGAACTCAAGAGTAAAAAAAAAAAGTTGTGTTCCATTAGCATGTCACCTAATGGAACACTAAAATTCAAAACCGAATATGTGTTCCCAACAATGACGAACTCAAGAGGAAAATTTTAGCATAAGCTCACCGCTTCCTGTGATACAATACATCCAGGTGGTAATAAGATGTATAAGGATCTGAAGAAACACCCATGTCGCACGAAGATGATGGCTGCACCACGATACTAATCACGACCGACATCTCAGACGATGCATCGCGACATGGTTCAGTCAGACATAATCTGACTAGACAAGACTCGACAATACACGATTTGACCCGACAACCTAGGTTTCCACAACCTAAGCTCTGATAACTTATTCTGTAACACCCCCAATCGACTCGAAAATATTACAAAGATCGCAGCACTTCTCCGTGAGGATTTACCAGGCTAGATACCAAAACAAGACATCACAACATATGCCAACATGGCCAAATACGAATCAGCAGACCGATTTGACTTTTGATAAATAACATACATCTTAAACTTCATATACACCTCTCTTTCAAAAATCATGCCCTCGCAGGGGTCAAGATACAACAACGCTCCCATACGACGAGAAACACTACGGTGGAAAGAAAATACACCACGACCACCAGTACCAAGTACTAGTATTCATGTGATTACTATCATTTGTCTTCCATCATCCTTCGTTCCGAACTTGTGGTTTTATCCCCAAGAACGTTCACGCACCTGAATGCAAGAATATGCATCCACCCCCGACATTACTGAGGTTAGCAAACGGAATTTTGCTAATGAAAGTATAAAGTGCAATTATGAACCATACACATCATATTCCAAGATTATAATAATTTGAATAATCAAGGAATCAAACACATCGAAAGAATACCCAAGATGTTTCATTTGAACAAATAAACCAAAACCCTAAAAGGCAAAGAATACTACCTTGCGAATGGGATGAGAAAGTTACAACAATTATGGAAACTAAAGATCTCAATTCTCTTGATTTTAGCGTGTTTATCGGTTCACTAATAAATTATGAGATCGTTTCTTAAATCATAGAACACGAAGTCAAAACAGAAAGAAAAATCAATAGCTTTAAAATCTAAGAAGATGTCAAGAAATGAAGAAGATATCTCGTTGATGATAACGATGAAGGATCGCATTCTATGCCAAGAGCATCAATAAGCACAAAAATTTATTGAATCGAGAAGAAAAGACATCAACTCGCAAACCCGTAATGAGTCAAAAAGGTTCGACAATAATTGTCAAAATTGAGGAAAACCCGCCAATTTGTGAAGAATCATATAGCTTGACTTCCAAGAAAGAAGTCTTAATAGCCACATGGAGTGACGAAGAAGATGAAGATGAATATGTGCAAAATAATCTCGCACTCATGGCAAGAAGCTCATTTGGTGACAGGACAATGAAAGCCAAGAATGTATCTCGTCTAACGATGAACTTTTTAATGCTTTTGGGTTATTACATACGGACTTCCAAAATTCTTTAATTGATAAATTCCTTAAAACTAAAAATAAATTTTTGGAAGATGAAATTCCAAATTACAACAAAAAGGGAAATTTATTGATATTGATCATTCTTTATGATTAGAAAGAGAGAATAAATTGAAAAATGATTTGTCAAAAGTTCAAATGAACTAAAGTATTTAACGAATAAATTTTCTCTAAATGAAAAATTTTAAAAATTGCTTAGTGTTCAAAATTTTCCTTAAATAAACAAGGATTAGGATTCAATCATTGCGACAAAAATGAATCCTTAAATTTGAAAGTACCTAATGTGGTAAATCGGGCATCACATTTCAAATCAGTAAAAGCCCAAGATGAACGATCAAAATAAAGAATATATGGATTCCAAATGAACCATAATAACAAACATAGTCTATTTACCAAATGAAAACGATGTTGTGATATTTCTTACACGCAAGTGCACGCCATCGCTTACAAGTAATAAAGTGATAAGTAGAGTATCGCTCCCACGAGGATTGAATCTCTAACTACCGATTTTTGTGTATTCCAATTTTATTTGAACAATCGAATTTGGGTTTTGCGATTAATAACTAAAAGAATTACTAAAAGACTAAGCATTAGAAAACGATAGTTTGAATAAAAGAAATCAAATGATAAATAAGTCTAGGATTCAATCCACCTCGCTTATCCGAATTTACTCTCGATTATCCGTAATAAATAATTTTCCCAATTTATCAAGGCGAGATTGCTAATATATTCTACCGCCTCTCCCGAGGTCAATAGATTTATCTAAAGGCGAATAACGACTCTATCCCTAGGTGAATTAATTCACAATAGGCGAAAAGATTAAAATCTCCCAAAGGCCACGTAGTTCCTATGAGTATATTCCTATCTCACAAAATAAAACGGTCCTCACCAATAGTTCTCACCAAATCTCCTCTCCCGATTCAAGTGAATGATTAAATCAATACAACTATCGGCCGATAATTGCAAGCATTAAACACAATTGGGACAACTCAATAAAAAGGTAATTAATCGATAATCTCAAGAAATTCCAAAACAAAGGTTTCATCAAAACCCTAGATTAGGCTTTAGCCCGACATACTAAAAATTGAAAATACAGAATAGATAAATGAAAGCATAAAATCAAACGCAGATGAAGCTTGATTCCTCCGTCTTCGCCTTCCGCCTCCGCCTTGAAGTCTTCTCGCTTCTCTTCTTCTCGCCTCCAAGCTTAAGCTCCAAAAGATCCTGCATCAAAAGATAAATTAATTAGTGGTCTTAAACCCTATTTATAGCTCAAGATATCCTCCAAATCGCGTCCGTATCCGTAGGTCGAAACCGCTTCAAACGGCCCTAATTCGCGCTGACAACCAAAACCGCCAAGCAAAGCTGCGCGCACTAAACTCCGTGCCGCGGCACAGAGCCTTCACCGGATGCCCGGGCGCCCTCAATTTCTTCCGTGTCGCGGCTCACTGGGCCGGCCGCGGCATGCAGTACGCTTTACTCGCCTTCGGGTGTCTTCCCGTGCCGCGGCCCCGCTTCCTTGTGCCGCGCTCATAGTCCAGATTTGCTGCTACCGCTTTGCCTCGCTTTAGCTTCCGACTTCAATTTCGTCAATCATACAAAATTAAGGCATTAAAGGCTCATTTAGACAATTTCACACTCCAAAATACTACAAATTAATGATAAATAAGCGTATAAAATACGCCTAACAAACGACCAAGAGCTGGTTGTATCCCCAAAATTCAAAATTAATTATTTCAAAATAATTGGTATTTAACTCAATGGGAGTTAGTTTTTAAGGGGGATATTTTTCAGGGGGAGGTTTACCTGCTTTCTTTTCATATTTAATTTTTCTTGATTTTATGATGTTCGTGCACTTTTGCTAATGACAAAAAGGGAGAGAAGAATGAGGAGAAAAATAAAAAATATAATGGGTAGAAGAAGAGAAAAAAAGAAGGAATAATGGGAGAAGAAAACTAACGAAACGGACAAAGCCCAAAACTTTGATCTCAGATATTTTTTATATTTTTGCAAGAATAAATCCCATCAAGTATTGTTGTTTTGTCATCATAAAAAGGGGAGATTGTTGCATTATTTTATTCCAAATACTCAAATTGAGGTTTTGATGATATGTTGCTAAACAAAGCAACAACAATGAATCAACAAGAAGTCAAGACGCAAAATATGGACAAAAAAGCAAAGAACAAAGTTAGCGCACGCTAGATAGAGAGATCTGCATTCGCATTGAAGCGCTTAGTACATGCTATGGTTAAATATTACGCACGCTAAGAGCATTAAAGAACGCAGCTAATCGAATCGATCAGCGCACGCTAAGAGATTTGAATATTAGCCCATCGAGGATTCCGTAAGGTCAACACGCATAATTGTCACATGAAGATAACTCATGCTAGTGCAAAAGATTCACCCACGCTATGTATCATGAAATTCAATTCAAATGAAATCAATACATTGGAATATTTCTATATAGTAAAAAGGATGCAACGGATATATCGACGTTAACGCACGGTAAAGATCTACTATAGCGCATGCTAATAAAAGAGGCAAATGCTACCGGACTGTTTTAAGCAACAAATAACTTACGTAAGAGCCGAGAAGAACGTGACGCTAAACAGTTTAGTGCAAAGCAAACATACAAATAGTGCACACTAAAGAGAGACAAAGAACGGCTAGTTTATGCTTGAAGCCTATAAGTACCACTTCATATAGTATTCATCATACAACAACTTCAAGCAAAACTTATATAGTTCAAATATCATTATCTTCATTATTGTTATTGTATTCGAGCTTAATTCATAAGAGTTCGAGTGTTTAGTTCACTCAACCATACGCGAAAAAAGAAAGGATCAGAGATTTGATTCTGTTATTGTGGATCGCGATCCGCATTGTTAGAATCATAATCGAAATCCAAGTTAGGTTTGTCTAGTACCGATAGAAAGATAGAAAGGTTGATTCTTTATCCGATAAAAAGGAAAATGGTTTATCTTGGACCGACATAAAGACAAGATTGTAACAGTTTTATCTTGGACCGATAGAAGACATATTTGTAATAGTTTACCTTGGACTGATAGAAGACAAGGCTGAAAGGTTTATCTTAAGCCTATAAAAAAGATACGAAGAGAGGACATAGGATATTGGCCGAACGTCCATAAATCCTATGTCGCTTGTATTTCGCATTTAAATACGCTTCCACATATCGCAAAAGAGTTTAAAACTCTACTCGGCACTATTAACCCCCTTTAAGTGGCGGTACCAACCCAAAACTAGCAACATCTAGAATTCCAACAACAAATAATATGAGGTAATCAACATTTGGGCTACTTATTCTAATCGAGATGACATCTAAACCTTAATTAAATCCCTTAGGAACTTTTATCGGACACTTCATGGATGGTATCCGATTACGATTATTCGAACTAAAGATTTAATTTCCATTCCACCGTAATCGATATGAACAGCCCTAGATACTTAATATAATTTCATTTATGAGTTCTAAACAATAATTCATCAAGAATCAAGAAAATAAGCTTAGGATGCAGGCTGTGTTACCTCCAATCGTGCAAAAATGTCAAATCCAAGAGACTTGCTAATTTGATTCTTGAGATTTGATTACGCGCTTAAACCGCTTGAAACCGTACAGAATGGAATTCCGAGGTGAGGGCTGAAGCTCTCTATTCTTCATGCTGCTTCCATGAACAAATATGGCTGAAATTCGCCATTTATCCCCAAAAACACATAAAGTCGGTTATAAAGGTAATTAGTAATTTCGCCGTGATGCATCGACAACCTTGTCTTGTTTTGATCATAATTTGCTCGTTAGGGCTCGTAATGACTCGACGCTTGTTCCAATGGAAATATAACTCAATCCACAATGATGTAAAGTTTTAGAATTTTTAGATTTTTCTACCATTTATGGTTATCGATCAAGGTCAAGATTTGTGCATGGAACTCTCCAAAATTCCCACTCTTGTTTCTATAGAAACCCTTGTGGTACCCCATTTATATTTGAATGGTACAATAATATAGTACTCAAAACAAGAGTTGTAAATCTCAAGGCCAATCAAACGATCCACCATAGATCGATCGGAGAGTCTAGAACACCTCAAAACGCCGAGAAACAATGGAAAGATCATTGAGAGGTTGAAGTGAATTCTTAAGGTCTCACAATCAACTTTAAAGTACTATAAGGAGTACAATTGAACCTGACATCATTAAGATGACCCTTATTGACATCGCAGGTCGGGTTCACATCACCAGTCAAAATTATAGAGCAAAATACATGGTTATGCAAAGTAATACATATGGGATCATGAGTTTTGTAGAGGAGAATAGTGCCAATCAATCACTAATCTCAAGATAACATGGAGGACGCCATATAGTGTGTCGATATTCAGAAACTTGAAAGTTGAACGATAACTTAAGAACGAAGAATGGCAACAACTACAAGTTCAACAAAAAGACAAAAGGATTCATATAACGGGTCGAAAATTAGAAGTCATTTAGGTGTAAAAATCTGGGGTCTCACATTACGATCACGGTCGTTAGCGAGAGTTTCACACTAGGCCACTTCCGATGAAATGTGGCGAATGCTTTGTCTATATGACTCAGACGGCATACCGGAACTATCCAAATACATATGTAAGTTGTAAATGTATACTAAAGGTTTAATATTGCTTTGATCTTTATATCTGAACTCTATTAATGTTCGGTTACTTTTTATTCTAACTTAATTAGAGAGAGTGATGGAGGAGTCCGAGAGGATGTCGACAGAGACAATGAGGGAGGAACATCCAGATTTAGATGAGACCATCCTCGATTTAGCCATTAGATAGATCGATCGTGTGATCCCTATATTAGGCAAGGGTTTGGGCTACCATTTACCCTCCTAAAAGGAGTCATCACCGACACCGATTATGGGAGCCAAGGCAATAAATTCTTGAAGGATACTCTGTGGTTGCGATGCAATCAATGGGGCGACACTCAAAAGACCTATTTGAGGAGCAATTATGGATCTAGAGGGAGATCCGTGCTTAAGAGCAAAGAAAGTCTCAAGAGCAGCCTTAAATTCTAGGATGAGCAAAGAAAGGCTCAACAAGACTTGCAATCTCACCAAAAGAGGCCATGATGTAGTATATAATGTCATTGAGTCAAACCATGACTCATTCGGGACTTCAAGCACCACCAGCACCACCTCCGTTCTTCAATCTACAAACAAAACCATATTCTTCACAACCTCGAGACGACGACATACAATAATAATCCTTCTTCTATTGACTGATTTGGGTGGATTTTAGTTGTGCTTGTAATAGTACTTTTGGTAAGTAAACATATTAATGCTAAATATTTGTTTATTTAGACTCGTGTTCATTAACATTCTTGTTTATAGCGATTTTGTTGATGTTGCTACGTGATATGTTGATATGGTATGGTTTTTGTAATGTTGGTGTATATTTTGTTGTTCGTATATTGATGTAGGTGATTGTGATGTATGGTGATGTACCGTGCATTTGGAATATATAGGTTAATAATACATGTTTTGGTAATCTAAAATTCGACTTTTTTGAAATAAATGTTGGCCACAGAGTATACAAGAAACAACTTAGAAAGGTAGAATACAATAAGTTGTATGTTTTTCGGTTACTAGCTAAGACTAATAGTGAGTTGTTGTAAGTACAACAACTAGTTACTCTCCAGTTTGATTGATGGGTACAGGGTTTTCAGAGTGTATACTTTAAATCATAGTTATAAATGAAAGCAAGAAGGATAAAATGTAAATAATACATACATATAAGTGGTTCGAGGTAGACCTCTATGTCCACCGGTTCTCCACACAGAGTAAAACATTTATTAAAATTACTACTACACAACTATGTGACTTTAACTAGACCTATCTCTCGGATCGCTCACACATATTGATACAAAGGACTATAGCTTGGGGCATTCACACAGATTGATTTTGCTATTTCGACTTGCTTCTTCTCACATAGATCAAGCTTCATCTTTAATGTTATTCTTCCCACATGGGTCTGAACTAGCAAGGACTTAGTCCACACAGGCTAAGGTTGATCTCAATGGTAAAGATGTAGAACAAGTTCAAATAAGAGTTGTATGCTCTTATGAGCAAATCGCCGTATACCGTGTTGTTTATGTTGAGGACTCATTCTTTGCTTTGATAGTGTCGTATTCTCACAAAATATACCGCTCTTTCTTAGCTTGATATTCGATTGTCGAGCCGATTGTCGATGTAATCGCGAAGTTCGGCTTATTCAAAGATTTAATGTCCTCTTGCTTGGGGCTATTTATAATCTTGAAAATATATGGGTTATAAATGTAGCCACTGACGGTTGGTGAGATTAAGACATCTCTCGATTAGCAATTGCCGATTGTTTGAACTAAAGGCAATTTGCATTTAATGCTTCATACATTATTTTTGACTTTGCATTAAATGCTCTTTAGCTGCTCATATTGTTGTCTCTTTTCACGCATTAAATGTTGTCCCATCGCAATAAATGATGCTTTAATCAGTGAATACTTTATGAATAAACAAAGTTTATTTCACAACAAAGATAAAGATGTATAACTCCTACAAAGAATATTTATGCATCCAACTTTCTTAACTTCGCCGTATAATGATGTAGGCACTGCTGATCGCACTGTAGGAAGATGTCTTGTGGACGGATATGTTATACGAAGTTTCCTAACAGATTCCATACTTAGCGAATTGTCGACTCAAGACTTCTTGTCAGATGATGGATTATCAAAACAGGTGTGTTTATCCCAACAATTTCTCCCTTTTTGATAATGCCAAAACTTCCTAGATAATGAGAGGCTATCTTCAAGTCTTCTATTCTAAAGATCTCATCTTCAAGACTTAGTCTAAAACTTTGAACCGCTCGCAGCATTTTCTAAAATGGAAGTCCTACAGACTAAGTGTATTACAACTTAACTTATGATTGGCGCGTAGGCATAATTTTATAGAATCTAATATAGATCAATATAAATTAATCTCTCGAACTATTCGCACAAGTTCTTACAAATTATGGATTTAACAAGTTTTGTACTTGTCAATATATGAGTACTTCATCGTAGTCAAAATATTCAAATAGTAAAAGTAGATTACAAGGTGTAATCGCTCAAGAAACCAAATTTTTATTGATTATTAATAATTGCAAGGTTTGAAAGATAAAAATAAATACCGCATCAAGAGCATACAATAGAATAAAATATGTATATAACTAATGTAAGTTAGTCCCTATAATGAGAATGTCTCCAATTCTTTCGAGAGGGATCATGATCGGTCCATTTCCACCAGCTGACTAAGGAGTCTTCGCCTGGCCACACCATATACTTCGCCCTTCATGTGAGACATTGCAGTAATGATATAATCTTCCTGATGGGTTACCCATTCACCCTTCCGGTGTTTAGTCTTCATCTTTAGTCAGAAGGAAGTTTTCCTTATGCCAGCCTCGAGAACTCGTTAGCGGCCTCCTCTAGTGTTTTGAATCATGAACATGGCGACTTCGATAAGCATACAAAAGTATCTCATAGCTTCATTGTTTTTCCGATCTTTCAATTCATTTGATGTAGGCGACGATCGCTAGAGCAGATCTCGGCGGGCTTTCAGATCGTACTCTTCCATGGGAAATTGGGATCCCGGAACTCGTGTCGAGAACCAATCAATCGTCCGATTACAGTGAGCGATGTATCTTCTAGTGCACTCCATTCTATTTCTCCTCCACCACAACTTCCTACCTCTCTAGACTCTTCCCCTTTTTTGGAATCATCAAAATCGGAGACTTTGCCGTGAATATCCTGAAGGATTTTCATAGATTCGGCTTGTTGGGTCTTCATATCATTGACGTTATCAACCAGCCTCACAACCATTGTTGTAAGATCGTCAATTTTATGATCATGGTTAGTAAGTTTTGATACGGTGTATTCAAGGCAAAGTGATACCTTTGCTTCAGCGATATGAAGCTTCTCTTGCTCTTGCTTCAGGATATGCTCCTGATGCTATTTCATTTGATTCATTGTCTGCCACAGTGCTGTTGGCATGAGGCGAAAAGCCTCTTCTACATCATTGATAGCCCTTTGCAGCTTCGGGATCTTGTCCTAAGCTATTTCGCGCATCCAATCTAACTCCTTTATTACATCATACAGGGCCTGGACATACAGTTTGGAGACCGATGGCTTGGAGTTGCTCAATTTGTGCCTCTGTGCGCAATCTTCGAGTTAGATTGTTCTCTGAGCTCTCTAAGAACCAAAGTTGTGATGTGGTTTGCGTGGTCTATCGTCAGAAGGAAATTGTCATCGGATTCATAGTGGGAACTCAGAAGATAGGAGATTCAACCTGCTCAAAGAAGGGGCTTCAAGGTTGAGCTACAGGTCTCTCTAGAGATGTATGGACCGATTCTCCTACCTCTATTAATTTTCAATAGTCGGTACTACATGAGGATTGACTCCTCCCGTCGACTCTCATCTTCATCCTGCTCTAAGAGGGACTCGATTCCTCTTGGCGACATCACGGTGACATCTTCTTCTTCGTCTAGTAGACAGATGCATCTTGTACATGATGAGCTTCCCGTAATGGAGAAGTAGGCTTTTCATTTATAACAGGAGGGACCGATTCCTCCTATTTGTGGTCTTCATGGGCTACTTCGTTGCCGGGGCGGGGACCGATTTTGTTCATGAGATGTCCTCGCCCCGCTGGGCTTGGATGATGTTGAATTATCCTTCCCGATCCTCTTCTCGGCTAATCCAAAGACTCCGCCTATAAGGCCTCATCATCATCACCTGAGTCCTGGCCTGAGTGGTGGTTTGATGGAGCCTTATCACCGGATCAGAATTTCCTTTGATTCGGGCCTTTTATTTTGCCATGAAATAATTTCGTATAAGCTCAAGGCAAAAGTGATCTTCCCAATGGATCAGACCTCACTGCTCGGGGTGTTCATGACCTACATAGCAAATAACTCCACTTCGCCTACCTCACAGCTTGTATAGGTGTCATAGGGGCTTGTAAGATTTCCAAACTTTGAAGAACTAGAAGGCTTCCTCTATTTAGACTTGAAGAAGCATGTTATTGATAATGTCCACGGGGAGGGACTCCGCATAGTAGTGGGATCTACCGTCCAATCGGGATTCTCGAAGGTAAGGGAGACTGTGGAGAAGGTGATCCCTAACAGTGGTGGGTACCCTTCGGGAAGAGGGACTTTGTTCAGGGGTGGGTGCCGTATTTGGAAGTGCGGCTTTCGGATCCTAGGGGCAACCAATTCAGAAGATCCTTCAATCTTGGCATACGGTTATTCATCTCGTGATATTCGCCATGCTCAGATCTCGCTTTAGAGCAAAGAACTATTTCTTCCATAGGGGTTGCGCCCTGTGCACATGCATTCAACGATTGGAGTGGTCGATGGGACTTCTATCAGAATCGCCGTAGTCACTGTAGGTTCAGCCTTAGAAGTTTTATTAATCTTCTTTCTTTTCTTCTCGACAGCTTTAGGGGAGCTGATGTTGGGAATACTTTTTTTCACTTATTCCTATCACTCGAGCTTTTCAGAGTGACGTCCCTCGGGTCACTAGAGGTTGTCATGCTGAGGGGGTTGGGTCAGTCATCAAGAATAGGCGTTTTGTTGTATACAATGGGTTTGATCCCTCTGATAAACTTCCCGTTTCTAATTTTCTTATTATTTGAAGCGAGTGAGGATGTGGTTCAGGATTAGGTCAAATGATTTCTTGGCGGACTCTGGCTTAAATATCTCTTCCTAAATTCATTTCAGAAGTATTTGGTACCAATTAACTTTCTCACTAAACATGATGGCGACCATCATTCTATACCTTAATTTGGTGCACATTTCGAATGCACCAGTTCGGTTTTCGACTACTCGGCAGCCAAAATCATGAAGGTAGACATATGGAAGTGTGGAGTTCTTCTTGTGGCAAGAAGGATGAACGTTGGTGCCCATTGAAGTGCCAGTAAACAACTTCCAGTATGCGGACAGCAGGCTTTCAGACCCGAAGGTCTCCAGTTCTTCCATCTTGAGCATGTTAGAGGGCAGCTTCTAGATCTTCTCTAGTAGATATTTGTTCAGAGGGATCTTAATACCTTGCATAGTCCTAGTATTGTAAGTGATTTCTGAGCCTTTTCTGTGCGAGGAGTATTTAAACGTGGCATCCAGATAGAATTCTCCACTATCTGTTCATTGTAGTTGTCAGCAGGATGACTTTTCAGATTTCAGACGGTACAGACCTTGTTGCTTCACACTAGCAACGACCAAGTCCATTCCGATTTCATCTTCACTTTCAAAGGCAATCCTCTCCACTAAAATTGATTTTGCAAAGATGCGACCGTCAATGATGGTCTCCTTCTTCTTTAGAGAGATTGAAGAGGTCTGCGAGGTAGACATTTTCTAGAGAGAGGTGTGAGGAAACATAAAATCAAGCAAAGGAATGCAGAGGATTTGTGTAATGCCCCAAAACCGACCGAATATTACAGACCGTGGGCCCCATATCGGAACCTACAAGGCTAAAATCATTTTCACAAACGCTTACAAAATACCAAAAGGCCAATGACGGTAATGTTTTAAATACTCAAATACTTTTCAAAATGTTGTCCCCAATTACCGCTTAAAATACAATTTGAAAACACATGGCAAGACGCCAAAAAGAGCATTTATAAAATAAACACGAGTTGGAAAAAATACTCGAAGCCATTATAAAGTTTCACACGCAATAATATAGATACAATTAAATACATCTGCAGTGGAATTATAAAAACCAGAGGGAACACTCGAATCCCAATAACCACGCCATAGCCAATATCACCAGAAAACTCATCCCTTCACGACCGCTACTAGCTCGAACTCCGAGTACCTGAAAAATAAAGCTCGCGACGGTCACCATAATACTCAACAATGATAACGATCACATCACAAAACAATTACATATCAATGTAAATTACAAAATAAGAACATTCCCGATGTAACTTTACCGAAGTAACCTTACCAACCCATCACAATCCATATCAACACAATCGTTACCATAATCCACATCTCGCATCCATAAATGACGAAAGAATTCAAAAAATAACCATTTGTACTATATCGTAAACGATACCAAGATTCTCAACATAAACATATCTCCAATATGGAATAACTGCCAAGTCCGAATCTATCTCATTGATCGCACAATCGGATCCCAATCCTCGACTAAGCCGATATCACACAAAGACATCCGTAAACCAACCGTCCCGAGATAATGGCAAGTCCTGGATATCAATACAAGCATGAATACACACACAATCATTGATGATAAACAACCAATGCATCAAAATGGGAATATCAATGACATGATAACTCCACTCAAGATCGACAAAGGATTACCCACTTAACGAGAATACCATGATATGGTAACTCCAACAAGATCAATGAAGGATCAACAATCGGGAATACCAATAATACGGTAAACTCCAACAAGATCAATAAAGGAATCAGAATACCAATAATACGGTAAACTCCACTAAGATCAATAAAGGATCAACAACCGAGAATGCCAACGACATGGTAAACCCCAACAAGATCGAGAAAGGATCGACAACCGAGAATACCAACAGCACGGTAAACTCCAATAAGATTAATAAAGGAACAATAACTGAGAATACTGACGACACGGTAAACCCCAACAAGATCGAGAAAGGATCGACAATCGAGAATACCAACTGCATGGTAAACTCCAATAAGATCAATAAAGGAACAATAACTGAGAATACCGACGTTTACACGGTAAACCCCAACAAGATTGAGAAAGGATCGACAACCGGGAATACCAACTGCACAGTAAACTCCAATAAGATTAATAAAGAAACAATAACTGAGAATACCGACGACACGGTAAACTCTAACAAGAGCAATGAGGGATCAACAACCGAGAATACCAACGGCAAGGCGAACTCTCAAATAGAATCAATAAGGATCAATAATGAACGAGATTACCAATGACAGGGTGAACTCCAAACGAGATTAATAAAGGATTGATGACAAATGGGTCGACTCATGAATGGAGACCGATACACGAGAGAATAAAATCACAACCATAAACAACTCATATATATGGGATTTTAAAGATAACCCGACTATCGAATAGATCCGACCATACATGGACTATGAACGACCAATCAATAAGACTCAAGACGGACGCCACGATACGCCCGATCCGACATGTGTCCTTATACAAGCCAACCATGGTATTGATCGATACACGCCTCGGTCTCATACCTAATCGGTCTCATGAAGTACGCCTCGTGCGCACGGTTCAATGTGAGGTCAAAACCAACATATGCTACACGTGCCCGCCCGAAAATCCTACACATGACCGATCGTAACGTATCTAACTCCGCATATGTCACGATACAACATGATAAGGAATCTCAAGAAATGCATATCCAACACGGATCGTAATATTTTCCAAGTGAGCAACGATAACTCAATCATGAAAGACCGACACGACCACAATGTCGTATTCCGACAAACAACAGCTTCACAAAGATGCTCAATAATGCATATGATAATAGCACATAAACTCCCAAGGCAAGAAATGAGGGTTACGAAAGCATCTACTCAGAATACTCCTAAAATATCACATAAACTCCCAAGGCAATAGCCAAGGTTCATGGAAGCATCTACAAAGGAAAACTCCTGACATGGGTACCATTCAGGTTTTATCCCGCAACACGCTTCATGCAATCACACAATACCCCAAGGTCACTACCAAGGGTCACAAAAGTATCCACATAGGAATACCCTAACATAGCCGCCATGTAGGTCTTATCTCCTAACAGATCGGCCCAACAGATCACAACAAAGAAAGAGTACATCACAAAATGCACCAAACAACGATGCACACTCATCACATGAATCATCAACACACACATGCAATAATGCAACAGATGATTAGCAATATTAGATTACCTCAAGCCGAGACATGAACCTTTCCATGACCAACATCCATGAACGAATACAAAGTTATCCGAATAATCCAAAATGAAGTACACCATAACTAATACCAAACCACCACCTTGAGTTCAATGTCGGCATGATAACTAACCTTGATATCTAATCTCTCACACAATAGGCCAAATATAATCCACGCCTCCGCTTCCACTAGACATCTCTACAATCATATACATTACGATTTATCTCACCAATCATAATATACGTACTCATCATTCCAACAATTCATATTCCATGATACCATTGCTATATGAATCATAAATGAAATGAAACGAAATTATTAAATATTATGAATCGAGCAAGTATAACTTGCCTAGATACTAGTATGATGAAGTTGTGACCAATCCCGCTGCCTTCATATACAAGTTCCACAAATCCCACCAAGGTGATCCACGCGTCCTTCAATTCCAATCGTAGCACAATGGTTAACATCAACGACCACTTAACGCAACCTAATGCAATAATCAATCAACGATACATTCGATATCAATCAACAACTGACATAATCAACCAATCAAACTCAACGGTATCTCGATCATGCGAAACCAAACCAAATCAACTATTAACAATACGAATACAATCAGAATTTCGATAATCAATAGTTCTAACAACGTCTACAACATTCTTGGTTCTGACTTAAATCTTAATTTTGGATTAACACGGCTCATTCTTGCAATTTCATAGGAATACAATCACCGGCTATCATCACGAATGATGACATACCAAAATTAACCGTATATCACTCAAGAACTCTTTAAGAACATGAATTAATGCATAATCATGTTTGTAGCCAACAAAACGACGTAATTCGGTGTGTTATAACATTTAATCATCATCTAATCCATAATCCAAGGCGTATATCATTCTGTTCTTCAATATACGATTCGTATAACCTCAAAATCATAACAACAATCATCATATGGAGAAGAACATCAACACGAACATCAAGATACGAATTCAAGGAGTAGAGTTCATCAACATACCTTTTGAAGAAGAACCACAAGGACCAAACACTTGAAGAATCAACAATAGCTTCATACCTAAGCTCCGATTCCATGATCCCAAGCTCACAATCAAGTTAAAAGTGTTTATAACACACTTAGAAATGAAGAAGGACGGGTTTTAGAGAGCAACACCTCTTTGGTTCGTGAGAAAATGGAAGACCACGCTTCATTTTATAAAATGCACATCATGTTATGTACGTTAAGTCCTAACCTTAACGTACGTAAGGCCTTTAACATACGCTATATGTCCTGTATAGCGCATTTAATCGTCATATAGAGTTAATCAGTATTATTTTGTGGCATGCATTACGTACGTAAATTCCTTAGTATAGTGTACGTAATGTGGCAGTTGACTTTCTACAGTACTAACTCATATTACGTACGTAATACGCCATGCATAGCGTACGTAATGCTGAGGTTGACTCGCCTGTCCACATCCTGCGCCGAAAGCAGCCGACACCGGGTCCCACCTGCCGACCATAGCTCGATTCTGTCCGAATTTCTTCTTAACATATGTTATGTGCAAATCTTAACGTACGTTAAGCTAGCTCAGTTACGTACGTAAGTTTCATTGTATAGCGTAAGTAATGGCTTTCATACTTAGCCATTTTTTCTCCTGTCTGCCGTCTCAATAAACCGAATACGTACACACAACTTACTAAATATATATGCTCCTTCCCACAACAATTCTCATACGATACATCTGATGCACGATATCTTCAAATATAGTTATCGACCAAGTACAACATTTGCACAAATACTCATATGGTATATCCAACATCGAAAAACACACCAAGCATGTAATATCCTAGAATTAAAAATAACCTCGACAAATATACTGACACGACTGTCACAGTTTCCAAAACTATTTATCCACACTATATCGGTCCCACTCTATACGGTACAACTCGGATTAATGTGAAAAATCATAGCGAAATTCTAGGATATTACAATTTGTAGACAAATTGTTGTAGACTCGTTTAATATTGCAGAAAGCGTAAAGAGTTTGTGAGAGCAATGAACTGTCCTTTTATAGGGTGCATAGAAGACTAGGTTAACAGTCAACGGGCAGATTTAATGGATGGGAACCATATTTTGAAATAACGTACATGATAAATTCAGATGTAATGTGTACGTCTAATCCACCACTTTTGAAATAATAGGCGGTCCCACTTATGACAGTTGGTCTTCCACTATTGCACGAAATGGTGGTTTAAATTTTGAAATCGCGTATTTGAGGCAAGAAAGTCCGTGTTCTTAAAACTATTAAAGGCTAAAATGTTTTAAATTCAGACATAGCACGTGGACTTAAAAACAATTTGTTGTGTATAAGTGTATGAGTGATATACGATTATAATATTAATTGATATCCTATGTTGTACGATCGTATCCGAAAAAATATAGCGTTCCTTTTAAAAGGGTACATATGGGATTCAATTCTTACAGCAATATTGGACTAATACTGTTTTTTTTGGTCATACTGTATTCCCACTTAATTATTGCACACGCCAACTATAGAAAGGTTTTATGCCTTCTTCTTCCTACAGTAAGATCTGACTTGTTTTGAGTGTACAATTATTTAAAGTGGATACTGTATTCTTAGGTCTTACTGTTGGGATTCGGTGCCTAAAAATGAAGGCCCAGCGGAAGCAGTAAAACAAAAATTATTCGATCTGAATCCCTACGAGGATCGATCGAGCTACATATATACAAATATCAAAACGAATTCCCAAGAGATATAGAAACTCACCCTTGTAGTCCGTTGATTAGATGGATTCCTTCTCTTGAGCTATTCCCCAAGCTTTAGGCGATCTCCCTGCAATTCAATCCGCTCCAAGCTCTTGAATGATCCAACGCCGAAAGCACCGCGTCTCTACTTGCCACGCGCCGGAGAAATGACCGGAACGACGATCACCTTGCTATCCTACGAGGATACGGCTAGAGCTAAATGATGAAGCTTCCAATATGAAATTATAACACTCTAAGTGTATAACTCACAATCTCTCTTTTATTTCTCAATTTTCCTCCAAGAAAAATCAAGAACTTGTGAAGAAAAAATGGAAGAAGACTTGGAGAAGATGATGAAGACTTTGAGAAAAGTTTTCTCTCTCTCCCCCACTCTCTTTAACGTTGGAATCAAAATGGATGTAGAGTGATTGTCTTCTTTTTCCTTTTTATTCAACTCCCCACATGTAACAACTCATGCTAATGAGAATCAACCCCACCTATACAATTATCATTCATTAAAGAATGGAGACAAGAGTCCAAAATGAAGGTGGCTTGAAATGGGGGGCGGCCCATGTAGAAATCGGACGAGTTCGGTTCGTTTTGGACTCCCGTAAGTCCAAACAGATAAACTCTGATTCCATTCCGATGTATTTATATCGATTAATTAATCTAATTAATTTTATCATATCAAATACATTATGACATAATTAATTTCTCTAAGAAATAATTATATCCATGAATTAAATTAATCACCCAGTAATTTATTTAATTCATTAGGCCATAAATTAATTTATCCAATAAATCAATTTAAACATCCAATGTCCCAAATTTAGATATCCAATATCTAATATTCATAAAGAGAGAACAAGCTTGATTCATTCTGTCGTTAATCCTATTGCGCGACTCAGTAGGTCCGTCTCAGTCAGCAATGGGAGGAACTAAAGAGTAGTAGCACCACCTAGCCAGCCTGGCGGCCTACACCGTACCCCAACTGAGAACGAATGATTGGGATCATTCAAGAACCATTCTGTCATGAATACCAGTATACGTATAAACCCTTCTTTCACGTCTCCCGATCAAGTTATAGGGTCACGGTCAGTTAAACCCTATCTGTACTTGACGCTGTGCATGTGTTAATGCAAATCGAGACCATCGAGCTCTCGTGTATCCAATACAACTAGCTCCAATGCTTTGGCGAAAGACTTATGATCTCATCTGCCAATAAACACATAGGACGTATAACCCGCTCACTAACGGGAGAAAGAATTCTATCTTGGTATTCAGTAGGACCTGCTACTTGCCCGTCAAGATGCACGTCGAGGTTGATCCCCGCTGTCCGGTTTATAGGGTCGAACTACTCTAATGAAAATCTTGACATCACAAGCACATCCCTACTAAATCCTCAAGTCGAAGATTCACGAATACCTATCAAAACCTTTCGATTCCGTCATTGATTGTCCCGGAGTGAAATCCGTGTGAGGAATCGAGGGTGAGTCAGTTTGAGTATACTAATCCTATTAGCATACCTATAACGTGTGCTCCCACTAACCATTAGTGTTCGACAGGCACTCTCCATGTCAAAGAACACGTCATACAAGTCTTCACATAAACTTAACACCCAGTCAAGTTTCATCAACTTGCGAACGATTAAGTATTTGAGCTATAAACCTTTCCAGTGCCGACCCCCTTATCCAATAAGGAGTGGAAAGTTTTACTCTCAAATACACGGACCAATTTCTATATGTATATTTACGAGTTAGGAATGCCAGTAACTACGAGTAAATTAAGAAACATCTGTTGCCTTATATTAGTGATTTACATAATTACAAGTACAATGCCCTCACTCAACATCCTTTGAGTGGCATTAGAGGGCCTACTCCCAACAATCTCCCACTTGCACCTAATGCCACACACTATGGTATCTAATAACCATGTTCTCCAGATTACGCTCCAAGCTAATCTGAGAATGTAGATTGGTCAGTGGATCAACGATGTAGTCGGCTGACTCTACTCTATGCAGCACAATGTATCTCTTTGCGAACAAATACTCTGACGAGATGATACTCTCTCTCAATATGTTTGGTACTGTTGTGAAACCTCGGCTCCTAGGCCTGTGCTACCGCCTGCGCAACAAGAAGACAAGATGTCACGTGAAGTTTACCCAGTAACTTCTAAATTCTTCCTTTAGAGGCCTCCGAGGCCGCTTTATACTCAGACTAACAGGTGGAATTAGCAGTGACGCTATACTTGGCACTATGCCATGATACTGCTCCTCCATTAAGAGTAAATGTAGCCAGAAGTAGATATATAATCGTCTTTCTGTCCTTGGAAGTCCAATACAGTGAATCCCACCACATTCTGTTCTCGACCACCATATATAAGAACTAGATCTCTTAGTACTTCTAAAGTACTTTAGAACATTCATTACGGCAGTCTAATGTTCCCTGACTGGGTTAGCCCGAAACCTACTTACCACGCTCCCAGCATGCGCAATGTCAGTTCTTGTACACAATAAAGTATATGTAAGGCTACCCACTGCCAAAGCATATGGTATATAACTCATTTCCTTTCATTGTTCCTTACTATTAGGACACATCTTCAAGGTGAGTTTTATTCCATGTCGCATCGGAAGGAACCCTCTTTAAGATCTAATCTATATAGAGGGCTTGGGAAAAACTTATCATTCTCTTCGATCTATCCCAGTAGAGTCGAATCCCAAGAATATAGCTTTCTTCTCCCAAGTCTTTCATGGAGAGCCTACTCAAAAGCCAAGCTTTCATAGAACCGAGCGTTCCCACATCGTTTTCCTATTAGTATAATGTCATATACATATAGTACTAAGAATGTGATCTTGCTCCCACTAACCTTCTTGTAAGCACAAGGTTCCTCTTCCTTTTGCACAAAGTCAAACTCTTTGACTGCCTCGTCGAAATGAAGGTCCCAACTATGTGAAGATCGCATACCCATTTCATGGAGTCTACATCCACCATTGCTAGGTCATTGGTCACGGGTCGGTATATTGTTTATCACCTGGAACCTCGTGGAAACCCAGTTCCGCCAAGTGCATAAAACTATACCTCTCAGGTAAATGAGACACCCTACTAGACCTACGAGGTGGTTGTACTGGTGTTTCAGAAGGCTCGGTTCCATTTTCTTGCACAGGTGTCTCCTAAGGAGTTTCATTTTATTCTTCCAAAGAAATATTTCTACCCGCTCTGCCTTCCTGAGTGAACTCTTCTTCCAGGAAGTGTGCATGCAAATCAACAACGATCTTTCGATCTTTGGGCATGTAGAATAGATAACCCATCGTCTCATATAGGAATCCAATGAAAACGTCTCCTCACGAACCTCGCTTCCATTTTGTCCACCTTAGTTTTCTTGACATAGGCGGGACGTCCCCAAATCCTAATGTGATAAAGACTTGATTTCCTGCCCTCCCACATCTCATGTGGAGTTTTAGGAACGGATTTAGAAGGACATATGTTCAAGATATATGCAAGTGAGTGCATAAACCCACAGGTAAATCGGTAAGTCAATATAGCCCATAATGGAACGGACCATGTCCAACAAGGTCTGGTTCCTTCTATCTGACACACAATTTAACTGAGGAGTGCCTGGAGGTGTTAGTTGTGATACTATTCCAATGTTCCTTGAGGAACTCGTCAAACTTTGTACTCATATACTCGCCACCTCGGTCCAACCAAGTGCTTTGATATGATTTCCGCTTTGTTTCGACTAGGGCCTTAAATTCCCGGAATTTCTCAAAGGCCTCGGATTTATGTTTCATTAAGTATACATAACCATACCTAGTATGATCATCTGTAAACGTAATGAAATCCGATATCCGTCACGTGTCGCTTCCAAAGCACCACATTCGTCGGTATGGATTAATCCTAGTTTATCGGTGGCTCTTACAAAAGTCCATGTGAAGGGGGACTTAGTCATTTTGCCTTTAAGGCAAGATTCACAAGTAAGAAAGGGATACGATCCCAATGGACCCATAAGTCCATCTTTTTCCATTTTTTTAAACCTTGGTCTGACCAACATGACCAAGTCTAAGATGCCATTTCAAAACTTGATTGGTTTCATGCCTACCACGTTTTCGAGTCATAGTAAGCACAATTACTTTGTTGCTGAGATTTAGATGATACAATCCATTTAACAATATAGCAGTACTCACTAGTTTATTCCTGAAATAAATTTTGCAGGAACCATCACCAATGAAAAATGAAAAGCCTTTTCGGTCCATGACCGGAATGGATACAATGTTTTTGTGCCCCTTGGGCAAAACAAGTACATCTTCTAAAGTCAAAACAAAACCGGATTCTAAACCCAAAAGAAGTGATCCTATGTCGGTCGCCTCGACACTATGCCCACTTCCGACTTTGATCATAACTTCTCCAGCTCCAAGCTTCCTACTTTGTTCCAGATCCTGATTCACGGTACAAATATGAGAACTAGCACCAGAATCCAAGATTCAGAAGTAGAAAATACATTAGCAGAACAATTTGTTTCCAAAACTAAAAGTTCAGACGAAATGCCATGAAGAATCGGACACTCTCTAGCCCAGTGGCCCAGTTCACCGCACTTGAGACAAGCGTCTTTCTTCTTGCTCTTTTGAACCGTTTGGGCCTTGCCCTTGCCCTTGAAGTCCTTAACATGTGGTCCAGTCTGCTTCTTGGTCTTTTTCTTCTTTTTCTTAGACTTCCGAAGTCCAGAAGAAATCACAAGGGCAGACTCCTTTATCCGCGGAGTCTTCATCTGAGACTGAGCGGTCACCAGTTTGTTCATTAGTCCAGCTAAGTTACATGCAATCTCATTGCAGTTGAAGTTCATAACAAACTGTGAGAAGAAATCAGGGAGAGACTGTAGGATAAGGTCGGTTTGGAGAGAAGTATCCATTTTAAAATCAAGAGCCTCCAATCTCTCGATCATGGATATCATTTTGAGGACGTGTTCCCCAACCTTCTCACCTTCCTTCATCCTTGCACCAAACAGTTGCTTGGATATCTCATATCTAGCGATTCGCCGTGCTCACCATAAAGTTCGGTTAAGTGAGATAGAATCTGCCTAGCAGAAGTCATTTTCTCATGAGCTCTCTGAAGCTCATTAGACATGGAAGCCATCATATAAGCACGGACTTTCACATCATCCTTAACCCACTTTTTGTGGTTTTCAATCTCTTCCTGATTGGCTCTGGTCCGCACAGGAGGTGCTGGAATGTCCGTCTCCAAGACGTATCCCAGTGCCTCTATACTGAGGATGATCATCAGATTGCGGAGCCAATCCACAAAGTTAGGTTAGATTAAGGTGTTCTTTTCGAGTAGAATTGCGAGTGGGTTCATTGTCATATTGAGAGTTATGTCTGCATTAAGTACAACAGATTAATTAGTGAATCGTTCAATTATGTTTTGATTATAGAATTAAGGTCTTTTCTATTCTTTTTACCCAGCTCCCACTATTTTTATCGGAATAACACACTCCCTTGTGAAATACGGAAGTATCGTCGCTCTACTTCATAGTGGTGATCGAGTTGTTTATAAATCTTAATACAGGGCAACCAAACAGGTTTCTGGTCTATTAATTTTTATAAAATGGTGTCCAACACCAACCCATCTAATGGATGACTCGATATTATTTTTCCCCTTGTTCACTCCCCTCAACCTATACGGTTTATATGGTTCGTGAACAAGTTAAGTTTATACCATCGACGCAAATCAGTTTCACAATTGAATCTTATCCGGCAACCTATCAGGTTTCTAGGGATAAAATTTGCTCCAACCGAAGGCATCCAATGCGCTCCCGGTAATTTATCTGTCCTCCCCGAACGACTACCCCGATAAATCGAAAGCATAGCACATCCGGTTTGGATTTCAATATGGAGGGAAGGAAAACCTTGAAGCCTTATAAACTTAATAATTTGTCGTGGGAGAATTTTCGCAATTAATGTTACACTTTGCACATTAATTCATTTAAGCATGTTTGTGGCATTCATACAATATGAAACAACCATTCACAACCTAGTTGCTACCAATATGTGGTTCATGGACCGTTCCTAGAAAACAAAAACTCCGTAATCTAATTACATGTCTTCGTCTTGAATCTTCGTCTTCTTGAAATGGATCTTCCTCCGGTCTTCGTCATTACATATAAATTTTACATTGAAAATTGCATCCTAGATAAAAATATTTCTAGTAAAATAAATAGGCTCAAAATGGTCTTTACAATCCAATCGAATAAAACGAACGATTCAAAACTAAGTCCACGAACCACATCCCCATTCAAAAGCATTCATCCAATAAATACTATATAAATGGAAAGCGTAGAGATACATTGATCCAATCAACAATACGAACACATCTAATCGATTCACACAATCGGTAATATGATAATGTTCAAAATAATTTGGTCGACCATAAATATTCCAATTAATCAAATTTCCCTTATAAAATGAAATACCATAAATCATTTTAATCATATTAAACCCAATTTAACATGCGGGAGATTAATTTTCAAGAATACACGAAAAAATCGAGCCGGGTGAAAATTGGCCTGCCTGGCCGAGTCACTGCCGGCAGCCTGCCGGCCAGACACTGCCCGTGTCGCCTGACACGGTTGGGTCATGCCGGCAGTGTCCCAAACATTCCTGCCAGACACGGCCGTGTCGCCTGACACGGTCGAGTCACCTCCGAAAGCATGCCGGCTAGACATGGCCCGTGTCGCCTCACACAGTCGGGTCTGCCTGGTAGTGGCCTGACCAGATTGCTGGACACGACCGAGTAACCCAGGACACGGTCGAGTCACTCTCGGCTAGATTACCCTTTTTGTCCAAAAAGTCGTCCGACAACGATTTGGGGCTAGATTTTCGACCGGATATCCAATATCAATATTTTCCGACTTTCATATCTTCAATATAAATCATATTTTCCTGAAATTTAAGATTTATATTTAAACATAAACTTACGAAAAATACAATTATTATGAACGAAAAACATATACCACGATTATGACTAAAATGATTCCAAATCATTCACCATCTAATAGAGCATTTCAAATGCCAATATCGTATATACGATCGCAAGACCTAGCTCCGATACCACTGTTGGGATTTGGTGCCTAAAAATGAAGGCCCAGCGGAAGCGGTAAAATAAAAATTAATTCGATCTGAATCCCTACGAGGATCGATCGAGCTACATATATATATGAATATCAAAACGAATTCACAAGAGATATATAAACTCACCCTTGTAGTCTGTTGATTAGATGGATTCCTTCTCTTGAGCTATTCCCCAAGCTTTAGGCGATCTCCCTGCAATTCAATCCGCTCCAAGCTCTTGAATGATCCAACGCCGAAAGCACCGCGTCTCTACTTGCCACGCACTGTAGAAACGACTGGAACGACGATCACCTTGCTATCCTCCGAGGATACGGCTAGAGCTAAGTGATGAAGCTTCCAATATGAAATTATAACACTCTAAGTGTATAACTCACAATCTCTCTTTTATTTCTCAATTTTCCTCCAAGAAAAATCAAGAACTTGTGAAGCAAAATGGAAGACGACTTGGTGAAGATGATGAAGACTTTGAGAAAAGTTTACTCTCTCTCCCTCACTCTCTCTCACGTTGGAATCAAAATGGGTGTAGAGTGATTGTCTTCTTTTTCCTTTTTATTCAACTCCTCACATGTAACAACTCATGCTAATGAGAATCAACCCCACCTATACAATTATCATCGATTAAATATTGGAGACAAGAGTCCAAAAGGAAGGTGGCTTGAAATGGGGGGCGGCCCATGTAGAAATCGGACGAGTTCGGTTCGTTTCGGACTCCCGTAAGTCCAAACAGATAAACTCTGATTCCATTCCGATGTATTTATATCGATTAATTAATCCAATTAATTTTATCATATCAAATACATTATGACATAATTAATTTCTCTAAGAAATAATTATATCCATGAATTAAATTAACCACCCAGTAATTTTTTTAATTCATTAGGCCATAAATTAATTTATCCAATAAATCAATTTAAACATCCAATGTCCCAAATTTAGATATCCAATATCTAATATTCATAAAGAGAGAACAAGCATGATTCATTCCGTCGTTAATACTATTGCACGACTCGGTAGGTCTGTCTCTATCAGCGATGGGAGGAACTAAAGAGTAGTAGCACCACCTAGCCAGCCTGGCGGCCTACACCGTACCCCAACTGTGAACGAATGATTGGGATCATTCAAGATCCATTCTGTCGTGAATACCAGTATACGTATAAACCCTTCTTTCACATGTCTCGATCAAGTTATAGGTTCACGGTTAGTCAAACCCTATCTGTACTTGACGTTATGCATGCGTTAATGCAAATCGAGATCATCAAGCTCTCGTGTATCCAATACAACTAGCTCCAATGCTTTGGCCAAAGAGTTATGATCTCATCTGCCAATAACCGCATAGGACATATAACCCGCTCACTAACGGGAGAAAGAATTCTATCTTGGTATTCAGTAGGACCTGCTACTTGCCCGTCAAGATGCACGTCGAGGTTGACCCCCGCCTTCCGGTTTACAGGTCGAACTACTCTAATGAAAATCTTAACATCACAAGCACATCCCTTCTAAATCCTCAAGTCGAAGGTTCACGAATACCTATCACAACCTTTCGATTCCGTCATTGACTGTCCCGGATTGAAATCCGTGTGACGAATCGAGGGTGAGTCGGTTCGAGTATACTAATCCTATTAGCATACCTATAACGTGTGCTCCCACTAACCATCAGTGTTCGACAGGCACTCTCCATGTCAAAGAACACATCACACAAGTCTTCACATAAACTGAACACCCAGTCAAGTTTCATCGGCTTCCGAACTATTAAGTATTTGAGCTATAAACCTTTCCAGTGCCGACCCCCTTATCCAATAAGGAGTGGAAAGTTTTGCTTTCAAATACACGGACCAGTTTCTATATGTATATTTACGAGTTAGGAATGCCAGTAACTACCAGTAAATAAAGAAACATCCATTGCCTTATATTAGTGATTTACATAATTACAAGTACAATGTCCTCACTCAACATCCTCTGAGTAGCATTCGAGGGCATACTCCCAACAATCTCCCACTTGCACTCAATGCCACACACTATGGTATCTAATAACCATGTTCTACAGATTACGCTCCAAGCTAATTTGAGAATGTAGCTTGGTCAGTAGATCAACGACATAGTCGGCTGACTCTACTCTATGCAGCACAATGTATCTCTTTGCGAACAAATACTCTTACGAGATGATATTCTCTCTCAATATGTTTGGTACTATTGTGAAACCTCGGCTCCTAGGCCTGTACGACCGCTCTGGCAGCGCAGCACAAGGTGTCACGTGAAGTTTACCCAATAACTTCTAAATTCTTCCTTTGGAGGCCTCCGAGGCCGCTTTATACTCAGCCTAACAGGTGGAATTAGCAGTCGCGCTATACTTGGCACTATGCCATGATACTGCTCCTCCATTAAGATTAAATGTAGCCAGAAGTAGATATATAATCGTCTTTCTATCCTTGGAAGTCCAATACAGTGAATCCCACCACATTCTGTTGTCCACCACCATATATAAGAACTATATCTCTTAGTACTTCTAAAGTACTTTAGAACATTCTTTACGACAGTCTAATGTTCCGTGACTGGATTAGCCCGAAACCTACTTACCACACTTCCAGCATGCGCAATGTCAGGTCTTGTACACAATAAAGTATATGTAAGGCTACCCACTGCCAAAGCATATGGTATATAACTCATTTCCTTTCATTGTTCCTCACTATTAGGACACATCTTCAAGGTGAGTTTTATTCCATGTCGCATCGGAAGGAACCCTCTTTAAGATCTAATCTATATAGAGGGCTTGGGAAAAACTTATCATTCTCTTCGATCTATCCCAGTAGAGTCGAATCCCAAGAATATAGGTTTCTTCTCCCAAGTCTTTCATGGAGAAATTACTTGAAAGCCAAGCTTTCACAGAACTGAGCATTCCCACATCATTTCCTATTAGTAGAATGTCATATACATATAGTACTAAGAATGTGATCTTTCTCCCTTTAACCCTCTTGTATACACAAGGTTCCTCTTCATTTTGCACAAAGTCAATATCTTTGACTGTCTCGTCAAAATGAAGGTCCCAACTACATGAAGACTGCTACAGTCCATTTCATGGAGTCTACATCCACCATTGCTAGGTCATTGGTCACGGGTCGGTCTCTTGTTTATCACCATTTCTTGACATAGGCGGGACGTCCCCAAATCCTAATGTGATAAAGACTTGATTTCCTGCCCTCCCACATCTCATGTGGAGTTTTAGGAATGGATTTAGAAGGACATCTGTTCAAGATATATGCAATCGAGTGCATAAACCCACAGGTAAATCGGTAAGTCAGTATAGCCCATCATGGAACGGACCATGTCCAACAAGGTCTGGTTCCTTCTATCTGACACACAATTTAACTGAGGAGTGCCTGGAGGTGTTAGTTGTGATACTATTCCAATGTTCCTTGAGGAACTCGTCAAACTTTGTACTCATATACTCGCCACCTCGATCCAACTGAAGTGCTTTGATATGATTTCCAGTTTGTTTCTCGACTAGGGCCTTAAATTCCTGGAATTTCTCAAAGGCCTTGGATTTATGTTTCATTAAGTATACATAACCATACCTAGTATGATCATCTGTAAACGTAATGAAATACTGATATCCGTCACGTGCTGCTTCCAAAGCACCACATACATTGGGATGGATTAATCCTAGTTTATCAGCGTCTCTTTCAAAAGTCCATGTGAAGGGGGACTTAGTCATTTTGCCGTTAAGGCAAGATTCACAAGTAGGAAAGGGATACGATCACAATGGACCCATAAGTCCATCTTTTTCCATTTTTTTAAACCTTGGTCTGACCAACATGACCAAGTCTAAGATTCCATTTCAAAACTTGATTGGTTTCATGCCTACCACGTTTTCTAGTCATAGTACGCACAATTACTTTGTTGCTGAGATTTAGATGATATAATCCATTTAACAATGTAGCAGTACCTGTTAGGAATATGCCCTTGAATGCCACTCAGGGGATGAGAGAGTATGGGCATTGTACTTGTAATTATGGAATAATAAATAATAAAAAGGCAATTCGATTCATTCATTGTTTATTGTATTTCAATTGCATTCTTGACTTGGTAAACATTGAAGTGAAGTCCATGTAAATAAATCGAATATTCCATTCTCGTTATGGGATAAGAGAAAATGCACTGGAAATGTTTAAACTTTATTTACGTAAATTGTTCGCAAGTCAATAAAATTAAATGGGTATTAAGTTTTAATAAGACTTGTATAACTAATGCTAGAACATGTGCATGACTTGATAGCATAGTTATAAGTATATTGGTGGGACCAGTGTACTCGAACACGACTCATACTCGATTCAGTCACACGGTATTCACTCTCGGAGAGTCGATGACGAATCGAAAGGTTGTGATAGTATACGTGGACCTTTGACTTGAGGGTTCAGTAGAAATTGTGCATGTGACGTTTCGTTTGTCATTAGATTAGTTAGACTCATTTGCTTAATTGCTGAGTCGATCTTGAAGTGCGGACTATACGGGCAGGTAGCAGTCTTTACTGTACGCCAAGAAAGGATTCTATCTCCTGTTAGTGAGCAGGCGAATGTCCTATACGGTTAATGGAAAATAAGATCATAAGTCTTTGGCCAAAGCATTCTGATATAGTAGTATTAGATACACTATTGACCAGTTGGTCTTGATTTGCATTAACACATGTATAGAGTTTAGTCAACGATGAGGTTTGACTTTCGTGACCGAATACTTGACGGGACATCGATGAAGGGTCTATACGTATATACTATTCACCACATAATGGTACCGGCATGATCCCTTCATTCGTTCTCGATCGGGGTTTACGGTGCGGCCCGCTAGTGGCTAAGTCTTGCCGCACTCATTGGTTCCTCCCAATGCCGGCTGAGACGGACCTACGGAGTCGCGCATTAGGAGCATTGACGGATAAATGTGAATTTACTATCTCTCTATTAATATTAGATATTGGATATCTAATTATGATTTATTGGATAAATCAAATAGCGGTCTTATGAATTAAAATTTAGTTACCGGGTAATTAATTTAATTCATAAATTATATTTTTTAGAGAAATATATTTGTATTTGATATAATTAATTAACTAGATTAATTAATTAATATAAATACATTGATAATTAAACGGAGTGTATTTAACGGAGTCGTTTGACGAACGTCCGGTACACGAGCCGAGTGGCTCGGCTCGTTTCTAGGAATCTTCCTAGTAGGCCGCCCCCTCACATGACCACCTTGCATGTGTGTTGTCATGTTTTAATTATTTGTAGAGATTCTTATTCTCAAAATAATTATAACATGATATATAATTATTATATGAGATATAATATATATATATATATATATACACATGATGAGATGAAAAAGACATAACTCATATTCATTTTGAGAGTGTTCAGCCGTGTGCTAAAAAGTGAGGGAGGAGAAATTTTTTTCTTTTCTATTTTTCATCTTGGAGGTGATATAGAAGTTAAGAAAAAGTGATATATAAATTCCTACAACACTTCCTAGCTGTGTTCTTCATAGAACGGAGTGTTGTAGATTTTTCCGGGCAACTTCCGACGCGTGTGAAGTAGAGGCTTCGAACTTTCGGTGCTTGGAACGAAGGGATTTCGTGTTCGGGACAGGGTTCGTGATCATCATCAATTTACGAAGAATTATTTCAAAGGCTTCAAGGGTATGAACCTTTATCTTTGTATTTTTTTTCGTGTATACGTTACTTGATCGATCCTGTTTGGGATTCGTATTTATTTCCTCTGCGTATTTCGTTTTATTTTCGGAATCCCAACAGTGGTATCGGAGCGAGGTCAATGTTTCCGTATATACGATTATTTGTGCATTTTGAATGCTTTTGGATGATGATTATGATTTAGAATCATGTTTGGAATAATCGTAGATCTTAAATTGTTCGTTGTAGCATCACGTTTTTTGGAAACGGGCCGAAAAACGAAGAAACGGGGCTGCCGGTGGTCTTGGCGGCCTTTGCACTGGTACTGCCCAGTTGCCGAGCATGCTTGGCCATGTCTCGGCCGCAGCTGAGAGGCGGCCGATGCTGCCGATCGTGACTCGGCAGCCGCCAAGCATGGCTCGGCAGGCAGTCCTCGGGTTTTGGCCCGATTTTGAATCGGGCGCGGTGGGCCTAAAACCGGATTATCCGGACTCCGTTTAAGTTTATATTTCGTTGTAATTATTTCCCAAAATTTATATTGGATTTAAATTTGACTAAATTAATATTTGGAATATTTTTTGTGTTAAGGTAAATAAATTAAACGAGAATATTATTTTGGCCGGATTACTTCGAACGAATTAAAATGACGATTATTAGTATTAATTGGATTAATACCATTAAAATTAAATAGATTAATTTTATATTGACTGGATTAATATATTAATTTATTTTTTAATTTTAATGCCACTTTATATTAATTGGATTAATTTAGTAGAAATTGAATAGATTAATTTATAGATTAATTAGATTAATTTATATTAAGATTAATTGTTTAATTTCGTTGCCATTACATGTTGTATGGAATCCTTATGTGATGGTGATATAGCTCGTGGACTTAGTTTTTTGATTTGTTCGATTCGTTTGGGTTGTAAAGGCCGTTTTGAGCCTATTTATATTTACTAGAAAAACTTGTATAGGATGCAATTTTTCAATGATGTAATTATTATTTTGGGTATGAAGAAGACCGAAGACAACCGACCGAGAAGACGAAGAATCGAAGACTGTTTTTTTTATTGGGTCATTCGCTTGGCCCGATGCTTAGGAATTAGGTCCATGAGCTATATGTTGGTAGTAACTAGGTTCTTGTTTTCATTTTCATTTTGAATGATTTATAAACCAAAAAAAGCTCGTATAATTGAATTAATGTGCAAAGTTTAACATTAATAGCGAAATTCTCCCGACTACAAACAGACTAAGTTTGAAAAAGGTTACGAGGTTTCCTACCCTCCATCAAACTCGTAGAAAATTGATACCCGAGCTGGTGTGCTATGCTTCCGAGTTATCGGGGTAGTACATTTGGTAGAGGTTGAAAAATTCTTGAGTGTATTAGATGCCTTCGGTTGGTGATAAATTTCGCCCCTAGAAACCTGATAGGTTGCCGGGTGAGATTCAATAGTCAAACTGATAGACGTTGATGGTCAACAACTTAGATAGTCTGGATTGCCAAGAAACCTGATGGGTTGAGGGCATGAAGACTAGGGGTAAAAGAAGATCAAATCATCCGTTAGACGGGTTGGTGTTAGACACCACTTTACAGAAATTAATTGTCAAGAAACCTGATAGGTTGCGTCTGTTAAAATTTGTAAAGAACTTGATCACCACTAAGAAGTCAATCTAACCATGATTTCCGGATTATAACATGGGAGTGTATAATTCCGATAAAATTAGTGGGAGCCGAGACAAGAATTATACAAGCCCTTAAGTTCTATACTCGGTCATAATTAAACAAGTCACTAATTTAATCTTGTCTAAATCTTTGCATAAAACGAAATTGAATCTCTCTAAAATGGCTAAAAACCCACTTGCAATACTACTTGAAAAGAATCTCCTAACTGGCCCTAACGTTGTTGACTGGTTGCGGAATCTGATGATTGTACTCAGTATGGAGTCTCTGGGATACGTCTTGGAGGCGGACATTCCACCGACTCCAATCCGCACTAGGGGTAATCAGGAAGACATTGACGTCCATGAAAAATGGGTCAAGGATGACGTGCTAGTCCGTGGCTTTATGATGGGCTCAATGATTAATGAGCTGCAGAGAGCGTACGAGAAAATGAATTCTGCTAGGCAGATTCTTGCACACTTGACCGAACTTTATGGAGAGCACAGTAGGACTACTAGATATGAGATATCGAAGCAGTTGTTCAGTGCTAGGATGAAAGAAGGGGAGAAAGTGGGAGACCACGTCCTCAAGATGATCTCTATGATTGAGAGGCTCGAGGTGCTCAACTTTAATATGGATTTATCCCTTCAAATTGATCTCATCCTTCAATCTCTCCCTGACTCTTTCACGCAGTTTGTAATGAATTTCAACTATAATGAAATTACATACACATTAGCTGGGCTAATGAATAAACTGGTGACGGCGCAGTCTAACATGAAGACTAAACCGAGAGAGGCTACTCTTGTGATTTCTTCTGGGCCTAGGAGGTCCAAGAACAATAAGAAAAAGACCTACGAGCAGTACAAACCCAAGAAAGGGGTGCATAAAGGAAAGGGCAAGGCCCGAAAGGTTCAAAAGGTAGGCGGTCCAAAACCTACGGACAAATGCCTTGAATGCGGTGAGCTGGGCCACTGGCGAAGGACTTGTCCCAAGATTAATGGCGCATCAGGTACGGAACTTTTTGTTTTTGAAACTAATTGTTCCACTACTGTATATTCTGCTTCATGGATTCTAGATTCAGGTGCCACTTCTCACATTTGTACTATGAATCAGGATCTGGAATGAAGTAGAAAGCTTGAAGCTGGGGAAATAATGATCACTGTTGGAAGCGGACAAAGTGTCGAGGCAACCGATATTAGATCAATCCTTCTAGGTTTAGAATCCGGTTTTATTTTGACATTAGATGAAGTACTTGTTTTGCCCAAGGGGCATAAAAACATTGTATCCATTCCAGTCTTGGACCGGAAAGGATTTTGTTTCTTCATTGGCAATGGCAGTTGTAAAATTTATTTTCGAAATAAATTGGTTGGAACAGCTACATTGTTGAATGGTTTATATCATCTGAACATGCAAAATAAAACAGCAGTGAACACTATAAGTAGGAAACGTGGTAGGCAAGATACTAATCAAGCTCTTAAATGGCACCTTAGACTTGGTCATGTTGGTAAGACCAAGGTTCAGAAAATGGAGAAAGATAGACTTTTAAGTCCATTGGGTGTAGAACCCTATCCAACTTGTGAATCTTGCCTTAGAGGCAAAATGACTAAGTTCCCCTTCACAGGGACTTTAGAAAGGGCTGCCGATAAACTTGGATTGGTTCATACCGATGTTTGTGGTGCTTTAGAAGTAGCCCGAGACGGATATCAATATTTCATAACGTTCACAGATGATCATACTAGGTATGGGATTGTGTACTTAATGAAACATAAATCCGAAGCCTTTGCTAAATTCAAAGAATTTAAGGCCCTAATTGAAAAACAAACTGGATGTCATATCAAAGCACTTCGGTCGGACCGAGGTGGCGAATATATGAGCACTGAGTTTGATGAGTTCCTTAAGGAACATGGAATAGTTTCACAATTCACGCCTCCAGAAACCCCACAGTTAAATGGTGTTTCAGAAAGGAGAAATCGGACTTTGTTGGACATGGTTCGCTCCATGTTAAATTACACTGATTTACCTATTTACCTGTGGGGGTATGCCTTACTAACTGCTGCCTATATCCTTAATAGATGTCCTTCCAAATCTGTTCCTATCACTCCGCATGAGATGTTGAAGGGTAAGAAACCAAGCCTTAATCACATAAGGATTTGGGGATGTCCAGCCTATGTCAAAAAGGCTAAGGTGGACAAACTGGAAGCGAGGTCCATAAAAGGACGTTTCATAGCATACCCAGAGGACTCGATGGGTTATCTATTCTACATGCCAGAAAACCATAGGGTCGTTGTGGCATTACAAGCGCACTTCCTTGAGGATGAATTAATTCAGGAAGGTGGCTCGGGTAGAAATATCTCTTTGGAAGAGCATAATGAAAGTCCTAAGGAGACATCTGATCAGGGATCAAGAACCGAACCTATTGTAACACAACCTCCACTTAGAAGGTCTGATAGGGTATCTCACTTACCTGAGAGGTATGGCTATACACATGTCGAGGAACTGGGTCTCCACGACACACCTGATAGCAGTGAAAACGACCCTGTCACCTATGACCAAGCGATAGTAGATATAGACTCCGATAAATGGCAAGAAGCAATGGAAGCTGAGATAGACTCGATGCATTCCAATCAGGTCTGGACTCTAGTAGATCTTCCAACTGGCATGAGGACTATTGGAAATAAATGGATCTATAAGAGAAAGACTGATGGGGATGGCAAGGTTGATGCCTATAAGGCCAGGCTTGTGGCAAAGGGTTATACCCAAAGGGAAGGAATCGATTATCATGATACCTTCTCGTCCGTAGCTATGATAAAATCGATTCACATGATGCTTGCCATTGCTGCCTGTTATGATTATGAAATATGGCAAATGGATGTCCAAACGGATTTTCTAAATGGATACCTCGAGGAGGAAATCTATACGGAACCGCCTAAGGGTTTTGTGTCCAAAGCTAATATTCATAAAGTGTGTAAGCTGCAACGAGCCATTTATGGTCTGAAGCAAGCTTCTCGGAGTTGGAACCTTCGATTTTACGAAGCAGTTAAGGACTTTGACTTCGTACGAAATGAGGAACCGTATGTTTACAAAAAGGTCAGTGGGAGCAACATTGCGTTCTTAGTACTATATGTAGATGATATTCTACTTATAGGAAATAACATAGAAATGCTCAGCACTGTGAAAGCTTGGCTTTCTAAAACGTTCTCCATGAAAGACTTGGGAGAAGCTTCCTATATTCTAGGGATCCGTCTTTACAGAGATAGACCGTGAAGAATGATTGGACTTTCCGAAGCCCTTTATATAGATAAAATCTTGAGAAGATTCGAGATGGATGAATCTAAAAGAGGGTTCCTTCCCATGCGACATGAAATTCATCTCATCACGAAAATGTGTCCTCAAAGTGAGGAAGACAAGAGAGAGATGAGTAAGGTACCCTATGCCTCGGCAGTGGGTAGCCTCATGTACGCTATGTTGTGTACGAGACCAGACTTAGCCTACGCTGTGAGTATGGTAAGTCGATTTCAAGCAAAGCCGGGAAGGGAACATTGGACTACCGTAAAGAACATTCTTAAGTACTTAAGAAGAACTAGAGATTTAGTTCTTACTTATGGTGGTGGAGAACTGAAGGTGATTGGATTCACCGATTCTGATTTTCAAGGAGACAATGACGACTCTAAGTCGACATCTGGGTATTTGTTTACTCTCAATGGAGGAGCAGTATCTTGGAGAAGTTCCAAGCAAACCGCTCTGCAGATTCCACTGCCAAGCAGAGTATCAAGCCGCCTCGAGGCTAGCAAAGAAGCATTTGGATGCGTGTTTATACAAGAACTTCAAGTGGTCCCTAATGCGGAGTTGCCTATATCACTATTCTGTGATAATGATGGGGCTGTCGATCAAGCTAAGGAGCCAAGGGCTCACCACAACACCAAGAATATAGAGAGAAAGTACCACATCGTTTGAGAGATGGTGGAAAAAGGATATGTTTCATTGCAAAGAGTAGACTCAGAAGACAATGTCTCTGACCCGTTGACTAAGCCATTATCTCAGGCTGTCTTAGAAAGACATCTAAAGAACATGGGTATTGGATACCATGATATGTGGCATTGAGTGCAAGTGGGAGATTGTTAGGAATATGCCCTCGAATGCCACTCAGGGGATGAGAGAGTATGGGCATTGTACTTGTAATTATGGAATAATAAATAATAAAAAGGCAATTCGATTCATTCACTGTTTATTGTATTTCAATTTCATTCTTGACTTGGTAAACATTGAAGTGAAGTCCATGTAAATAAATCGAACATTCCATTCTCGTTATGGGATAAGAGAAAATGCACTGGAAGTGTTTAAAGTTTATTTACGTAAATTGTTCGCAAGTCAATAAACTTAAATGGGCATTAAGTTTTAATAAGACTTATATAACTAATGCTAGGACATGTGAATGTCTTGATAGCATAGTTATAAGTATATTGGTGGGACCAGTATACTCGAACACGACTCATACTCGATTCAGTCACACGGTATTCACTCTCGGAGAGTCGATGACGAATCGAAAGGTTGTGATAGTATACGTGGACCTTTGACTTGAGGGTTCAGTAGAAATTGTGCTTGTGACGTTTAGTTTGTCATTAGAGTAGTTAGACTCATTTGCTTAATTGCTGAGTCGACCTAGAAGTGTGGACTATACGGGCAGGTAGCAGTCTTTACTGTACGCCAAGAAATGATTCTATCTCCTGTTAGTGAGCAGGCGAATGTCCTATACGGTTAATGGAAAATAAGATCATAAGTCTTTGGCCAAACCATTCTGATATATTAGTATTAGATACACTATTGATCAGTTGGTCTTGATTTGCATTAACACATGTATAGAGTTTAGTCAACAGTAGGGTTTGACTTTACCGTGACCCGAAGACTTGACCGGGACATCTGATGAAGGGTCTATACGTATATAGTATTCACGACATAATGGTTCTGGAATGATCCCTTCATTCGTTCTCAGTCGGGGTTTACAGTGCGGCCCGCTAGGCTGGCTAAGTGCTGCCCACACTCATTGGTTCCTCCCAATGCCGGCTGAGACGGACCTACGGAGTCACGCATTAGGAGCATTGACGGATAAATGTGAATTTATTATCTCTCTATTAATATTACATTTTGGATATCTAATTATGATTTATTGGATAAATCAAATAGCGGTCTTATGAATTAAAATTAAGTTACCGGGTAATTAATTTAATTCATAAATTATATTTCTTAGAGAAATATATTTGTATTTGATATAATTAATAATTAGATTAATTAATTAATATAAATATATTGATAATTAAACGGAGTGTATTTAACGGAGTCGTTTGACGAACGTCCGGTACACGAGCCGAGTGGCTCGGCTCGTTTTCTAGGAATCTTCCTAGTAGGCCGCCCTCTCACATGACCACTTTGCATCTGTGTTGTTATGTTTTAATTATTTGTAGAGATTCTTATTCTCAAAATAATTATAACATGATATATAATTATTATATGAGATATAATATATATATACACATGATGAGATGAAAAAGACATAACTCATATTCATTTTAAGAGTGTTCAGCCGTGTGCTAAAAAGTGAGGGAGGAGAAATTTTTTTCTTTTCTATTTTTCATCTTGGAGGTGATATAGAAGTTAAGAAAAAGTGATATATAAATTCCTACAGCACTTCCTAGCCGTGTTCTTCATAGAACGGAGTGTTGTAGATTTTTCCGGGCAACTTCCGACGCGTGTGAAGTAGAGGCTTCGAACTTTCGGTGCTTCGAACGAAGGGATTTCGTGTTCGGGACAGGGTTCGTGATCATCATCAATTTACGAAGAATTATTTCAAAGGCTTCAAGGGTATGAACCTTTATCTTTGTATTTTTTTTTCGTATATACGTTACTTAATCGATCCTGTTTGGGATTCGTACTTATTTCCGCTGCGTATTTCGTTTTATTTTCGGAATCCCAACAGTACCCACTAGTTTATTCCTGAAATAAGATTTGCAGGAACTATCACCAATGAAAAATGAAAAGCCTTTTTTTTCCATGACCGGAATGGATACAATATTTTTGTGCCCCTTGGGCAAAACAAGTACATCTTCTAAAGTCAAAACAAAACCGGATTCTAAACCCAAAAGAAGTGATCCTATGTCGGTCGCCTCGACACTATGCTTACTTCCGACTTTGATCATAACTTCTCCAGCTCCAAGCTTCCTACTTTGTTCCAGATCCTGATTCACGGTACAAATATGAGAACTAGCACCAGAATCCAGTATCCAGGAAGTAGAAAATATAGTAGCAGAACAATTTGTTTCCAAAACTAAAAGTTCTGTACCTGAAGTGCCATGAAGAATCGGACACTCTCTAGCCCAGTAGCCCAGCTCACGGCACTTGAGACAAGCATCTTTATTCTTTCTCTTTGTAACCGTTTGGTCCTTGCCCTTGCCCTTGAAGTCCTTAACATGTGGTTCAGTCTGCTTCTTGGTCTTTTTCTTCTTATTCTTAGACTTCCGAAGTCCATAAGAAATCACAAGGGCAGACTCCTTTATCCGCGGAGTCTTCATCTGAGACTGAGCGGTCACCAGTTTGTTCATTAGTCCAGCTAAGTTACATGCAATCTCATTGCAGTTGAAGTTCATAACAAACTGTGAGAAGGAATAAGGGAGAGACTGTAGGATAAGGTCGGTTTGGAGAGAAGTATCCATTTTAAAATCAAGAGGCTCCAATCTCTCGATCATGGATATCATTTTGAGGACGTGTTCCCCAACCTTTTAACCTTCCTTCATTCTTGCACCGAACAGTTGCTTGGATATCTCATATCTAGCAGTTCTGTTGTGCTCACCATAAAGTTTGGTTAAGTGAGATAGAATCTGCCTAGCAGAAGTCATTTTCTCATGAGCTCTCTGAAGCTCATTAGACATGGAAGTCATCATATAAGCACGGACTTTCACGTCTTCCTTAATGCACTTTTCGTGGTTTTCAATCTCTTCCTGATTGAATCTGGTCTGCACAGGAGGTGCCGGAATGTCCATCTCCAAGACGTATCCCAGTGTCTCTATACTAAGGACGATCATCAGATTGCGGAGCCAATCCACAAAGTTAGGTCCGATTAAGGTGTTCTTTTCGAGTAGAATTGCGAGTGGGTTCATTATCATATTGAGAGTTATGTCTGCATTAAGTACGACAGATTAATTAGTGACTCGTTCAATTATGTTCTGATTATAGAATTAAGGTCTTTTCTATTCTTGTTACCCAGCTCCCACTATTTTTATCGGAATAACACACTCCCTTGTGAAATCCGGAAGTATCGTCGCTCTACTTCATAGTGGTGATCGAGTTCTTTATAAATCTTAATAGAGGGAAACCGAACAGGTTTCTGGTCTATTAATTTTCATAAAGTGGTGTCCAACACCAACCCATCTAATGGATGACTCGATCTTCTTTTTCCCCTTGTTCACTCCCCTCAACCTATACGGTTTCTATGGTTCGTGAACACATTAAGTTTATACCATCGACGCAAATCAGTTTCACAATTGAATCTTATCCTGCAACCTATCAGGTTTCTAGGGATAAAATTTGCTCCAACTGAAGGCATCCAATGCGCTCCCGGTAATTTATCCGTCCTCCCCGAACGACTACCCCGATAACTCGGAAGCATAGCACATCCGGTTTAGATTTCAATATGGAGGGGAGGAAAACCTTAAAACCTTATAAACTTAATAATTTGTCATGGGAGAATTTTCGCGATTAATGTTACACTTTGCACATTAATTCATTTAAACGCGTTTGTGGCATTCATACAATATGAAACAACCATTCACAACCTAGTTGCTACCAACATGTGGTTCATGGACCGTTCCTAGAAAACAAAAACTCCGTAATCTAATTACATGTCTTCGTCTTGAATCTTCGTCTTCTTGAAATAGATCTTCCTCCGGTCTTCGTCATTACTCTAATACCCGGTCGTAATTCGATCATTATCATTCAATAATTTCATTCGGTAATTTTATTTTTTGGCGGAAGTCCATCTTAGTGACTCTATTGTTAGCTTTTCGTCATTCCGAGAATGATTAATTCTACACTTTTTATCATCCGAGTTCGTCTCGGTGTCGTTCTGTTGAATTCCGTGTTCCTTAGCGACTTTTCCACGTATGAGTTCGACTTTGTTAAACCACCATTAATTTTTTGAAACTCCAAAAATTTTGAATCTTTTTATTATTATAAAGCATCGAGTTAGCTTTCCAATGGTTCAAACGGTGAGTCAATCGGAGTCCGGACGAGGGAGTTATGGTCGAAATAGCTAAGTCACTCTCATTTTCCAGTTTTGGCCAAGCGGCACTGTGGCGCGGCACATGCCGGAAGGGCCGCGTCACATCGCTGAAGTCACCGCGGCACACCTGGCCCGGCCGCGCACACCCATGTTGAATTATCGCCCAACCTGTCAGACGATGTGCCGCGGCACTTGCAGACGGCCGCGCACACCGCCGAGTCATCGCGCGCGCACACTCGTCCGGCCGCGCACACCGCGATCACCGGGGCTGATTTGGCCTGTGCCGCGGCACACTTCGGGCCGGGCCGCGCACACAGGCGATCAACTCTATAATTAGCGATTTTTGCGTGGATCAGCTCATTTCTTCCCATTTCTTCACTTTGGTCCGAGAGAGAGGGTTTGTGGGAGAGCATAGTCATCATCAATCACTTGAGAATTCATTTTTCATCATTTTCATTCGGTTGTGGAGCTCGGATTGTCGATCTAACGTGATTTCATCGGATTAAAGTACTTGGATCTTCAAAGGTAATATTCATCAAACCTCTTGGATTTCGATTTTGTATTGAGTTATGATGTTTTGGATGTTAACATCATGTTGTATGGAGTGATATACGCATGATTAGGATATGTTTGAATATTCATTGGATTATTGAAGAATTACTCAAGAACACTTTGAATATTGAGTTGGATTTGGGGGTTTTCGATTAATCGTTGTTGTAATCACGAATTTGAATATTCATATTGGATTATTGATCGTATTGAAGATGTTTTGTTGGTTTGAAACACTTCTTGGGGATTTGATGTTGGTATTATTGAGGTTTGGTTGTAAACAATCGAAGTTTGGCCACAAAGTGTTCGATATAATGCCCCAATGAACTTGGTTTAGTCGTATCGACGTTTTGAGTTCGTTATATTCGTGTTTGATTCGTATGTTGAACGGATAGTTGGTGATTTTGTTATTCAAGATTGTTCGAGCGACCGATAATCACTTTAAGGACGTTGTTCGTGGAAGGATTTCATCGCCTTCGGTTGAGGCAAGTTTTATACTTGTACTAGTCAATGAGATTAATGTTATCATATATGTGTATGAATGTGTTGTATCATTCCGAAACTTAGTCTCTTCATGAATTCATTGATATTAAGAGATCGTTCGATACGATACCTTTCGGCAATTATGCCAAATGTTTTTATTATTCGTTAATGGCCGGTTCAAGGCATAGTGACACTCATTGTTAAGGTTATTATCGATCACCGGTTCGCGGTATCGATGTATCGATCGTTGTTATTGATATTAATGTCGATTTAAGACGTCGTTGTAATCATTGCTATTAATGTTGGAGTTTTGTCCTTGATGTTGTCTTGGCCGATTAAAGGCATTGACGTATTCATTTCTCTTCTTCGTTGTCGGTAACCGATTAAAGGTGCCGAGACATCCTTCGTGTCATTGTTATCGGTTGGTCGTACTAAGGCAAATCGAGGTATTCACTCATTCATCGTGTCATTGTTATCGATTGGCCGTTCTCAGGCAAATCGAAGTGTTCAATCATTCATTGTATCATTGTTATCGATTGACCGTGTAATGCCCGCCATTTTATAATGCAATATTATAAATTATAATAATATTATAATGCATTTCATGTTATTTAATTCCATTTAAAGAATCATGAACATCTATCTCGATGTATCATAAGTCCTATCCCGAGTCATTTCGTCATAAATATATTCAAGTAATCATTTACTACTAATAATATTAATAATGCATTTTATTTCATTACTGAGTGAATAATTGTTATACAATTACTTTCACTATACGTATGCTCAACTTCATGTAATATCAATTAATAAGATCAGACATTTTCATGATATCTCATATGTTCTAAACCCGAGTCAATTTCTCAAGTTAATTTCAAAATATTTAATATTAATCATTTTTTAATATGATAATTAAATGTATTAATAATAATAATAATATTTAGGGTATTAATATTTTTACCAGTATCATTTCTATAACATCATTTATATTACTCTCGATATTATTATTAGTATCGATGTTATTAATACGACTGCTATTATTAATTTTATCATTATTCTTATTATTATTATTATTATTATTATTATCAATGGCCCAAACATGTGCTGACCCAGAATAATATTAAAGTCCAAAGTTTAACCCTAACCCTAATCCAAGACAGTATAAATAAACTGTCTGTACAAATACACAATACAATACACACTTTTCTTTTCTTCCCAGCGTCCTCGTTCATCATCCAGATTACAAAATAAAAAAAAAAAAGAAAATTACAATACAGAAATCTGCTGCAATATAAGGAGCAGAAAAACTAAGGATCCGATCGAATTCGTCGTCTGATCAGATTTCCAGTCGCGTTACGAGGTAAAATCCAAATTCATCTTTATTTTCTACAAATTCAAACATAGTAGACACTGACAATTCATTATATATCTACAATTCCAGTATACCTAAATCACAACTCTAACGCCGAATTCAGAAACAAACCCAAAATTTTGCAACTTAGAACCTACGAACCTATCTGCACTCCCAGTCCAATTCAGTTTAGAGTCTTCAATTCGAACCAGTAATACAAAACTCGAATCCACCTCGACCTTCACCCAGATCCTCGAACCACATCCGGACTGAAACCTGGAATCGAGCTCAAAACCCGACCACCACCTCAACCCCACTCACGGCCAGAACGCCGAAGCAAATCTCCGAAATTTCAAGTTCCAATCTGAATCCAACTAGAAAACCGGACCATCGCGTCCAAATCCGAACCTGCAACTCCAATCGAAATCTTAACCCTCCATCACCGCTGCTGGTAGGGTTCCACGGACCAAAACCACCGCATAATCGGTTGGAGCTTGCCCCGGTCGTTCCTTTTCAATTCATGCGGAGCCCCGTGTGTTTGCGTGTGGGATTTCTGCCGTCGCGTCGCCGATTTCCTCTTTTCTCTTCATCTTCGCCGCCCTTCCTTCTCGGGAGCGAAGCCATTCAATCGCTTCGTGTGTGCGCGCGACGTACCAAGTGTGTGTGCGTGAGTTCTCTGATTGGTGGTGTGTGAAATTGTGTGTATGGCGGACTGTGTGTGTGATTTTTCTTACGGCCAATTTTGAGTGGAGAGCTTGAGGAAGAAGATAGACAGAGGGGGAAGGGAGGCGACTGGAAGAAGAAGGTGAGAAATGGTGGTTGGTCGGCTGAGGTTAGGTTTGAGGGTTTATATACCCGCGGGATATTAGGAGTTATTCATTTTAGTCCTCTCATTTTCCAGCAGCCTTCGATTCAGCCCCAAACAGTTAAATTAATTCGATTTTAACCCAGCCAGCTTCTCAATTCTTACAATCTGACCCCAGTCAACTTTAAAACTTACATTCAATCTTGATTTTGACCAAAATGTTAAAACGTTGACTTTCAATTTGTATCAATAATTAATCCGAATTATTGCCTGAATATTTTAATTTCAGTCATTAATAATATTAACTCTTCGATTAATATTAATTAGCAATTATAATTTATTTTCAGTTATATATAGTGATATTCGTATCCTTTCATTTATTATATAAATAATAAATTGTAAGGATATTGATTATTATTATTATTATATGTAGACTTTATCAAGGATTTACGGGCTTAAGACTGTGAGTCGAGCACATACATTTAAGACAGACATCATCATCATCATTTATTCAGGTGGGAATTTTCACTATCACTTTAATTACTTTAATTGGACTGTGTATGTGATCTTCTATTCATGTTTAAAATTTATATGCACGTTGTAATTCAGGCTAATCTGTCTTCGTGTAAGAGGCTATCTTAAGATATATGTTGTTGCGGGGACACCTGCGCAACCTCAATATTCACATGCGTGCTCGATTCATGTTATGTGGTATTGTGTTTATGTTTTATGTTGTTGCGGGGACACCTGCGCAACCTCAATATTCACATGCGTGCTCGATTCATGTTATGTGGTATTGTGTTTATGTTTGATGTTGTTGCGGGGGCACCTGCGCAACCTCAATATTCGTGTATGCGTGCTCGATTCATGCTATACGTAATATTGTGAGTATGCAACTACGTTGAGGAAAAATGTGATAGATTATCCATGTTATGCTTTCCATGAGATTGTATATTACTGTGATCAGTGTGATTTCCACGAGCTGAAGGAAGCTCACCCCCACCTTTATTGAACCTGCAAGTTGAACCGAGCCGGATGGACGAAGGAGCGAGCCGAGAGGGCATATGAAAGATGAAATTATTATATGATGTTTCTTTTTGTCAAATGTTTGAAAACTTATTTGGGGAAACGTTGATAAGAAATTTATAAATTATGAATTATTCTTCCGCCGCAATTTTTTACCTCGCATTTATGATGTAATGTCACCTTATTTAAAGGTATTTATTTTTATGTCATTGTAGCGACTCGACTTTGTAGGCGAGAATTTTTATATTCTCAAGAAAATTATTTTTCTCAAAATTTACCTTTTATTTATTTTCCCCAATATTTATCCTAGAAAGTCGGGGCGTTACAGACCGTTTTAAGGCAATCGAGGTATTGAATCATCCGCTGCATCATTGTTATCGGTTGGCCATTCTAAGGCAATCGAGGTATTGAATTGGGGCTGTCGAGGATAGTTCCCATCCGTTGTGTCGTTGTTATCGATTGACCACTCTAAGGTAATCGAGGTATTGAATTGGGACTGTCGAGTACGATGCCCATCCGTGAGACATCATTATCGTGTTGGCCGACTCAAGGTAGTACACTAACATTCTCGTGAATTCGGTAATCCACGAATCGTTGTCATTTGTATTTAATTATATTTTGGAAGCTAGTCTCGGCTAGTGCGTATTATGGGTAAGTTTGGGGCTTGAACCTTCGCGGTTGGCTTCCCAACACCTACAACTTAGTAGGTCACGGTCGTGTTTATGATCTTATGGGTAGGTTTGGGGCTTGAACCTTCGCGGTTGGCTTCCCAACACCTACAACTTAGTAGGTCACAGTCGTGTTTATGATCTTATGGGTAAGTTTGGGGCTTGAACCTTCGCGGTTGGCTTCCCAACACCTACAACTTAGTAGGTCACGGTCGTGTTTATGATCTTATGGGTAAGCTTGGGGCTTGAACCTTCGCGGTTGGCTTCCCAACACCTAAAGCTTAGTAGGTCACGGTCGTGGTGATGACCTTATTAGCCCTCATTAACTACATGGTTGTTCCGGTTTCATGTGATTGTGATATTTGTGCCTTCTATTGAGTGGATTTCAAGCCTTTATTATTGTTCGTAATTTCATTGGAGCCTTCGGGCATTGTGATTCGTAATTAATTCAATTGGTTTGGTTCATATCGTAATTCATTGTGGTACTCTATAATTATGATTCGCCGTTGGGCATTTACATTCTAACCTGTTGAGCAGGTATTAATAGTATGCCGTGGGCATAGTATTTCACGAATGCTCGGTTCTTACATTGGTTTGTGAGCATCTCGTATTATTATTATCATTGTACCATTTCATTCTGCCTTTGGATGCATATCATGTTATACATGTATTTGATATTCATTATCTGGATGACTGACCCCGTGGGGGCGGAACATGTTTTCATGTTTTAGGTGCTTGTGAGGAGAGAGTTGAGACACAGGGGCATGATGATGGCGACGAGGCATTCGAGCGATACTAGTCCGAGTTGTTTATTGTCAGTTAGTCAGTTGGAGTGTACTCCAGTCTTGTCAGTTGTTGTCGTGTTGTATTACCCGAACAGATGTTCGTGGATGTTGTTGTATTTCATTTTTGGCCATGTCGGACACCTTTGTCGTTGAAATTCCTTATCAGAATATTGTGTCGGATGTCATGGTAGGGACTATGATTTTCCCTTATTGTGTAATTTAATGTATTTTAATCATGTTCTTTGGTGGATCTCTGGCGTGGGTTCCACGACCTTGTAATAACCTTGATAGGATTTTGGGGTGTTGCAGAAGATGGTATCAGAGATTTTGGATTGTGAGATACCCTGATATGTGAGTTATGTGGCTCTACCGATGCGGTAGTAGTGGGACTGTCAGGTTATGACAATCTAGACAGTCGGGTTTTGTGAGTCGTAATATTAGTACGACTGCACGAGTCATTCAGTCATCGAGTCGTCGTCAGTTGGGACTAGTATCGTGAGACCTCGAAGCTTCGTATGACCTGTGTAAGGACTCGATTCTCTTTATGTTCATACATTCATCATGTCATTAATTGTTCATGTTTGTTGAAACGTATATGTGATATTAGTGTTATGATTGATTCATGACTAATTGTTTTGGAGCACGTGTGACTTGTGTAAGCAGTAAGGATCAACTCATTCATCAGTTAATAATCCTCAATCATCATTTTGATTTCATCACTCGGATAATTCATTCACCACTCAGTCAATATCATTCATCACTCAGTTAATTCGTTCACCACTCAGTCAATATCATTACTCAGATAATTCATTCATCACTCGATTAATTCATTCATCACCCAGTCAATCTCATTGTTCAGTCAATTCATTCATCACTCAGTTAATCTCATCGCTCAGTTAATTCATTATCACTCAGTCAATCTCATTGTTCAATTAATTCATTAATCATCCAGTCCATCTCACGGTTCAGTTGTTGATCTTGTGAATCAAATTTTCAACCTTGTTAACTTGTTCAAGGTAATCATTTCAGGAATTTCATCAGGTAGTCTTGTCACCTCACTTGATCTTTCATGCGATCTTATCGTATTTCGGCGTCATGTCGACGATCGTTTTATTGTACTATTAATGCATTCATTGTGTTAGAGCGTGTATGCTCATTGTTATCATTCCGTCTCGTAATCATAATGCGATATTCATGCGGGATCTATAATTATCATGTGGCTTTCCTGCTCCAGTATGAATAGAGCTGTCCGAGGACGCCTGCGAAAAGGCCGCGGTACGGACCAGAACCCGGGATCTTGTAAGAACGCCCACGCGGATGCGAGTGTTAGCATGTGTTCATCAGATAGATATGCTACTCATACAGTGTCAGATAATCATTCACCGTCAGGGAGTCGTACCCGAGAAGCAGCTCATTCGGAAGATGTTCGGGTTGACCCATTCATATTTATGCAGGGCATGATGGCCCAGATGACTCATATGACGCGGATAGTGGAGACCATGCAGACCTCGATGGATCGTGGTCCACCGCAACAGGGATTCCAGGTGCCATTTCATGGACAGACTGGGGGAGTGAATCAGATTGTTGGCGATATCTCTCATCAGAGGCCGCCTACTTTTGAGGGTTCGTCGGAACCAGCTGATATTGTTCATTGGCTTGAGCATTTTGATAAGCTCTTCGACATGGGTCAGTGTCCGGAAGAGAGTAAAGTAGCAGTAGCGGCTTATTACTTGATTAAGGGTGCTTATTCATGGTGGCTTTCTGTGAAACCCACCGATCGCGATTGTGGTTGGAGTGAGTTCAAGACCCTCATGTTAGAGAGATATTATCCGGCTCCACTTCGTGAAGCCAAGTTGTCAGAGGTTTTGAACCCCAAATCCATCAAGGACGAGGGTGTTATTGTCATTGCTGAGAAGTTTCACGGACTACTTCAGTTTGCTTCGTTAATTATCCGTACTGAGGCGGATAAGATCAAATATTTTAGCAAGAGGCTAAATCCGTTGTTGAGGATGCAGTTGTTGTAATACCCGTAATTTTGATTTCCGGTAATTTCTTTTTTTTCGGCGAAAGTCCGTTTTGACAAATCTCTCATGACCGTTTCGTCATTCCGAGAATGATTAATTCTGCACTTTTTGTCATCCGAGCTCGTTTCGGTGTCGTTTTGTTGAGTTCCGTGCTTTTTAGCGGTTTTTCCGCACTTGAGTTCGATTCTTGCGAATCTCGTCCGAAACTGTTGTTTCGACTTTCTCGTAAGTTCATTTAATGTTATTATTCATGTCGCAAGCTTCGGTTTGGTTATTCGATCACGTATCGTGATTTTGGGGCGTTTTGGGCCATTTTCGTAATTTCCCAAAGTTTGGGGTAATTACTTTCCGTTGTCGAATTTCGAGCCTTCGGGTAGTCGGAATCGTGTGTTCTATTAGTGCTCGGATTCGTCTTTTCGAGTACTTCGTAACCGTATCTTCGATTCGTACTCAGTTCGGGTTTCGGTCGTTCGGCCGTCGGAGTTGGTCCGGCCGAGTCATGGCGGGCATGCTCGGGCCAGCCACTCGCCGAGTAACGTGCGGTAGTGATCGGCGATACGCACGTAAGGCGATTCGTCACGTAAGGCCCTCGGCCGTAACGCACGTAACGTTCCGCATTTTCCAGCAGATGAGTTCGCCATGGCCGATTACGCACGTAAGCCATGGCCGATTACGCACGTAACCCTACGGCAATGATCTATTTAAGGCACAGTAGCGTATTTTCACCCAGCTTCTTCATTCTTTTACTTCCGTACGCGGTCAGGGTGAGTATATCATGGAGAGATGTTGTTGGGCAATGAATCCATGAAGTTTTGAGGCTAATATCATCAATCATACGTCCTATAACATCCTTTGATCGAGCGAATCAGTCGATTTTCTAGAAATCTAATTTTGGGGATTTTGGGTATTTTGTTCGATTTCGTCCGTTTAATCCGATTTAACTTAGGATTGTGATGGATTGATGATTATTTAGATGTATTGTATCATTTCCTTGTTATTCCATGGTTGGATCGTATCGATTCGCTTTTTTGGTCGAGTTCTTGATCGACGCCTTGAAGGTGTCCGATAAAATGTCATAGAGGGGTTTTGGGCGTTCTACGATTATTCTTCCTCGTATGATCGATAATTTATTGATTATATGTTGTTAGGGACGAACTCATGTGAAGAACTCGAGTCGGAACCCTTCCGTTCGTTGTCTTCTTCGAGGTCCGAGCTTCCCGGCCGAACCGTGTTCTTCGGAGCGTTTGGTGGCGGTTATTAAGGCAAGTATCTTATTATACGACTTGTATCTTGTGACTAGTAATTACGTATGATATGTATGACGATTTTGCTTGCCTCCGTAAATATGTTCCGTTTGAGTTGGTTGTGTTTTCCAAATTTGAAGGCTTTGTGATAATAGTGATATATTGGTATCCGTGTTAGGCGTTGTGCCATTTGTGCAGGATTGCGATGTACATATGAGATGGTTGTATACGTGGTTGTTCAATGTATTGTGTACCGAATGTGTGTTATGTTGGTTAAGAGTCGTTGTGATGATCATGATATTTGCGTTGTTTTGGTTTACATACTTGATTGTACATTTCATTGTAATGTGGAATGGCTTGACATTTAATGATTATGAATTGTGTCGTGTCGATGTGTGGGTGTTCCAGGTAGGGTCCGACGAGGCTCCGGAGTTCGGTACATGATGTGTACGAACAAAGTGTGTGATCCGGTAGTGGTCTGACGAGGCCTCTGGAGTCCGGTACATGACGTGTACGGACAAGATGTGTGATCCAGGTAGGGTCTGACGAGGCCTCTGGAGTTCGGTACATGATGTGTACGAACGATGTTGTGGCCGGGTAGGGTCCGTTGAGGCCTCCGGAGTTCGGTACATGATGTGTACGAACAGTGTGTGTGGCCGGGTAGGGTCCGTTGAGGCCTCCGGAGTTCGGTACATGATGTGTACGAACAGTGTGTGTGGTCCGGGTAGGGTCCGTTGAGGCCTCCGGAGTTCGGTACATGATGTGTACGAACAGTGTGTGTGGTCCGGGTATGGTCCGTCGAGGCCTCCGGAGTTCGGTACATGATGTGTACGAATAATGATCGTGTAGCAGTAATTGTTCGGGTAACATTTTAAATATGGATCTCGGACTCATAATGATGTATTATTTAGTATGATTTGAAACGAGAATCGGGCTAAGGCCCTAATGTTTACGAAAAGGTTTTGTAAATTGGGACTCGAGGTCCAAAAGAATTTCTGCTTTAAAAATCCCCGAGATGATGTGTTCCTTTTCAAATATCTCTTACTTGAGTTCGAAATTCTAAAACTTCTCGGGAACATTTTGATAATTTGATTTGCGTATTAAATTCGTAGTTGCTATTTGCTTGTTACATTTCGTATGGTTTGATACTTGCACTAGTAAAACGGTGGAGTTTACTAACCCCGAGTATTCGGGGTGGATGTCTGCTCGCGTCCGGTACATGCGAGTTCGGGGAGCAACACAGGATTGGCACAAGGGGATGACGAGTGCGATACTAATCAAGAGTTGAGAGTTGATAGAGTTTAGTTGTATTGTTAGAGTTGATTCGGTCTTCCGTGTATTGTATTTCGACCCCTGTGTGGGTAATGTTGATAGTCGATCCTGTTGATAGAGTTATGTGACCTCATCGGCCTGTGTGTTTATGTGTAAGTGACCTTAACATCAGTATTATTATATTGTTTGACCCTGGCCGGGCAATCATTTGGTTGTTTATGGATGATTAGCCTGGTAGATCCTTGCGGAAAGGGTTTACGGCGTGTAATATTCCCATACGGTTTTGGGGGTGTTACATTTATGGTATCAGAGCTTAGGTTGCGGAAACCTAGGCTGTCGGGTCGAGTCGAGTCGTGGTTTGTCGAGTAATGTGTTGTCTTGTCGTTCGAGTCGTCAGGTGACAAGTTGAGTTGTGCGTAGTCACAACGTGTCGGATATGTTGTCAGATGAGATTAGTATCGTGGGCGACCGTCATCTCCGTGCGGCCTGTGGACGTAAGTCTTCTCTTTTATGCGAAATACCTGTGTATCATGATTGTATCTAAATGAGTTAATTGCGGTGCATAATTTTATTTGCACGGTGTTGTGAATATAGTTGTATTTAATACGTGTGACCTATAGTATATGTATAAAACTGGGCCTATTGTTGTTTTACCTTTGAACCACTGTGAGGGGTGGTATGGTGTGAAAATTGAGAACCTTGTTGGGTTTCGAATAAGGTATCGTCGATTGAGTTCGCGAGAAACTCCGAGGAATGGCTTTGTTATATGTTTAAATTAGATGCTGTGAGACGTATTCAATTGGATTGTGCATGTTGGACTGTATTTTTTTTATCCACTGCGTGAGTTATTTTGTAATGGCTTTCGGTATCTTACCGACTGAGTTTTATTTTGAAAATCGATTCCCTTAACCGAGTTTTTGGCGTTATGGCCTTGATCGTTTTGGCGAAATTTTTATGACGGTATTTAGTATTTTGTAAATGGCTTTTGTGAGTTTTTGAAATATTACCGTCATCGGCCCCTTTTGGCATTTTTGTAAATGGTTTTTATCCTGGTGGGTTCCGGCGTGGGACCCACAGCGCTTTAATGTTATGTGAACTTACCTGAGATATTTGGGCATTCTAGCCCATTGAATTATCTTTGAAAACCTTGAGTATCCTAGAAATAAATTTCGAGATGTACGTTTAAAATGAATTATTTTCTCGTGGTACATCCAAGGTGCCACAATATGTTTCAAAATTCTTCTACCTCGAGGACCAAAATGTTTTGAGATATTTCCAATGTTTTAGAAACACTTTTACTTAGACCCGAGGGTCGAATATTTTCGAAAGTTTTCACGAAAAGAAAGTGTCCTCATTTTTATCGAATGCGAAATAGTTTTCCAAAGTCTCGATAACGATGTTTCACGATTGTACTTTTTTTTGAAGGGTGATACTCAAGATCAATCGGTGTTTCCAAAATTATTTTCAAAAGCACGTTTTCGTTTTTAAAACCTATCCATTCCCGTTTGAGGGCTGGGTATGTATATATGATGTTCGCGTTATCGTTATGATGTTGCTCCCGAGTATGGTCGAATTGGTGGCATGAACGTCGAGGCGTTGCCACGCAATTATTGTACTAGCCCTCTGTGAGAGGCGTGAACTGGTGTTTACTGTTTATCGCCTCGTGGCGATTTGCGTGTTGTCGCACGAGTGTGAGATGTTAAAGCTTGGGTTTGTACGTTTGTGTACATGTGTGATTGTTTCATAATGTTTGTAATTATGTGCTGGTTATCATTCGGGCCGTTGAGGTCGCCGAACGATACCGTCGTTGTTGTAGTGTTTGTGTGTGTATTACTTTACGATGGCAATCGTTGTATATGATATATGTTATGATTCTTTGTTGTGCCAAGTTGGCATCTCCCGTTTGTTGTTTTGCGACGTTATATTCGATTGTACCTAGCAGTTGTATTTTCGGTATGCCGAGCCGAGGTGTTTTAACCGTGGTGTGCTGGGGGCATGCACGTACCAATTATTTTTCTCGTCACAGGATCCAGTTTTGCGAGTTGGGTTCCGAGTCTTTCGGGGTGCGAACTTCAGTACAGATATGAGGATCGGCTCTCAGAGGCCCATGGGAGATGTTTCTGTCGTTTGCTTTTTGTGTTGTCACCTTACTCCAGTTGTTGTGAGTTGCGGGAACGACATTTCTTTTATAAGAGATCGAATGTAATGCCCGTATCGTTTTGACTTCTGTATTTCATCTTTCTCAGGTCTATCGACTCGCTCGTGTTTGTTGATACTTTCTGGACTTGTTCTGTATTTCGGTTTCGTCGTTCGAACGAGCTGTGATCTTGTTTTGGGTCGATCTGGTTATTGCTGTGACATTTCCGAGTCCGGTTCGATTCTTGTGAACCTTGTTCGGAAGTAACATCTTTCGGTTCTATTAGTTCTTTTATTCGAAGTGGATCGGATTTTGAACTTCTGTATTTTCGACTGGCCGACTAGTTTAAGTTCGTTGACATTTTATGAGCTTGTCCAGCATCGTTCTTTTGTTGATCGAACGAGAGTGGTATTGTTTCTAATAACTCGTTTGTTGTTGTAATTTTTCAATTTCTATTCCCTTTCCTGTGGATCTTATGTGAAGGCACATGTTGTTTTCACCGGATCATATATTGTCTCGAGTCGAGATGTGAACCTTGGAGTTGTTGTTTGAATTCTATTGTTCTTCGTGATTCGAACATGATCGTTCGATTTTTGTTGTCTCGACCGTTGTGGTTCGATCGTTGATTGTTCGGTTTTTGTTGATCTCGTTTCGTGATTGTTGAGCATTCAGACTCCTTCCTAACTTCCTTAAGTTCGGGAAATTAGTCTCGTTTTCGATCTTCTAACCCTTGGGCGGTGGAATTCCGTATTTGTTCAGCGTTTGGCTCGCGTTTTGATTGATGAACCGTTGGGTTGGTCAATCATATTGATTTTTGTTCGTTGTGTTTTGTGATTGTTCACATAATCGACTCGATTGTATTATCTGTTTGATGACGCTTGTCACTTGTTGATTTTATTATGCCTCCACCAGTGGCGCCGTGTTGGTCGTCGTGGAACGTGTTTTCACGCCGTATATTCCGTTGCGTTGTTTGTAACGTTTCACTGTTGGGCGTTAGTTACGCATTCTTGTGCATCTCATTGAAATATTCCTGGTGGTATATTTCCTCTCCCTACTTGTTTTAAGTTTCGGGACGAAACTTCTTTTAAGGAGGGTAGAATGTAATACCCGTAATTTTGATTTCCGGTAATTTCTTTTTTTTCGGCGAAAGTCCGTTTTGACAAATCTCTCATGACCGTTTCGTCATTCCGAGAATGATTAATTCTGCACTTTTTGTCATCCGAGCTCGTTTGGTGTCGCTTTTGTTGAGTTCCGTGCTTTTAGCGGTTTTCCGCACTTGAGTTCGATTCTTGCGAATCTCGTCCAAATCGTTGTTTCGACTTTCTCGTAAGTTCATTTAATGTTATTATTCATGTCGCAAGCTTCGGTTTGGTTATTCGATCACGTATCGTGATTTTGGGGCGTTTTGGGCCATTTTCGTAATTTCCCAAAGTTTGGGGTAATTACTTTCCGTTGTCGAATTTCGAGCCTTCGGGTAGTCGGAATCGTGTGTTCTATTAGTGCTCGGATTCGTCTTTTCGAGTACTTCGTAACCGTATCTTGATTCGTACTCAGTTCGGGTTTCGGGTCGTTCGGGCCGTCGGAGTTGGTCCCGGCCGAGTCATGGCGGGCATGCTCGGGCCAGCTACCGCCGAGTAACGCGGCGGTAGTGATCGGCGATTACGACGTAAGGCGATTACGCACGTAAGGCCTGGCCGTAACGCACGTAACGTTCCGGCATTTTCCAGCGATGAGTTCGCCATGGCCGGTTACGACGTAAGCCATGGCGATTACGTACGTAACGGCCGGCATCGGCTATTTAAGGCACAGTAGCGTATTTTTCACCCGGTTCTTCATTCTTTTACTTCCGTGACGCTGTGGGTGAGTATATCATGGAGAGATGTTGTTGGGCAATGAATCCATGAAGTTTTGAGGCTAATATCATCAATCATACGTCCTATAACATCCTTTGATCGAGCGAATCAGGTCAGATTTTCTAGAAATCTAATTTTGGGGATTTTGGGTATTTTGTTCGATTTCGTCCGTTTAATCCGATTTAACTTAGGATTGTGATGGATTGATGATTATTTAGATGTATTGTATCATTTCCCTTGTTATTCCATGGTTGGATCGTATCGATTCGTTTTTTTGGTCGAGTTCTTGATCGACGCCTTGAAGGTGTCCGATAAAATGTCATAGAGGGGTTTTCGGGCGTTCTACGATTATTCTTCCTCGTATGATCGATAATTTATTGATTATATGTTGTTAGGGTCGAACTCTTGTGAAGAACTCGAGTCGGAACCCTTCCGTTCGTTGTCTTCTTCGGGGTCCGAGCTTCCCGGTCGAACCGTGTTCTTCGGAGCGTTTGGTGGCGGTTATTAAGGCAAGTATCTTATTATACGACTTGTATCTTGTGACTAGTAATTACGTATGATATGTATGACGATTTTGCTTGCCTCCGTAAATATGTTCCGTTTGAGTTGGTTGTGTTTTCCGAAATTTGAAGGCTTTGTGATAATAGTGATATATTGGTATCCGTGTTAGGCGTTGTGCCATTTGTGCAGGATTGCGATGTACATATGAGATGGTTGTATACGTGGTTGTTCAATGTATTGTGTACCGAATGTGTGTTATGTTGGTTAAGAGTCGTTGTGATGATCATGATATTTGCGTTGTTTTGGTTTACATACTTGATTGTACATTTCATTGTAATGTGGAATGGCTTGACATTTAATGATTATGAATTGTGTCGTGTCGATGTGTGGGTGTTCCAGGTAGGGTCTGACGAGGCCTCTGGAGTTCGGTACATGATGTGTACGAACAAAGTGTGTGATCCAGGTAGGGTCCGCGAGGCCTGGAGTCCGTACATGACGTGTACGGACAAGATGTGTGATCCGGTAGGGTCCGACGAGGCCTGCGGAGTTCGGTACATGTTGTGTTCGATCGATGTTGTGGCCGGGTAGGGTCCGTTGAGGCCTCCGGAGTTCGGTACATGATGTGTACGAAGGTGTGTGTGGCCGGGTAGGGTCCGTTGAGGCCTCGGAGTTCGGTACATGATGTGTACGAGCAGTGTGTGTGGTCCGGGTAGGGTCCGTTGAGGCCTCCGGAGTTCGGTACATGATGTGTACGAACAGTGTGTGTGGTCCGGGTAAGGTCCGTCGAGGCCTCCGGAGTTCGGTACATGATGTGTACGAATAATGATCGTGTAGCAGTAATTGTTCGGGTAACATTTTAAATATGGATCTCGGACTCATAATGATGTATTATTTAGTATGATTTGAAACGAGAATCGGGCTAAGGCCCTAATGTTTACGAAAAGGTTTTGTAAATTGGGACTCGAGGTCCAAAAGAATTTCTGCTTTAAAAATCCCCGAGATGATGTGTTCCTTTTCAAATATCTCTTACTTGAGTTCGAAATTATAAAACTTCTCGGGAACATTTTGATAATTTGATTTGCGTATTAAATTCGTAGTTGCTATTTGCTTGTTACATTTCGTATGGTTTGATACTTGCACTAGTAAAACAGTGGAGTTTTACTAACCCAGTATTCGGGGTGGATGTCTGCTGCGTCTGTACATGCGAGTTCGGGGAGCAACACAGGATTGGCACAAGGGGATGACGAGCTGCGATACTAATCAAGAGTTGAGAGTTGATAGAGTTTAGTTGTATTGTTAGAGTTGATTCAGTCTTCCGCTGTATTGTATTTCGACCCCTGTGTGGGTAATGTTGATAGTCAGTCCTGTTGATAGAGTTATGTGACCTCATCGGTCTGTGTGTTTATGTGTAAGTGACCTTAACGGTCTGTATTATTATATTGTTTGACCCTGGCCGGGCAATCATTTGGTTGTTTATGGATGATTAGCCTGGTAGATCCTTGCGGAAAGGGTTTACGGCGTGTAATATTCCCATACGGTTTTGGGGGTGTTACAGTTGTTCAATCACAACTGTAGTTCACTTAGCGAATTCATCGGGAAGGCTCTTGGAGCAGAGCTTTTGATCAAGGAGCTTACTCGGAAGCATCCTTCAGTTTCTTCGGGTGAGAGGAATAGAATGCCGGCTCGTACAGAGGGACATCGGGCCCCAACATCCAAGAGGTTATTTTCTAGTTGCCTTCGTGCGGAGGGAGCGTCCTCTTCTAAGGCCACGAGTTCGACCGTTCTTTGCTTTAACTGTGATGTAATAGGACATCGCAGCACCCGAAGCTCGATGCAGGCCGTTATTTGTTTTCGGTGTGGGCGGCAGGGACACCTTCAGAAATACTGCAGGAGTTCTAGTGCCGGTAGATCTCGAGAGAGCTCAAGGGTCTCGAGGGACTTTGTTACTCCAGCTCGTGCTTCATTCAAGGGGTCCTATCAGGCTTCAAGAGCCCGAGGTAAGGACATTCATCACCGGTTTGAACAAGTTAATTCTTGTTTGTTAATGGGATAATCATTCGTTTCATTATCGTTCATTCATTCATATAATTCATTCATTATATATATCAATCATGTTGGGACTCATAATTATCGATTAATCATTCAATTCACGAGGAACGACGGTTCCAATCACTTCATGGAGCTATCACTCATTAATTTATTAATTCACCTCGGTGAGTCATTCTTAATCCTTGTGGGATTTCGATTCATTATCATTCATTGTGATCATTTTGTTCTTGTGACCTTCCGGGAACATATTGTGCGGTGAGTTCAGATTTGGGTCTACCTTAAATCGTTGAGATAGAGGAGATCGATGATATGAAAGGATATCGATGTTGGGTACATTTGCAATGTAGCCTTGTCTTTCGGATGACAGTATAACTCAATCCGTAATAATGTATCGTGGTTGTGGATCATTTATTGTTGATCTATTTTTTTTATGATCGTATTTGAGAATCTTGAGATTTTGAGATCGTTTGATGCATTCCTTTTGGTGTTGTACCGAGACTTCGTGATAATTTGGGAAATCGTTCATTGTGATCCGAGACGTCAAGTCTTGGGGACTTGGGCGTGCGATTGATTTGGTCCTGAGAACTTTGCGGACATTATTATTTTCAGATCATGATGGATAGTTCATATCCCGAGTTTTTTACTCTTAGTTTCAAGGACGAAACTCTTTTTTAGGGGGGGGGTATGTAATACCCGGTCGTAATTCGATCATTATCATTCAGTAATTTCATTCGGTAATTTTATTTTTTGGCAGAAGTCCATCTTAGCGACTCTATTGTTACCTTTTCGTCATTCCGAGAATGATTAATTCTACACTTTTTGTCATCCGAGTTCGTCTCGGTGTCGTTCTGTTGAATTCCGTGTTCTTTAGCGACTTTTCCACGTATGAGTTCGACTTTGTTAAACCACCATTAATTTTTGGAAACTCCAAAAATTCTGAATCTTTGCAATATTACAAAGCATAGAGTTATCTTTCCAATGGTTCAAACGGTGAGTCAATCGGAGTCCGGACGAGGGAGTTATGGTCGAAATAGCTAAGTCACTCTCATTTTCCAGTTTTGGCCGAGCAGCCTGTACCGTGGGCCGCGGCACATGACGGCAGGGCCGCGGCACACTGCCGAGTCACTGCCGCGACACACCCGTCCGGGCTGCGACACACTCATGTTGAATTATCGGCCAACCCGTCTGTACCGTGTGCCGCGGCACTTGCCGACGGGGCCGCGGCACACTACCGAGTCACTGCCGCGGCACACTCGTCCGGGCCGCGGCACACTGCCGATCACTGGGGGCAGATTTGGCCCTATGCCGCGGCACACTTCGGCTGGGCCGCGGCACACAGGGCAGTCAACTCTATAATTTGCGATTTTTGCGTGGATCAGCTCATTTCTTCCCATTTATTCACTTTGGTCTGAGAGAGAGGGTTTGTGGGAGAGCATATTCATCATCAATCACTTGAGAATTCATTTTTCATCATTTTCATTCGGTTGTGGAGCTCGGATTGTCGATCTAACGCGATTTCATCAGATTAAAGTACTTGGATCTTCAAAGGTAATATTCATCAAACCTCTTGGATTTCGATTTTGTATTGAGTTATGATGTTTTGGATGTTAAGATCATGTTGTATGGAGTGATATACGCATGATTATGGATATATTTGATTATTCATTGGATTATTGAAGAATTATTCAAGAACACTTTGAATATTGAGTTGGATTTGGGGGTTTTCGATTAATCATTGTTGTAATAACGAATTTGAATATTCATATTGGATTATTGATCGTATTGAAGATGTTTTGTTGGTTTGAAACACTTCTTGGGGATTTGATGTTGGTATTATTGAGGTTTGGTTGTAAACAATCGAAGTTTGGCCACAAAGTATTCGATATAATGCCCCAATGAACTTGGTTTAGTCGTATCGACGTTTTGAGTTCGTTATATTCATGTTTGATTCGTATGTTGAATGGATTGTTGGTGATTGTGTTATTCAAGGTTGTTCGAGCGACCGATAATCACTTTAAGGACGTTGTTCGTGGAAGGATTTCATCGCCTTCGGTTGAGGCAAGTTTTATACTTGTACTAGTCAATGAGATTAATGTTATCATATATGTGTATGAATGTGTTGTATCATTCCGAGACTTAGTCTCTTCATGAATTCATTGATATTAAGAGATCGTTCGATACGATACCTTTCGGCAATTATGCCAAATGTTTTTATTGTTCGTTAATGGCCGGTTCAAGGCATTGTGACACTCGTTGTTAAGGTTATTATCGATCAACGGTTCGCGGTATCGATGTATCGATCGTTGTTATTGATATTAATGTCGATTTAAGACGTCGTTGTAATCATTGCTATTAATGTTGGAGTTTTGTCCTCGATGTTGTCTTGGCCGATTAAAGGCGTTGACGTATTCATTTCTCTTCTTCGTTGTCGGTAACCGATTAAAGGTGCCGAGACATCCTTCGTGTCATTGTTATCGGTTGGCCGTACTAAGGCAAATCGAGGTATTCACTCATTCATCATGTCATTGTTATCGATTGGCCGTTCTCAGGCAAATCGAAGTGTTCAATCATTCATTGTATCATTGTTATCGATTGACCGTTTTAAGGCAATCGAGGTATTGAATCATCCGCTGCATCATTGTTATCGGTTGGCCATTCTAAGGCAATCGAGGTATTGAATTGGGGCTGTCGAGGATAGTTCCCATTCGTTGTGTCGTTGTTATCGATTGACCACTCTAAGGTAATCGAGGTATTGAATTGGGACTGTCGAGTACGATGCCCATCCGTGAGACATCATTATCGTGTTGGCCAACTCAAGGTAGTACACTAACATTCTCGTGAATTCGGTAATCCACGAATCGTTGTCATTTGTGTTTAATTATATTTTGGAGGCTAGTCTCGGCTAGTGCGTATTATGGGTAAGTTTGGAGCTTGAACCTTCGCGGTTGGCTTCCCAACACCTACAACTTAGTAGGTCACGGTCGTGTTTATGATCTTATGTGTAAGTTTGGGGCTTGAACCTTCGCGGTTGGCTTCCCAACACCTACAACTTAGTAGGTCACGGTCGTGTTTATGATCTTATGGGTAAGTTTGGGGCTTGAACCTTCGCGGTTAGCTTCCCAACACCTACAACATAGTAGATCACGGTCGTGTTTATGATCTTATGGGTAAGCTTGGGGCTTGAACCTTCGCGGTTGGCTTCCCAACACCTACAGCTTAGTAGGTCACGGTCGTGGTGATGACTTTATTAGCCCTCATTAACTACAGGTTTGTTCCGGTTTCATGTGATTGTGATATTTGACAGCTTCGGCTGAGTGGCTTTCAAGCCTTTATTATTGTCCTGGTAATTTCATTGGATCCTTCGGGCATTGTGATTCATAATTAATTCAATTCTGGTTTGGTTCATGTCGTGTAATTCATTGTGGTACTCTATAATTAAGATTCGCCATTGGGCATTTACGTTCTAACCTGTCGAGCAGGTATTAATAATATGCTGTGGGCATAGTATTTCACGAATGCTCGGTTCTTACATTGGTTTGTGAGCATCTCGTATTATTATTATCATTGTACCGTTTCATTCTGCCTTTGGATGTGTAACACCCCGAGATATTCGGAATAATTATAGCGCCGTAAACCCTTTTAGTAAGGATTTACAAGGCTAATTAAAAGAAATGTGAATAATCCAACAATACCACAGAAATTCAAATTAACCGGTTCCAACTGATCCAACGAGTTTAATTAATACAACCATATCGAAATGATATTAATAAGACACGCGTACTCGAGTACTACAAATGAACCAAGAAGACAATCAAAAGAAACGACAAACATCACTGAAACCCTTCGTCGTCACATCGGTATTGTGGCTGTTTCCCCGCTCCTTGGCTACCTGAACATCAAAACAAATGTCCACCCCCGAAGGGGTTAGCAAAACGATGCTAGTAAAAGTATCATATTAAACAAATCGAATATGCATCAACAATATATAACAGGATACACCACACGGACTTCCGCTACCGGAATCCGACAATGCGAATCCACACGATTCCATTAACACAGCAAGGGTATTCCAATGATCCAGCGCCCTCAACATAGATCCCAAGATGATCCCGTCGGACCAACACGAGGTGGAAATAACCCGTCCAATGATCCAGCGCCCTCAGCCTAGATCCCAAGATGATCCCGTCGGACCAACACGAGGTGGACATCCGATCCAGCGCCCTCAGCATAGATCGTACAACATACACAAACACAACTCATGCATACATATATGCCAAATTGCTATGTCCATCAACATGAACATACAAACACTAGATAACGAATATCATGACAATTCAACAAAATAAATCCCATGTTCAACAACATGAATAAACCACATGCATGCTCAGAATACTAATATTAACATATTACGATACTTGCCTCGAAGATGGCAAGAACTAAACACTCCAATGATCTCAACACACTCGAAGGCCGCCTCATTCGATCAACGTAGAAACCTTAACCTTAACAAAATAAAATGATAAAGAATTCATCTCATGTAAATGAATGCCTATCAATCCGGTCTACGGCCAAAAGCTCTAAATATGTAATCTGCGGAACTACTTAGCGTACGCTACGTACTCTACGTAACGTGCGCTAAATCGCCAGATAACGTCACGCCCGACCAAGTCTAGCGTACGCTAACTATGTACTGCCAGTTCTCTCTTGATCAGCCGACTGACTCGGCTGATGACATAACATACGTTACGTACCCAACGTAGCGTACGTTAACTCATTCCCGATAGCGCACGTTATTATATGCATCTTAGCGTGCGCTACCCGTGCATGGCAGTTTACTACTGGGCAGAAAGCTTTATCTAATGGTGAAGAAACTCATGAAATCTTCAGTGCTAATACATGCCATTTTCGTGAATATCATGCTGATATGGTTGTGAAAGATCTTGACGGATTAAATGACTACGAGATACAAGGTTACGCATAATCATCAGAACACCATAATTCATCTTGATTTTCAAGGAAATATCCTAAGTTCAATCCATTACATGTCCCAAAACGTATGATTCCATTATGTAAAGAAAAAGAACTTGGTAATCTCCATCTACTGGTCATAATCGGTTTTGAAGCTTCATGAATATGCTAGGAGTTCAAACACTAAAAGGTTCAATGGTTTATACGATGAATAAGTACCGAAACATCGAGAATATCCTTCTAACGCATGATGATCGACTACTTACGAATTTAACTGACTAGGTAATCCCAAAACATGATCAAAACGTACTTCATAATACTACTAATAGTGGTGAAGAATCACCTACCTCAAAGTAGCGAAGAACACGAAGGAACTTGAATAAATCCACATCGAGGTCTTGAACACCAATCTCCAATGATCTACAATCTTCAAACTCGTGCTAGGATGATGATATGAAGGGTGTAGGATGAAGAGAGTGACTCTCCAAGTCCAAGAATTCGGATGTGGGAAGTGAAAAGGCTCAAAATATGAAAAAGGATGTTGTCCTATTTATAGAAAATGGTTATTAGCGCGCGCTAGTCCATACTCATAGCGTGCGCTAACGGTCATACGAAGCTTACTGACTTCACTATACCCAGCGTTTAGCGTGCGCTATCCTCATATCATTAGCGTGCGCTACCGCGTTGACTTGGCTTTTCCTGAAAGCCGTCCAGGTTCATCCCGACATGATCCGACTGAAATCCTCAGCCGATCTCACCTACCACCCTTTTGTAATCATGCTGACTACGTATAGCGTGCGCTAAGGTTCATGCACAGCGTGTGCTACGGATCCGACTTAGCGTACGCTACACATAGTCGATAGCGTGCGCTACATGCGCAGAATCACAATTTAAATCACATTCATGAAATCATGCGCCCAACAACACCGGATCAAGGAATACGGAGAATAATACTCAGATCAAAATGCAACAATTACAATAACACAAGGTTCAAATACATATCAGAAATCTCGGGTATTACATCCTTCCTCCTTAAAACGAAGTTACGTCCCGAAACTTAAGATGAAAACAACTCTGGATATCTAGTCTTCATACTGTCCTCCGTTTCCCAAGTGGCCTCTTCAGCTCCATGTCGTGACCATTGTACTTTAACCAAGTGTATTGGTTTATTCCTCAATTGTTTGATCCGACTCTCAAGTATCTTGATTGGTCTCTCTTCGAAGGTGCCATCATTAGCTATCTTGATCTCATCGAACTCAATGATATGATTGGGATCTGGTACATACTTCCGCAATTGGGATACGTGAAACACATTGTGAACGTGACTCAGCGATGGCGGTAAGGCCAACCTGTATGCTAAATCCCCAACTCTCTCGAGGATCTCAAATGGTCCAATATATCTCGAACTTAGCTTATCTTTCCTCCCAAAACGGAAAATTCCTCGTGTAGGAGACACCTTGATGGTACGTGGTCCCGATGTCGAACTCTAGAGGCGACAACGCACATCTGCATAAGACTTCATCGACTCTAGGCGATCGATAGTCTTTCCCGAATCAAAGCTATCTTCTCTTGAGTTTGAACTATCAGTGCAGTTCCGTCCGATCAAGTCAGAAGAATCATCTCGGCCACGGGGGTGATCGGCATCTTCTCCGTCAAAGCTTCAAATGGTGCCATCTTAATAGAAGCATGCCAACTATTGTTGTAGGTGAATTCAATCAATGGCAAGTGAACTTCCCAATCAGTTGACCAATCCAGAGCACAGGCTCTAAGCATGTCTTTTACTGTTTGTATAGTCCTTTCGGACTGATCGTCAGTTTGGGGATGATAAGCCGTGCTAAAGTTTAGCTCGGTCCCCAAAGCCCTGTGAACTGCCTTCTAGAAGTGCGACACGAAGCGACCATCTCGATGTGAAATAATGGTCTTCGGCATCCCATGCGATCTGACTATCTCTGCAATAAATACTCGTGCCAATTTCTCGGGTCCCCACGTGTCTTTAATTCCTAGGAAATGAGCCGACTTGGTTAGTCGATCAACTATAACCCAAATCATGTTCATTCCTGTCTTGGTCCTTGGCATATTTGTGATGAAATCCATCGAGATATCCTCCCACTTCCACTCGAGGATCGAAAGCGGCTTTAACATTCCGGCAGGTTGCTGATGTTCAATCTTAACCTGCTGACAAGTCAAACACCTCGAAACGTAATCTGCTACGTCCTTCTTCATATTTCCCCACCAGAAGTTTTGTTTTAGATCTTTATACATCTTACTGCTGCCCGGGTGAATAGAATAGGGCGTGCTGTGAGCTTCCTTCTGAATTGTCCGTCTCAATTCATCATCATCGGGAACGCAAAGTCGACTCTGAAATCTCAGAACTCCATCATCTTGTATCACAAATCCTGGGGCCTTTCCTTTCTTTACTTCGTCACATAACCGAAGGATTAGAGAATCGTTCAACTGCTTAGATTTGATTTCCTCGACTAGTGACGAAGTCAGTTCCATCACATGTAGTTGCCCTTGGATTCCTGGTGACCATACTTCAATCCCTTCGCAGATCAGTTCTCGTTGAATGCTGGTTTGGGATGTAAATGCTTCCAACACTCGAAGAGAAACATGTTTATGGCTCAATGCATCGGCTACTATGTTTGCTTTACCCGGATGATAGAGAATTTCCAAGTCGTAATCCTTGATCAATTCCAGCCACCTTCTCTGCCTCATGTTTAATTCTTTCTGACTGAAAATGTACTTGAGGCTTTTATGATCCATAAAGATCTGACAATGAGTACCGTATAAATAATGTCGCCAAATTTTCAAGGCAAAGACCACAGCTGCTAACTCCAGATCATGAGTCGGGTAATTAACTTCATACGGTTTCAACTGTCGAGAAGCATAGGCGATCACCTTATCCCCTTGCATCAACACACATCCCAGACCCTGATTTAAAGCGTCGCTGTACACCATAAATCCATCAGTTCCATCTGGTAATGCTAATATAGGTGCTGTCGTCAGTCTCTTCTTAATTTCATCAAAACCAGCCTGGCATTTCTCATCCCACGTGAACTTTTGAGTTTTCTGTAACAGCTGAGTGAGTGGACGAGCAATTTTGGAAAATCCCTCTACAAAACGGCGATAATATCCAGCAAGTCCTAAGAAGCTTCGGACTTCTTTCACGTTTTTAGGAGCTTCCCATTCCAAGATTGCTTCGACTTTCTTCGAGTCCACCTGAACTCCTTCAGCTGATATCACATGCTCAAGGAAAGTTACTTCCCTAAGCCAGAACTCACACTTAGAAAGCTTCGCATAGAGTTGTTCCTTCCTCAAGGTGCTCAAAACCACACGCAAATGCTCGGCATGCTCCTCTGTGTCTTTCGAATAAATCAAGATGTCATCAATGAAAACGACCACAAACTTATCTAGGTATTCTAAGAATACCCAATTCATTAGTTGCATAAATACCGCAGAGCATTGGTAAGTCGAATGGCATCACCACGAATTCATAGTGCCGTCACGGGATACGAAAGCGATTTGGTATATCGATTCCTTAATTCTCAACTGATGATATCACGATCGTAAGTCAATCTTCGAGAATACCCTTGATCCTTGCAGTTGATCAAACAAGTCATCGATCCGAGGTAAAGGATACTTGTTCTTGATCGTCACCTTGTTTAGCTCCTGTAATCAATACATAACAGGAGGGATCTGTCTTTCTTAGGACAAAGAGAAATGGTTCTCACCAATGAGAAACTCTAGGTTGGATGTAACCCTTCGCAATAATTCCTCCGATTGCTTCTTTAGTTCATACATCTCGGTTGGCGCCATGCGGTATGGCGCTCTAGAAATAGGAGCGGCTCCAGGCTCTAATTCGATAGTGAACTCCACTTATCTCTGCGGAGGTAGCCCAGGTAGTTCGTCAGGGAATACATCTGAAAATTCATTCACAACTAGAATAGATGAGAGTTCTACTCCTTCTTCTTTCTTCATGTCATAACACACGATTCCAAGACATCCTGCTTCAATAATTTCTTTGCTTTCATCGCTTTGATCAATTTTCCGAGCTTCGGTCTCCACCCTCTGTATAAATGTTCAGATCCGTCATCAGCAATGATAGAAATGACTCTCTTTCGGTAATTCAGAATAGCTCCATAACGGTTGAGCCAATCATCTCCGAGAATCAAATCGTCACCATGAATGTCGACTACAATAAGATTCGATGGCCAATCTCTCCCTCCTGTAGACACTGGAAAATCTCTAGTTTCTAGGGTTCCCACAATTGTCTCTCCGCTTGGCAAACCCACAACATATGGTTCACAATCAAATAAACACGAGATTTTCAAACGATTAACACAGTTCAATGATATGAAAGAATGTGTAGCTCCGGAATCGAATAAGACACTAACTGGTTGCAAAAGGATCTGAATCATACCTGATGCAACAGCAGTGTTCTGATCGTCAGATTTCCTCATCTCGTACAGGCGCGGAGGAACGGACCCAGCACTGGATGTCTCTCTCTTCACAACTTGGGTCTTCACATAACCCAACTCCTTGTTAAAATCGGCAATAGCTTGGAATACGGGAATATCCCGTGGTTGAGCATCATAGAAAGCATGCACTCGAGCCTGTCTGACCGGCCACGGACAATATTCGGTCTCCATCAATTCTTGGAATTCGGCCCACGAAGCAACATGATCTTTGGGACCAACGGCCTCCCACCAATCTGTAGCATCTCCCATGAGAAAGTATTGAGCAATAGGGACCTTACGGTCCTCGGGGCAGTTGGTAGCAGTGACGACTTTGGATATCTCCTTGATCCACCCTTCCCAGCCGATCGGGTCCGAAGCTCCCGGCCCGAGGAGGATGCATCTTGATGACATCCTGAAGCGGCGATCCGCTCGCCCGATTAGCATGGGCACGATCGGGGTTTTGGACCACTGAGCTATAGCCGTCATTTGGTTAACCATTTCTTGCCTGCATGACCGCAATACCAAGATCGGCGCGCTCTGAGAAGAAGCATGGCTGTGGCGGTCGCCCGATCTGCCGGCTCTGAAGAGTGCGGCGACCACGGTTTCCTCGGCCACGTCCATGGCCACGACCACGACCACGGTTTCCTCGGCATCCATGCGGTGTTAAGAGATAGCAGAAGTATATCGAGGATGAGTAAGGAAGGAAAAAGCATCCACGATGATAAGCAAAGGAGGGAGAATAACCATAGTTCAGAAGCGGAATACGATGCGAAAAAATAAAGAATCGAGTAAGGGAACTTACGAACACTTTGGAAATCTTGAGATGCGGCGGTGTGACAATGTGCAAAACAAAACACGACTAGACCCAAATAACCGACAAGCCTAGGTATCTATAAACCTAGAGCTCCGATACCATTTTCTGTAACACCCCGAGATATTCGGAGTATATTACAGCGCCGTGGACCCCTACATGGGACCCACCAGGCTACAAACAAGAAAACTCCACTCGACTAACCATCTCGGTTAGCGTGGACATACATTTAAATGATATGACATAAAAAGATACACACGGAGCAACCGGCGAAATAAGTATCAATCGACAATGTAACAATTTTAAAGTAATACAATACGGAGTTTGAAATGAAAAGCCTAAGTACTCGCGAGTACAATCTATAAGTTTATAATTGTGAGAACAACCAAATCGAAATGGACAAAAGAAATAAAAAGACCCAAATGCACATGTCAACGACCCAGGCCAACATCCTGCATCTTGTCCGGTGCCGCTCGTCAGGACAATCATAACTGAAATCCATAACAAGAATTTCCCCAAAAGCGGGTCCCCAGAGGTTAGCAATTACGCTAGTACAAGTAATCAAGGCAAACCAATCGCTTACATTTCATAGTACATGCACCAATATCATTTCAAAACCAAAACTAGACATGTCTTTTAGGAAACAAATAGTCAAACAATTTGCCTTGGGAACGAGTAATATCATAGATCCCTTTGAGGCCTCTAAGGACTCTCCCGATTTAGCCATATTATAAAAACAAAACACGCACATGCATCGCCTTGGGAGCAGAGTAATATCATAGATCCACTTGAGGCCTCTAAGGACCCTCTGGCGGCTAGCTATACAAACTCATGAATCCAGGATGAAAACCTTTGGATTCCCTCCTTGATCCCGTGGGACCAACACGAGGTGAGCAAATCACACACAAAATACATTACAATTCCACGTTAAGCATAAAGGTTTCCAAAAATACTTGTCTTGAATAATTGATGATGCAACGAACGGAAAGGATAACCACCGACGAACGCTAGAAATCAACGGAACCGAACCTAACGATTCGAAGAACATAATTACATCCAACTCTAGACGAATACGGAAATGGAATACACAAAACCCGCCTACGATTCATGTATATTCGTACAAAAATAACAACGAGGGCGGATCACAACCAAACCCTCTCGATTCCGCAAAACCATGAAAATATACCATGAATCCGTAGGGAAACTAATGATATTGACAAGTTTAATCATATTCATCATGAATCCACCAACAAAATGGAACGGATCGGAAGAAAATCCCAAAACCCCCAAATCGCCCAAAAGTAGGGTTCTAAGAGATTTACCTTGGATTGATGATGAAGAACACAAGTAGGTGTTGTTAATCTACTACAAAAAACTCAAGGTAGAGGATGCCTGAAATAATCGAAGGGAAGAATCGCTCGGAAATCGCCTGGAGAGCTTCTGCGTCGCGGGGAGAGAAGAAATGAAAATGATGTGTTCATCTGGGTCAACTCCCTGGTTATATAGCCAGGGAGTGTTAGCGCGTGCTAATCCTCAAGGTTAGCGTGCGCTAACGGGATAAAATTACAGGCCAAAATAGTTAGCGTCCAGTCCAGTAGCCAGACTTCTGGCCGTTAGCGTGCGCTACTCCAAACGTAGCGTGCGCTAATAACCTCTCGGTAGCGCGCGCTATCGACCAATAGCGTGCGCTACCTGGACATCAGCCGAGTCCAGAAGCAACTGTCAGTACACACCTGATCCGGTTAGCGGGCGCTATCGACCAAACGTAGCGTGCGCTAAAGTATATTGGTAGGGCGCGCTATCGACCAATAGCGTGCGCTACCTGGGCATCAGTAGAGTCCAGTGGCAAACTGCCCAGTACTGGACATCCACACTATCGCACGCTACCGGGCATCTCAGCGTGCGCTAACTCCCAACATTAGCGTGCGCTAGCATACATAGCGTACGCTAATCCACCAGTCCAGAGGGCTGGAATCAGTACTGCCACTCCCAGGGCTTGCCCTCTAGCGCGCGCTACGAAACAGTCATAGCGTGCGCTACTAAGTGACCCCTAGCGTGCGCTATGCAGAAAAGATAGCGTGCGCTAGGTACGAAATATAAACGGTCCAAAACACCGGAATATGAACGAGACGTTAAACGGAACATCTCAAGACGCATCGAAACATAGAATGGATACACGGCAACCCCGAAACAGCGGTTCCGTATAACAATAACGAGAATCAGATCAATAGATGACGGAAAAGATACACTGTAAGATACACGAGGGTCACTACGACCGAGAAATACATCAAAAATAAAAATACAAGGGAAGTAAAAATGCGGATATTACACCTCTAGAGTCCATTTTTCTATCTATATGCATGAGGCGGTTAGTCTAAGTCATGAATCGAGCGGCGTGGCTGCGGTTCTAGGCAAACCTACCGTCGTATCCTATTCCCTTGAAGCCGAAGGACGGAGTGATCCTAAGGTGACTGGGTCGTAGAATTCGGATATAGTCGCGATTATGATATTATCTGGGCATAGACCCAAGCTAAGGACATATCGAGCCCAGATAATAGATAAGGCAGCACGTCACCAAGCGTGAGAGCGATAAAGCTCAAAGGCCAATGTTAAAGTGACGGTCCGATAAACGCCCAAGGCTACGATTATCAAACCAAAGGTCGTGGCGATAGTCAAAGGCCATACACTGATAACGGTCTAAGACGATATAAGGAGGCTAAGGGATTAGTCATGTAGACGACCTCCCAAAGCTAAATACTCATTGATCGCTCGATGCCGTGCATTCTTCATACTCAACGGCAATCTACGGAGATTGACTATACATTCATGTCATAATTCATAATATTCTTCTTTAAAACTTGTACCAATTTTTAAAAAACACTATTTTTCAAAAGTGGGAGAAACATAATGTTTATTAAATAATAAACTCATTAAATACCCAAACCCAACTCACTGAGAATCCATTATTCTCACCCCATTTTGAATTGTTTTCTAAAACCCCACTAGATGAAGAGAACCAAGAAGAAGAAGGGACAGATCTTGATGACCATGAAGACCGTCCTCAAAGTATTACCAAGGCGTAGGAATTAGGATGTTGCTTTAACGCTTCTTTTTATTCCTATGTCATAATGTATTAGTTTTAGATGTACTCTTTTGCACTTGATGTAATAATTCCGCTATACTCTTGAATATTTCTTTTCTATGAAATAACCGGTCTTAGTTCAGGTGAGATCTGGCATATGTATGCTTTACTAGAATGTATTATCACAAACGTTATTTATCACGTTAACTGTCGCGTTCTCGTCCAACCCCAGTGTGGGGGCGTGATAGGAGTGGTATCAGAGCTCGGTTTGTAAGAAGGAAACTTACATCGAGCTTTTCCAGGATAAGATTCTTCGGACTTAATTAGAATCCCCACCTAGTATGAAGTAAATATTATTCTACAAGAAGACATTTTCAGATAGGAATCTCTAGAACCTAACTTAAGGTTTAATTCATGTCGTCCATTAAGATATATCTCAATCCATTCACTATTCATCCAGAATGAGCGTCACCAACCAGTATTGTCAAAAATAATTGAGTCGCTATACTATTCGTTTGGAATAGTAATGGCTAATTTCAACTTATTAAAGTTCTGTGTTGCCACGTACCTCGTAGTCAACTTAGCTATGTTATTCGTCGGAAGACATAAAGCTATTACTGTAAGGCATTATTCAAAATATTCGACCCATCTGAATGGGGCGAAATCCAAACTTTGAAAAAACTTATAGTTTGATTTGAATTATTAAGACATATTTCCTTAATAATTATCTGTGTATTTCCGTCCTTTGAACTGTCTCTTTAAGATGTTACCTACTATTGATAATTGGTAAGGAAAACCTACGTTTTCTTATCCAATGCTGTATTTTTTCATGAAACAGCATTGCGAATGTAATAATAAAGTTGAATAATGATAACATTTCTTGATACTCAACAAGCAAATGCAAGAATCTTAATTAACACTCACTTCCATAATCACTACCCGTAAGCTTAAAAGTATCCACACCTATGGGTGCGAGCAGAAAGCAGATTTAGTATTTAGAGATTGTGAAGTGATCATTAAAGGTCCTTTGTTTTCCTGTGACCTAATTCTTCTCCTATACTTGAGTATGACCTCATACTTGGGATGGATTGGCTATCTAAACACTTTGCACAACTCATTGCCATTCTAAAATAGTTCGATTACGCAAACCCGATCACCAGATGGTTGAACTACGGGGATGCTAGAATTAACTCGGCCCCAATCATATCGGCCACAGCGAGAAAGGCCATCTCGAAGAGAACAGCGGGATATTTGGCTTTTGTCATTAACAAACCCAAGAGCAAAATGGAGATTGAAGCTACACCAGTAGTATCAGAGTACCGTGATGTTTTCCCCACGGAACTCACTTCTCTACTTCAAGATAGGGAAGTTGAATTCAGCATTGACATCTTGCCGGGAAAGGCACCTGTGGCTAGAACGCCATATCGAATGGCCCCACTGGGCTGCAAGGCGAAGGTTCGATTGCGAAATTGCTAGAGGTTGGATTTATCCGACCAAGTATATCTCCTTGGGGAGCACCAGTGCTATTCGTAAAAAAGAAATATGGCACACTAAGATTGTGCATCGATTATCGAGAACTTAACAATATTACCGTTAAGAACAAGTATCCACTTCCCAGGATCGATGAATTATTCGAACAACTACAAGGAGAAACGGTTTACTCAAAGTTCGATCTTCAACAGGGATATTACCAATTGAGGATCAAAGAGAATGACATACCGAAGACTGCCTTTCAAACCAGGTATGGTCATTATGAATTCGTGGTAATGCCTTTTGGATTGACCATGCACCGGCTGCATTTATGGATTTAATTCACTGTGTATTCCAACCGTATCTAGATCAATTCGTAGTGATATTTATCGACGACATACTCGTTTATTCCAAGTCAGATCAAGATCACGAAACTCACCTGAGATTGGTACTAGATACACTAAGGAAGCACAAGTTGTACGCCAAATTCGGCAAGTGTGAATTACGGTTAAGAGAGGTAGTGTTTTTAGGACAAGTAATATGCGGAGATGGAGTCGCGGTAGATCCATCAAAGGTGGAGACTATTGCAGGTGGAAGAGTCGAAACAATCACGAGAGATACGGAGCTTTCTTGGACTTGCGGGTTACTACCAAAAATTCATTAAAGATTTTTCCAAAATCACAGGACCACTCACAAGACTGGCGCAGAAGCACGTCAAATTTGAGTGGAACGATAAGTGTGAGTTGAGCTTCCGGGAACTCAAGAGAAAACTCACTACCGTACATGTGCTAACACATCCCGAAGGGAGTGAAGAATTTGTGGTTTACAGCGATGCATCAAAGGAAGGATTAGGAGTTGTGCTGATGCAAAACGGCAAGGTTGTGGCTTATGCATCACGAAAGCTGAAAATCCACGAGACGAATTATATGACCCATGACCTTGAACTAGCAGCAATAGTGTTTGCTTTGAAGAAATAGAGACACTACCTGTATGGAGCTACATTCACCATCTTTACTGACCACAAGAGTCTCAAATATTTGTTCTCTCAGAAGGAGTTGAATCTAAGATAGAGATGGTGGATAGAACTTCTCTAGGATTATAACCTCACCATTCAGCATCATTCAGGCAAGGCCAATGTCGTAGCAGACGCCTTAAGTAGGAAAGCGAGTGTGGCTAGACTCATGATAAGGGAATGGGATGCCCTAAGAGAAATAATCCAATGGAACCCAAGGCACGCAAGGACACACGTCTTATGCGCTAATTTGTCAATAAAGCCGGATTTACTTGAGGAAATACGAGAAGCACAAACACAAGACGAGAAGTTATGTAAACTTACCCTTGGCCAAATTTTCGCAAATCTCAGAGAAGTTCCATTAGCCTCGAAATAATGGCTCGTACCAAGCAGACCGCCCACAAATCTACCGGTGGAAAAACCCCCAGGAAGCAGCTCGCCACCAAGGCGGCGAGAAAGTCGGCCCCAACCACCGGTGGTGTCAAGAAGCCTCACCGTTACCGTCCTGGAATGGTCGCTCTTCGTGAAATCCGCAAATATCAGAAGAGCATGGAGCTTCTCATCCGAAAGCTGCCATCCAGCGTCTGGTCCGTGAAATCGCACAGGATTTCAAGACAGATTTGAGGTTCCAGAGCCACGCTGTACTCGCTATTCAGGAAGCGGCGGAGGCGTATCTTGTGGGACTATTCGAATATACCAATTTGTGCGCAATTCACGCCAAGAGGGTCACAATCATGGCCATGGACATCCAGTTGGCTCGACATATTCGTGGTGAACGTGCTTAGGCATAATCATGGTCTATGGTCTAGCGGCGGTGTCGGTTTAGTTAGGCTTTCATTTTAGCATATGTTTTTTTATAACTATTTTGAAAAACACCCCAGAGACAAATTTAATGGAATTTGATTTTGTTCTACTGTAAATTTGACAAATCACTTGGTAGCAATATTATGGTTTCTATTTTCTGTGTAAAAAAAAAAGTTGTGTAAACTTAAGGAAAAGGTCGCACATGGCGAGAACTCAAGAGTAAAAAAAAAGTTGTGTTCCATTAGCATGTCAGCTAATGGAACACTAAAATTCAAAAACCGAATATGTGTTCCCAACAATGACGAACTCAAGAGGAAAATTTTAGCATAAGCTCACTGCTCTCGGTATACAATACATCCAGGTGGTAATAAGATGTATAAGGATCTGAAGAAACACCCATGTCGCACGAAGATGATGGCTGCACCACGATACTAATCACGACCGACATCTCAGACGATGCATCGCGACATGGTTCAGTCAGACATAATCTGACTAGACAAGACTCGACAATACACGATTTGACCCGACAACCTAGGTTTCCACAACCTAAACTCTGATAACTTATTCTGTAACACCCCCAATCGACTCGAAAATATTACATCACTGCAGACCCCCTCCGTGAGGATTTACCAGGCTAGATACCAAAACAAGACATCACAACATATGCCAACATGGCCAAATACGAATCAGCAGACCGATTTGACTTTTGATGAATAACATACATCTTAAACTTCATATACACCTCTCTTTCAAAAATCATGCCCTCGCAGGGGTCAAGATACAACAACGCTCCCATACGATGAGAAACACTACGGTGGAAAGAAAATACACCACGACCACCAGTACCAAGTACTAGTATTCATGTGATTACTATCATTTGTCTTCCATCATCCTTCGTTCCGAACTTGTGGTTTTATCCCCAAGAACGTTCACGTACCTGAATGCAGTAACATGCATCCACCCCCTGATTACTTGGAGGTTAGCAAACTGGAATTTTGCTAATGAAAGTATAAAGTGCAATTATGAACCATACACATCATATTCCAAGATTATAATAATTTGGATAATCAAGGAATCAAACACATCGAAAGAATACCCAAAATGTTTCATTTGAACAAATAAACCAAAACCCTAAAGGCAGTAATACTACCTTGCGAATGGGATGAGAAAGTTACAACAATTATGGAACCTAAAGATCTCAATTCTCTTGATTTTAGCGTGTTTATTGGTTCACTAATAAATTATGAGATCGTTCTTAAATCATAGAACACGAAGTCAAAACAGAAAGAAAAATCAATAGCTTTAAAATCTAAGAAGATGTCAAGAAATGAAGAAGATATCTCGGTTGATGATAACGATGAAGGATCGGCATTCTATGCCAAGAGCATCAATAAGCACCAAAATTTATTGAATTGGAGAAGAAAAGACATCAACTCGCAAACCCAGATGAGTCAAAAAGGTTCGACAATAATTGTCAAAATTGAGGAAAACCCAGCTAATTTGTGAAGAACTGTTATAGCTCGACTTCCAAGAAAGAAGTCTTAATAGCCACATGGAGTGACGAAGAAGATGAAGATGAATATGTGCAAAATAATCTCGCACTCATGGCAAGAAGCTCATTTGGTGACAGTGACAATGAAAGCCAAGAATGTATCTCGTCTGACGATGAACTATTTAATGCTTTTGGGTTATTACATACGGACTTCCAAAATTCTTTAATTGATAAATTCCTTAAAACTAAAAATAAATTTTTGGAAGATGAAATCTCCAAATTACAACAAAAAGGGAAATTTATTGATATTGATCATTCTTTATGATTAGAAAGAGAGAATAAATTGAAAAATGATTTGTCAAAAGTTCAAAATGAACTAAAGTATTTAACGAATAAATTTTCTCTCGGAAATGAATAATTTTAAAAATTGCTTAGTGTTCAAAATTTTCCTTAAATAAACAAGGATTAGGATTCAATCATTGCGACAAAAATGAATCCTTAAATTTGAAAGTACCCCAATGTGGTAAATCGGGCATCACATTTCGAACTGTAAAAGCCCAAGATGAATGATCAAAATAAAGAAAATATGGATTCCAAATGAACCATAATGACAAACATAGTCTATTTACCAAATGAAAAACGATGTTGTGATATTTCTTACACGCAAGTGCACGTCATCGTTTACAAGTAATAAAGTGATAAGTAGAGTATCGTTCCCACGAGGATTGAATCTCTAACTACCGATTTTTGTGTATTCCAATTTTATTTGAACAATCGAATTTGGGTTTTGCGATTAATAACTAAAAGAATTACTAAAAGACTAAGCATTAGAAAACGATAGTTTGAATAAAAGAAATCAAATGATGAATAAGTCTAGGATTCTGAATCCACCTCAGTTTATCCGAATTTACTCTCGATTATCGGTAATAAATAATTTTCCCAATTTATTGAAGGCGGAGATTGCTAATATATTCTACCGCCTCTCCCGAGGTCAATAGATTTATCTAAAGGCGAATAACGCACTATATCCCTAGGTGAATTAATTCGTCAATAGGCGAAAAGATTAAAATCTCCCAAAGGCCACGTAGTTCCTATGAGTATATTCCTATCTCACAGAATAAAACGGTCCTCACCAATAGTTCCTCACCAAATCTCCTCTCCCGATTCGAAGTGAATGATTAAATCAATACAACTATTGGCCAGATAATTGCAAGCATTAAACACAATTGGGACAACTCAATAAAAAGGTAATTAATTGGATAATCTCAAGAAATTCGTCAAAACAAAGGTTTCATCAAAACCCTAGATTAGGGCTTTAGCCTGACATACTAAAAATTGAAAATACATAATAGATAAATGAAAGCATAAAAATCAAACGCAGATGAAGCTCGGATTCCTCCGTTCTTGACTTCCGCCCTCTGCCCTTGAAGTCTTACGCTTCCCTCTTCTTACCGTCTCCAAGCTTAAGCTCCAAAGATCCCGGATCAAAGATAAATTAATTAGGGTCTTAAACCTATTTATAGCTCAGCATATCCTCCAAATCGCGTCCATATCCGTAGGTCGGCGGCTAAACGGCCCTAATTCGCGCGGACAACCAAAAACCGCCAAGTGTGCCGCGGCGCACTAAACTGCGCCGCGGCACAGAGCCTTCAGTGGATGCACAGGCGTCCTCAATTTCTTACGTGTCGGCTCTCACAGGTGTGCCGCGGCACAGTCTGATTACTCTGCGCCTTGGTGGGTGTCTTCTGTCGCGGCCTGCTTCCTTGTGCCGCGGCTCATAGTCAATTTGCCGTTTTCGCCGTTTTGCCTCGTTTTAGCTTAGGACTTCAATTTCACATCAATCATACAAAATTAAGGCATTAAAGGATCATTTAGACAATTTCACACTCCAAAATACTACAAATTAATGATAAATAAGCGTATAAAAATACGCCTAACAAATACCCCCAAACTTAAGTCTTTGCTTGTCCTCAAGCAAAAAGAATTAAATTCAATCCAAGAATGTCGTGAATCATCGTGCAACTCATAGTGTTCAACCTAATCAATACTATCTGTAATTCTCTCTAAATAATACAAGTGTCATAATAGCAAAACTTTCGAATAATGATTCCGCAAAGTAATCAAGTTCAGTCCTAATCACTCGTTCATGAAGAAAATCCAGCTCAAAGATTAACAAAACGTGAGTCAAATCGACCGTCAATATGAAAGGCTAAAATAAACAAGCTAGTTCGTCCCGTTCCACAGTCTAGTGGCACAATTTTCACGAGTTTCATAACAAATAAACCTCGGACAGTATTCCCTTATATATATGCTCAAGAATTTGATTCGAGTTGACCACTAGGTTAGGATCTCGGGATGTTTCATCGGGATAATCCTAGGGTGGAACTTCCATTCTCATGTATTGGGAAACCGTTTGACGTAAAAGACACTCATGGGGCACATGGATGCTTCTAATTACTAAGTTCCCTTCTACAGTGGAGAAACAACTCGAATATATAATTTCCGCATGTCCGAATCAAGGTCACCGTTTTACGCGAGAGTAAACAGCGGGTCACGCGAATACCCCCGGTTACTAGGCTCCCTAACATCGGCACATGTGAAACCTCTAAATCACTAGTCTAATCAGGGTCGTCGTTTTACGCGAGAGTAAACAACGGGTCACGCGAATGCCCCCGGTTACTAGACTTCCCTTCATAGAACAACATTATCTCGACTTTTGGAAAAAAACTGACCGACTCTAAACTCAATCTAAGTGCCAACACGACTAATGAAACAGTACGACTCACTATCCGGAAAATGTAACCAAACGTATCGACGGTGATTTTAAAACAGGTATGTATCGTCTCTTATCTGCCAAGACCTCTACAATCACGAAAATTTTTGGCCCTAAATGAATACTAAGCAGAACAGAAATAACTGACTACAACTCGACTAAAACTCGACCGTTTCTTCAGAGAGAAAAACAGTGTCGTAACATCAGTATCACACAAATAGAAGCACGAAAAATTCACGAATAAAGAAAAACTAAGACAAGCAAGGCTATCTAAAAAAATTTTACGCAAAGTAATGAAAAGTGCAACGAAATAAAGTACAACAATAAAATAAAGTACAGCAATGAATGTAGCAACTGAAAGTAAATCCCCCCCCCAAACTTAGGACGTACATTGACCTCAATGGCAAAAAATGATATGCAATAAAAGTAAAAGGTCAAGTACTCCCCTCCAGTCCGCTCAGGAGCTGGTGCCGGCACGCTTCTTGACTACATCATGCGGAGTGTGAATAAATGAGCTTGCATCATCAAAAAGGAAGTTAAGTACGAGCTCTCAAGTTTAACATGATGTAAGGGTTGGGGATAATGTAATTCGATAACACGATTCATTGCATATAATTTTGAAAATGCCTAGCTTACCAATTTTCCATTGCTGCAATTTATCAAACACCTTGTGTGCACAAGTTAAAATGAAGAACAAGAATTTTAATGGTTAATTCCAAATCCCAAAAATAATAACACAGATAATAACCCTGAATCACGACAACTATCATCAATAATTCGTTCATAAATATCAATTCCATCACAATATCAAATTCCCCATATTCCAACTCCATTTTAGAAACAACAATGAAGAACAACTAGCAATATAAAACTCCAAATCTTTTCACATCAAGAATCACTTATGATTTAGAAATCAAAAATTACCTGGAGAATTTGAGAAGGAGACTAATAGAATGGTATCAACTAACCTCATTGTGTGAAGGAAGGAAGGAAGGAAGGGAAGGAAGAAGATACCTTGTGCAGGCCGATCGATTGAATGAGCCCAACCTGGTTGCTCTTATTTTGCGACGGGGGCCGCGGCACAGTAAAAGTGAGCCGCGGATCAAAGTACAGTAGGCCTGGGACATTTTGTAATACCACCGGGTGCCGCGGCTCAGTTTTCGTGTGCCGCGGCTCAGTGAGTTAGTGTGCCGCGGCTCATTTTACGCGTGCCGCGGCACAAAGTACAGCCTCCTAGGCGTTTCTTGGCCATTTGGTGTGCCGCGGCTCAGATCTAGTGTGCCGCGGCTCAGTGACCTGGTGTGCCGCGGCTCAGTAAGATTGTGCCGCGGCACATGGTGCAGTTTGATCGGCCATTTTTCATCAGCTGGTGTGTGCCGCGGCTCACTTCTGTTGTGCCGCGGCCCATCATTGAATTCCTCCCCTTTGCTGATTCCTGCACAGAATTTTTACACGAAAACATCAAGACGAGAGGGAAGGATGGATCAAAGAAGAATGACGACGAAGAAAAAAACTCCAAAAATGCAAGAAAACAATAAAGAATCTACAACTAATACTCGGGTTGCCTCCCGAGGAGCGCTAAGTTTATAGTATTCAGCCGGATTTTTCTCGCATTCATCCGGCGGTGGATAAGGTGACGCTCGTTTTCTGCGTGTCTATTGGATTACCCAAGTATGACTTCAACCGTTGTCCATTAACTTTGAATTTTCGGGCGTCTTTTTGGACTTCTACTGCACCATGTGGAAACACTTGAACTACGGTGAACGGTCCCGACCATCGTGAACGCAATTTCCCGGGAAATAACTTTAAGCGAGAGTTAAATAGCAACACCTCTTGACCCGGGACAAATTCTCTCTGCGTGATGTGCTTATCATGCCAAATCTTTGTCCGCTCCTTATAAAGTTTTGCATTTTCGTATGAGTTGTGGCGAATTTCTTCCAACTCGTTCAGCTGCAAACAACGCTTTTCACCAGCGGATTTTAGATCAAAGTTTAGTTTCTTTATCGCCCAATAAGCACGGTGTTCCATCTCTACGGGTAGATGGCAACCTTTCCCATAGACCAATCTGTAGGGCGACATTCCGATAGGTGTTTTATACGCAGTCCGGTACGCCCAAAGTGCATCATCGAGTTTAAATGACCAATCTTTTCGAGACGAGCTGACCGTCTTTTCTAGAATTCACTTCAGCTCTCGATTTGATATCTCGACTTGACCGCTCGTCTGCGGATGGTATGCTGTGGCAACACGATGAGTGACTCCGTATTTTCTCAAAACCACATCAAGAAATTTGTTGTCGAAGTGTGACCCACCATCACTTATAATAGCACGTGGAGTCCCAAAGCGTGTGAAGATATGTTGTTTAATAAACTTGATTACGACATTGGACCCATTCGTAGGTAGTGCCACCGCTTCAACCCATTTTGAGACATAATCTACGGCCACCAAAATATAGAGATTCTTGTTTGATGGGGGAAATGGACCCATGAAGTCGATCCCCCATATATCAAACAATTCGACTTCAAGTATGGTGTTCAGCGGCATTTCGTGTCGTCTTGATATGTTTCCTGTCCGTTGACACCGATCACATGTAGACACAAAGGAGTGAGCATCTTTGAATAAGGACGACCAATAAAATCCCGATTGTAAGACCTTATTGCTGTTCTATTTCCACTAAAATGTCCACCGTAGGGTGATGCATGGCAATGGTTCAGCACACTGTGGATTTCCTCATCCGGAATGCATCTACGGATAATTTGATCGGGGCATCGCTTGAAGAGAAAAGGATCGTCCCACAAATAGTACTTAGCATCCGAGATTAGCTTTTTCTTTTGATGACGTGAGAGGTCGTTCGGAATTGTTTTACTTGCTAAGTAGTTCACTAGATCAGCATACCAAGGCGCATGTGTTGAATCCAACTTGTAGAGCTGCTCGTCGGGGAAGGTTTCTATAATTTGTGGCTGACTTTCTTCCTTCTCGAGGGGACTCTTTAATCGTGAAAGGTGATCGACTATAATGTTTTCTGTCCCTTTCTTGTCCCGAATCTCCAAGTTGAATTCTTGAAGGAGTAGCACCCACCGAATCAACCTTGGTTTGGAATCCTTCTTCTCCAAAAGGTATTTTATTGCCGAATGATCGGTCCACACTATCACATTCGTTCCTAGTAGATAAGCCCGAAATTTATCAAATGCAAAGATCACCGCCAACAATTCCTTCTCCGTTGTGGCATAATTTCTTTGGGCGTCATCGAGTGTTAGGCTCGCATAGTATATGACATGGAACACCTTCCCTCGTCTCTGCCCCAAAACAGCCCCAATGGCAAAGTCGCTAGCATCACACATTAATTCGAACGGAAGGTCCCAATCCGGAGCGACTATCACCGGTGCCGTGCTTAGAGCTTTCTTCAGCAACTCGAAACTTTCTTTACAAGACTCGTCAAAAGTAAATGGGACATCTTTCACGAGTAAATTGCACAGCGGCTTTGTGATCTTTGAAAAATCCTTAATAAATCGGCGATAGAAACCGGCATGTCCCAAAAAACTCCTAATCCCCTTGACCGAAGTGGGAGGAGGCATCTTCTCAATTGTCTCAATTTTCGATCGGTCGACTTCAATTCCATGTGAGGATATTCGATGGCCAAGCACAATGCCCTCCTGCACCATAAAATGACACTTCTCCCAATTCAAGACTAAATTGGTCTCTTCGCATCTTCTCAAGACTTTCTGCAAGTTATCCAAACAAATGTCAAAAGAATCTCCAAAAACAGAAAAATCATCCATGAAAATCTCAATACACTGCTCTACCATGTCAGAAAAAATAGCCATCATACACCGTTGAAAAGTAGCCGGCGCATTACACAATCCAAAAGGCATGCGCCTATAAGCGAAAATGCCGTAAGGACATGTAAACGTCGTTTTCTCTTGGTCTTCGGGGGCTATGTAAATCTGATTATATCCCGAATAACCATCGAGAAAGCAATAGAAATCGTGTCCGGCTAATCTATCTAACATCTGATCAATAAAAGGCAAGGGGAAATGATCTTTTCTAGTGGCCTTATTTAATTTCCTATAATCTATGCACATACGCCACCCGTAACAATCTAGTGGGAATTAATTCATTATTATCGTTTTGAACAAGCTGTTATCCCACCCTTTTCGACAAAACTTGGACCGGACTTACCCACTTGCTATCGAAATTGGAAAGATCATACTGCGTCGAGGAGTTTTAAAACCTCGACTTTTACCACCTCCTTCATGTTGGGATTCGTAGGCGTTGATGCTCCACGGATGGTTTGTAGTCTTCCTCCATCAAAATCTTGTGCATGCAAATTGATGGGCTGATCCCCTTAATATCCGCAATAGACCACCCGAAGCAGATTTGTACTCCTCAAAACTCTTAATAATTTCACCTCTTGATCTCCCGCTAAAGTGGCCGAAAGAATAAGCTGGAAGGGAGTTGTCGAACCCTAGGAATGCATATTTCAAATGAGGTGGCAGCTTTTTGAGTTCCAACTTTGGAGGTTTTTCAATCGATGGGGTTTGTCGAGTTAGTGAACTTCCGAGCTCCTCGAGCGGTTTACGAATAAAAATTGACGGGAAGCATCCATGTGTCGTCGTAATTTGCATGCTCTCCATTTGGTTGAAGCATTGATCAAAAGCGATTCCAATGGATCGGGTGGATAATTTTCTCGAAAAGTTCTACTCACGCACGAGTCAATGACGTCAATTTGGAAACAATTTTCAGCTCCACTTGGATATTTTACGGATCGAAAGATATTGAATGTTACTTGCTCCTCTTGAACACGCAAAGTCAGCTTCCCTTTTTCCACATCAATCAACATTCGGCCGGTCGCCAAAAATGGTCTTCCCAAGATAATTGGGATATCTTGGTCTTCTTCCATGTCAAGTACGTTGAAATCGGCCGGAAAGATGAACTTATCAACTTTGACTAAAACGTCCTCTATCACACCCCTCAGATATTTGATGGATCTATCGGCCAATTGTAAAGAGACTGTCGTCGGCTTGGCTTCCCTAATATCCAGCTTTTTAAAAATAGAAAGGGGCATAAGATTTATACTGGCCCCGAGATCGCATAGGGCTCTTTCAAAAGACGAATTTCCGATGATGCAAGGGATGGTGAAACTTCCCGGATCTCTCAATTTAGGTGGGAGCTTCTTTTGTAAAATAGCGCTGCATTCCTCCGTTAAAGCGACCGTCTCATATTCCTCGAGCTTTCTTTTGTTGGACAAGACTTCTTTCATGAATTTCACATAACTCGGCATTTGTTCCAATGCATCGGCAAATGGAATGTTTATGTGCAATTTCTTGAAGACGTCGAGGAATTTTAGCCTTGTCGATTTTGCTTTTAAAGCTTGTGGGAATGGAATTTGAGGAGTGGGTGAGTGTTCGATACTTCCTTTGGCTTGGCGCCTCTTCCTTTTCTTTCTCGTTACGCTCGATCAATTTGCTCTTTGTCAATAATAGGCTGCCCATTCAACTCTTTTCTGCTTCGTAATTCGATCGCTTGTACATTTTCTTTGGATTTCACTTCGGCTGCGCTGGGCGATGCACCTTGAGACCAAGAAGACAATAAATTAGCAATCTGCCCCATTTGTGTTTCTAGATTTCGGATGGAGGTAAAATGATTTTGGAGGGTCGTCTCGGTGCGGGTCATGAATTGGCTTGTGTTAGCCGCCAATTGAGCAAGAGCATCTTCCAAAGATACCTTTGGTGATTGAAATTTCTTTGTGGGGGCTGCGCGAAGTGAGGTTGTGGAGGTTTCAAAGCTTGCCCATTTCTCCATGGAAAATTTTGTTGATTTCGCCACCCTTGATTATAAGTGCTGGGGTAAGAATTGTTTTGTCGATTTCCATTTGCCACAAATTGAGCTTGCTCCATCTGATGTTGCTCGAACGGATTTCCAACTTGACACTCCGCGCTCGGGTGTGATCCGTTACACCAATTGCATGTCTCAATGGTAACGGGGGAAGGTGCGTGCGAAAATGCCTGGAGTTGTCGGGTCAAAGCGGCGACTTGAGCTGACAAAGTGGAAATCGGGTCATTACTTGAAACTTCCATAACTCTCTTCGGTGTCAATCTTTCCGATGGCCATTGGTATGCATTTGCGGCCATATCCTCCAAAAGCAAGTGTGCCTCGGCCATAGACTTTCCCATTAAGGCCCCACCAGCGGCCGCATCCACGAGAGTGCGTGTAGAAGCACTCAAACCAGTATAGAACGTATGAATCTGAAGCCAATCAGGAAGGCCGTGATGAGGGCATCTTCGTAACAAATCTTTATATCGCTCCCACGCCTCGTGGAGCGATTCCATATCGTATTGACCAAAGGTGGTTATTTCGTTTCTCAACCTCGCCGTCTTAGCAGGTGGGAAAAATTTGGCAAGGAAGGCTTGCGCTAACCCCTCCCATGTTGTAATCGACCCCGGCGGTAAGGAATTTAACCAAAATTTCGCTTTATCCCTCAAAGAGAAAGGGAAAAGCCTCAATCGGATGGCATCGTCGGTGACACCATTAGTCTTGAACGTGTCGCATATCTCAAGGAAAGAAGCAATATGGGCATTCGGGTCGTCATTCGGCGATCCACGAGGTGGCTCACTGCACCATCTGAATAATAGCAGGCTTGATCTCAAAATTATTGGCTTGGATAGTGGGACGCCGAATTCCCGAAAAATTAGCATTGATCTGCGGTATGGCATAATCTCGAAGAGCTAGCTCCGGTTGAACTTGCCGCACTTGGTTATCTCGTCCTTGGACTTCGATATTCTCGGCCATGTTGACCGTCGTCTACAACTCTCTTTTCTCCTTCTTGTTCCTTCTTAGAGTGCGCTCAAGCTCGGTATCTAAAGGTAGTAGGCCTTCGTTACCGAGTTTTCTCATGCACTACACGAAAGGTCCTGAAAGGAAAAACAAATGAACGAAATTAAATACACAAAAATAAAAATAAAACGTTCAAATTAAGACTGGAAATACTTAAATCGATATTAGAAAATTTCAATCCCCGGCAACGGCGCCAAAAACTTGTTGCGATATTTCTTACACGCAAGTGCACGTCATCGTTTACAAGTAATAAAGTGATAAGTAGAGTATCGTTCCCACGAGGATTGAATCTCTAACTACCGATTTTTGTGTATTCCAATTTTATTTGAACAATCGAATTTGGGTTTTGCGATTAATAACTAAAAGAATTACTAAAAGACTAAGCAGTAGAAAACGATAGTTTGAATAAAAGAAATCAAATGATGAATAAGTCTAGGATTCTGAATCCACCTCAGTCAAGAAGCCTCACCGTTACCGTCCTGGAATGGTCGCTCTTCGTGAAATCCGCAAATATCAGAAGAGCATGGAGCTTCTCATCCGAAAGCTGCCATCCAGCGTCTGGTCCGTGAAATCGCATAGGATTTCAAGACAGATTTGAGGTTCCAGAGCCACGCTGTACTCTCTATTCAGGAAGCGGCGGAGGCGTATCTTGTGGGACTATTCGAATATACCAATTTGTGCGCAATTCACGCCAAGAGGGTCACAATCATGGCCATGGACATCCAGTTGGCTCGACATATTCGTGGTGAACGTGCTTAGGCATAATCATGGTCTATGGTCTAGCGGCGGTGTCGGTTTAGTTAGGCTTTCATTTTAGCATATGTTTTTTTATAACTATTTTGAAAAACGCCCCAGAGACAAATTTAATGGAATTTGATTTTGTTCTACTGTAAATTTGACAAATCACTTGGTAGCAATATTATGGTTTCTATTTTCTGTGTAAAAAAAAATGTGTAAACTTAAGGAAAAGGTCGCACAAGGCGAGAACTCAAGAGTAAAAAAAAAAGTTGTGTTCCATTAGCATGTCAGCTAATGGAACACTAAAATTCAAAAACCGAATATGTGTTCCCAACAATGACGAACTCAAGAGGAAAATTTTAGCATAAGCTCACTGCTCTCGGTATACAATACATCCAGGTGGTAATAAGATGTATAAGGATCTGAAGAAACACCCATGTCGCACGAAGATGATGGCTGCACCACGATACTAATCACGACCGACATCTCAGACGATGCATCGAGACATGGTTCAGTCAGACATAATCTGACTAGACAAGACTCGACAATACACGATTTGACCCGACAACCTAGGTTTCCACAACCTAAGCTCTGATAACTTATTCTGTAACACCCCCAATCGACTCGAAAATATTACAGCACTGCAGACCCCCTCCGTGAGGATTTACCAGGCTAGATACCAAAACAAGACATCACAACATATGCCAACATGGCCAAATACGAATCAGCAGACCGATTTGACTTTTGATAAATAACATACATCTTAAACTTCATATACACCTCTCTTTCAAAAATCATGCCCTCGCAGGGGTCAAGATACAACAACGCTCCCATACGACGAGAAACACTACGGTGGAAAGAAAATACACCACGACCACCAGTACCAAGTACTAGTATTCATGTGATTACTATCATTTGTCTTCCATCATCCTTCGTTCCGAACTTGTGGTTTTATCCCCAAGAACGTTCACGTACCTGAATGCAGTAACATGTATCCACCCCCTGATTACTCGGAGGTTAGCAAACTGGAATTTTGCTAATGAAAGTATAAAGTGCAATTATGAACCATACACATCATATTCCAAGATTATAATAATTTGAATAATCAAGGAATCAAACACATCGAAAGAATACCCAAGATGTTTCATTTGAACAAATAAACCAAAACTCTAAAAGGCAGTAATACTACCTTGCGAATGGGATGAGAAAGTTACAACAATTATGGAAACTAAAGATCTCAATTCTCTTGATTTTAGCGTGTTTATTGGTTCACTAATAAATTATGAGATCGTTCTTAAATCATAGAACACGAAGTCAAAACAGAAAGAAAAATCAATAGCTTTAAAATCTAAGAAGATGTCAAGAAATGAAGAAGATATCTTGGTTGATGATAACGATGAAGGATCGGCATTCTATGCCAAGAGCATCAATAAGCACAAAAATTTATTGAATTGGAGAAGAAAAGACATCAACTCGCAAACCCAGAATGAGTCAAAAAGGTTCGACAATAATTGTCAAAATTGAGGAAAACCCGGCCAATTTGTGAAGAACTGTTATAGCTTGACTTCCAAGAAAGAAGTCTTAATAGCCACATGGAGTGACGAAGAAGATGAAGATGAATATGTGCAAAATAATCTCGCACTCATGGCAAGAAGCTCATTTGGTGACAGTGACAATGAAATCCAAGAATGTATCTCGTCTAACGATGAACTTTTTAATGCTTTTGGGTTATTACATACGGACTTCCAAAATTCTTTAATTGATAAATTCCTTAAAACTAAAAATAAATTTTTGGAAGATGAAATCTCCAAATTACAACAAAAAGGGAAATTTATTGATATTGATCATTCTTTATGATTAGAAAGAGAGAATAAATTGAAAAATGATTTGTCAAAAGTTCAAATGAACTAAAGTATTTAACGAATAAATTTTCTCTCGGAAATGAAAAATTTTAAAAATTGCTTAGTGTTCAAAATTTTCCTTAAATAAACAAGGATTAGGATTCAATCATTGCGACAAAAATGAATCCTTAAATTTGAAAGTACCCCAATGTGGTAAATCGGGCATCACATTTCAAACTGTAAAAGCCCAAGATGAACGATCAAAATAAAGAATATATGGATTCCAAATGAACCATAATAACAAACATAGTCTATTTACCAAATGAAAAACGATGTTGTGATATTTCTTACACGCAAGTGCACGTCATCGTTTACAAGTAATAAAGTGATAAGTAGAGTATCGTTCCCACGAGGATTGAATCTCTAACTACCGATTTTTGTGTATTCCAATTTTATTTGAACAATCGAATTTGGGTTTTGCGATTAATAACTAAAAGAATTACTAAAAGACTAAGCATTAGAAAACGATAGTTTGAATAAAAGAAATCAAATGATAAATAAGTCTAGGATTCTGAATCCACCTCAGTTTATCCGAATTTACTCTCGATTATCCGTAATAAATAATTTTCCCAATTTATTGAAGGCGGAGATTGCTAATATATTCTACCGCCTCTCCCGAGGTCAATAGATTTATCTAAAGGCGAATAACGCACTCTATCCCTAGGTGAATTAATTCGTCAATAGGCGAAAAGATTAAAATCTCCCAAAGGCCACGTAGTTCCTATGAGTATATTCCTATCTCACAGAATAAAACGGTCCTCACCAATAGTTCCTCACCAAATCTCCTCTCCCGATTCGAAGTGAATGATTAAATCAATACAACTATTGGCCAGATAATTGCAAGCATTAAACACAATTGGGACAACTCAATAAAAAGGTAATTAATTGGATAATCTCAAGAAATTCGTCAAAACAAAGGTTTCATCAAAACCCTAGATTAGGGCTTTAGCCTGACATACTAAAAATTGAAAATACAGAATAGATAAATGAAAGCATAAAAATCAAACGCAGATGAAGCTCGGATTCCTCCGTTCTTGACTTCCGCCCTCTGCCCTTGAAGTCTTCCTTCTCTCTTCTTACCGTCTCCAAGCTTAAGCTCCAAAGATCCCAGATCAAAAGATAAATTAATTAGGGTCTTAAACCCTATTTATAGCTCAGCATATCCTCCAAATCGCGTCCGTATCCGTAGGTCGGCGGCTTGAAAGCGGCCCTAATTCGCGCGGACAACCAAAAACCGCCAAGTGTGCCGCGGCGCACTAAACTGTGCCGCGGCCTGCAGCCTTGTTGGATGCAGGCGTCCTCAATTTCTTCGTGTCGCGGCTCACAGGGCGTGCCGCGGCACGCATCTGATTACTACGCCTTGGTGGGTGTCTTCCTGTGTCGCGGCCCTGCTTCCTTGTGCCGCGGCTCATAGTCCAGATTTGCCGTTTTCGCCCGTTTTGCCTCGTTTTAGCTTCCGGACTTCAATTTCCTGTCAATCATACAAAATTAAGGCATTAAAGGCTCATTTAGACAATTTCACACTCCAAAATACTACAAATTAATGATAAATAAGCGTATAAAAATACGCCTAACAAACGACCAATAGTCGGTTGTATCCCCAAAATTCAAAATTAATTATTTCAAAATAATTGGTATTTAACTCAATGGGAGTTAGTTTTTAAGGGGGGATATTTTTTCAGGGGGAGGTTTACCCGTTTTCTTTTCATATTTAATTTTTTCTTGATTTTATGATGTTCGTGCACTTTTTTGCTAATGACAAAAAGGGAGAGAAGAATGAGGAGAAAAAATAAAAAAATATAATGGGTAGAAGAAGAGAAAAAAAAAAGAAGGAATAATGGGAGAAGAAAACTAACGAAACGGACAAAGCCCAAAACTTTGATCTGTATATTTTTTATATTTTTGCAAGAATAAATCCCATCGAAGTATTGTTGTTTTGTCATCATAAAAAAAGGGGAGATTGTTGCATTATTTTATTCCAAATACTCAAATTGAGGTTTTGATGATATGTTGCTAAACAAAGCAACAACAATGAATCAACAAGAAGTCGAAGACGCAAAATATGGACAGAAAAGCAAAGAACAAAGTTAGCGCACGCTAGATAGAGAGATCTGCATTCTGCATTGAAGCAGTTAGTACATGCTATGGTTAAATATTACGCACGCTAAGAGCATTAAAGAACGCAGGCTAATCGAACTGATCAGCGCACGCTAAGAGATTTGAATATTAGCCCATTGGAGGATTCCAGAAGGTCAACACGTACAATTGTCACATGAAGATAACTCATGCTAGTGCAAAAGATTCACCCACGCTATGTATCATGAAATTCGAATTCAACTGAAATCAATACATTGGAATATTTCTATATAGTAAAAAGGATGCAACGAATATATTGACGTTAACGTACGGTAAAGATCTACTATAGCGCATGCTAATAAAAGAGGCAAATGCTACTGGACTGTTTTAAGCAACAAATAACTTACGTAAGAGCTGAGAAGAACGTACGCTAAACAGTTTAGTGCAGGCTAAACATACAAATAGTGCACACTAAAGAGAGACAGGCAGCAACGGCTAGTTTATGCTTGGAAGCCTATAAGTACCACTTCATATAGTATTCATCATACAACAACTTCAAGCAAAACTTATATAGTTCAAATATCATTATCTTCATTATTGTTATTGTATTCGAGCTTAATTCATAAGAGTTCGAGTGTTTAGTTCACTCAACCATACGCGAAAAAAGAAAGGACTGTAGATTTGATTCGGTGTTATTAGGATCGTGGATCCGGCATTGTTAGAATCATAATCGAAATCCAAGTTAGGTTTGTCTAGTACTGATAGAAAGATAGAAAGGTTGATTCTTTATCCGATAAAAAAGGAAAATGGTTTATCTTGGACCGACATAAAGACAAGATTGTAACAGTTTATCTTGGACCGATAGAAGACAATATTGTAATAGTTTACCTTGGGTGATAGAAGACAAGGCTGAAAGGTTTATCTTAAGCCTATAAAAAAAGATACGAAGAGAGGACATAGGATATTGGCCGAACGTCCATAAATCCTATGTCGTTTGTATTTCGCATTTAAATACGCTTCCACATATCGCAAAAGAGTTTAAAACTCTACTCGGCACTATTAACCCCCCTTTAAGTGGCGGTACCAACCCAAAAACTAGCAACATCTAGAATTCCAACGACAAATAATATGAGGTAATCAACATTTGGGCTACTTATTCTAATCGAGATGACATCTAAACCTTAATTAAATCCCTTAGGGAACTTTTATCGGACACTTCGCGGATGGTATCCGATTACGATTATTCGAACTAAAGATTTAATTTCCATTCCACTGTAATCGATATGAACAGCCCTAGGATACTTAATATAATTTCATTTATGAGTTCTAAACAATAATTCATCAAGAATCAAGAAAAATAAGCTTAGGATGCAGGGCCAGGTTACCTCCAATCAGGCAAAAAATGCTGAAATCGGCTGAAGAGGACTTGCTAATTTGATTCTTGAGATTTGATTACGCGTTTAAACTGCTTGAAACCGTACAGGAATGGAATTCCGAGGTGAGGGCTGAAGCTCTCTATTCTTCATGCTGCTTCCATGAACAAATATGGCTGAAATTCGCCATTTATCCCCAAAAACACATAAAGTCGGTTATAAAGGTAATTAGTAATTTCGCCGTGACAGACTGACAACCTTGTCTTGTTTTGATCATAATTTGCTCGTTAGGGCTCAGAATGACTCGACGTTTGTTCCAATGGAAATATAACTCAATCCACAATGATGTAAAGTTTTAGAATTTTTAGATTTTTCTACCATTTATGGTTATCGATCAAGGTCAGTACTTGTGCACGGAACTCTCCAAAAATTCCCACTCTTGTTTCTATAGAAACCCTTGTGGTACCCCATTTATATTTGAATGGTACAATAATATAGTACTCAAAACAAGAGTTGTAAATCTCAAGGCCAATCAAACGATCCAGTCATAGATCGATCGGAGAGTCTAGAACAGTCCTCAAAACGTCGAGAAACAATGGAAAGATCATTGAGAGGTTGAAGTGAATTCTTAAGGTCTCACAATCAACTTTAAAGTACTATAAGGAGTACAATTGAACCTGACATCATTAAGATGACCCTTATTGACATCGCAGGTCGGGTTCACATCACCAGTCAAAATTATAGAGCAAAATACATGGTTATGCAAAGTAATACATATGGGATCATGAGTTTTGTAGAGGAGAATAGTGCCAATCAATCACTAATCTCAAGATAACATGGAGGACGCCATATAGTGTGTCGATATTCAGAAACTTGAAAGTTGAACGATAACTTAAGAACGAAGAATGGCAACAACTACAAGTTCAACAAAAAGACAAAAGGATTCATATAACGGGTCGAAAATTAGAAGTCATTTAGGTGTAAAAATATGGGGTCTCACATTACGATCACGGTCGTTAGCGAGAGTTTCACACTAGGCCACTTCCGATGAAATGTGGTGAATGCTTTGTCTATATGACTCAGACGGCATACCGGAACTATCCAAATACATATGTAAGTTGTAAATGTATACTAAAGGTTTAATATTGCTTTGATCTTTATATCTGAACTCTATTAATGTTCGGTTACTTTTTATTCTAACTTAATTAGGAGAGAGTGATGGAGGAGTCTGAGAGGATGTTGACAGAGACAATGAGGGAGGAACATCCAGATTTAGATGAGACCATCCTCGATTTAGCCATTAGATAGATCGATCAGGTGATCCCTATATTAGGGCAAGGGTTTGGGCTACCATTTACCCTCCTAAAAGGAGTCATCACCGGACACCGATTATGGGAGTTGAAGGCAATAAATTCTTGAAGGATACTCCAGGGTTGCGATGCAATAAATGGGGCGACACTCAAAAGACCTATTTGGAGGAGCAATTATGGATCTAGAGGGAGATCCGTGCTTAATAGCAAAGAAAGTCTCAAGAGCAGTTCCAGAAATTCTAGGATGAGCAAAGAAAGGCTCAACAAGACTTGCAATCTCACCAGTAGGCCATGATGTAGTATATAATGTCATTGAGTCAAACCATGACTCATTCGGGACTTCAAGCACCACCAGCACCACCTCCGTTCTTCAATCTACAAACAAAACCATATTCTTCACAACCTCGAGACGACGACATACAATAATAATCCTTCTTCTATTGACTGATTTGGGTGGATTTTAGTTGTGCTTGTAATAGTACTTTTGGTAAGTAAACATATTAATGCTAAATATTTGTTTATTTAGACTCGTGTTCATTAACATTCTTGTTTATAGCGATTTTGTTGATGTTGCTACGTGATATGTTGATATGGTATGGTTTTTGTAATGTTGGTGTATATTTTGTTGTTCGTACATTGATGTAGGTGATTGTGATGTATGGTGATGTACTGTGCATTTGGAATATATAGGTTAAAAATACATGTTTTGGGAATCTAAAAATTCAACTTTTTTTGAAATAAATGTTGGCCACATAGTATACAGTAAACAACTTAGAAAGGTAGAATACAATAAGTTGTATGTTTTTCGAAGTTACTAGCGGAAGACTAATAGTGAGTTGTTGTAAGTACAACAACTAGTTACTCTCCAGTTTGATTGATGGGTACAGGGTTTTCAGAGTGTATACTTTAAATCATAGTTATAAATGAAAGCAGTAAGGATAAAATGTAAATAATACATACATATAAGTGGTTCGAGGTAGACCCCTCTATGTCCACTGGTTCTCCACACAGGAGTAAAACATTTATTAAAATTACTACTACACAACTATGTGACTTTAACTAGACCTATCTCTGGATCGTTCACACATATTGATACAGTGACCATAGCTTGGGGCATTCACACAGATTGGATTTTGCTATTTCGACTTGCTTCTTCTCACATAGATCGAAGCTTCATCTTTAATGTTATTCTTCCCACATGGGTCGGAACTAGCAAGGACTTAGTCCACACAGGGCTAAGGTTGATCTCAATGGTAAAGATGTAGAACAAGTTCAAACAGTAGTTGTATGCTCTTATGAGCAACTGCTGTATACTGTGTTGTTTATGTTGAGGACTGTACTTCTTTGCTTTGATAGTGTCGTATTCTCACAAAATATACTGCTCTTTCTTAGCTTGATATTCTGATTGTCAGAGCTGATTGTCAGATGTAATCGCGAAGTTCAGTTATTCAGCATTTAATGTCCTCTTGCTTGGGGCTATTTATAATCTTGAAAATATATCGGTTATAAATGTAGCCATTGGACGGTTGGTGAGATTAAGACATCTCTGATTAGCAATTGCTGATTGTTTGAACTAAAGGCAATTTGCATTTAATGCTTCAAACATTCTTTTTGACTTTGCATTAAATGCTCTTTAGCGCGTTCATATTGTTGTCTCTTTTCGCTGCATTAAATGCTGTCCCATCAGTAATAAATGATGCTTTAACTGTGAATACTTTATGAATAAACAAAGTTTATTTCACAACAGTATAAAGATGTATAACTCCTACAGCAATATTTATGCATCCAACTTTCTTAACTTCTGCTGTATAATGATGTAGGCACTGTTGGATCGCACTCTGTAGGAAGATGTCTTGCTGGATGGATATGTTATACGAAGTTTCCTAACAGATTCCATACTTAGCGAATTGCTGACTCTGAAGACTTCTTGTTGTATGATGGATTATCAAAACAGGGTGTGTTTATCCCAACAATTTCTCCCTTTTTGATAATGCCAAAACTTCCTAGATACGGAGAGGCTATCTTCAAGTCTTCTATTCTAAAGATCTCATCTTCAAGACTTAGTCTAAAACTTTGAACTGCTCGCAGGCATTTTCTAAAATGGAAGTCCTACAGGACTAAGTGTATTACAACTTAACTTATGATTGGCGCGTAGGCATAATTTTATAGAATCTAATATAGATTGAATATAAATTAATCTCTGAACTATTCGCAGACAAGTTCTTACAGCTTATGGATTTAACAAGTTTTGTACTTGTTGAATATATGAGTACTTCATCGTAGTCAAAATATTCAAATAGTAAAAGTAGATTACAAGCTGTAATCGTTCAAGAAACCAAATTTTTATTGATTATTAATAATTGCAAGGTTTGAAAGATAAAAATAAATACTGCATCGAAGAGCATACAATAGAATAAAATACAGATATAACTAACAGAAGTTAGTCCCTATAATGAGAATGTCTCCAATTCTTTCGAGAGGGATCATGATCGGTCCATTTCCACCAGTTGACTAAGGAGTCTTCGCCTCGGTCACACCAGATACTTCGTCCTTCATGTGAGACATTGCAGGCAATGATATAATCTTCCGGATGGGTTACCCATTCACCCTTCTGGTGTTTAGTCTTCATCTTTAGCTGTAAAGGAAGTTTTCCTTATGCCAGTAGCCTCGAGAACTCGTTAGCGGCCTCCTCTAGTGTTTTGAATCTGTTGAACATGGCGGACTCCCTGATAAGCATACAAAAGTATCTCAGCAGTTCATTGTTTTTCCGATCTTTCAATTCATTTGATGTAGGCTGACGATCAGTTAGGAGCAGTATCTCGGCGGGCTTTCGTACTGTACTCTTCCATGGGAAAATGGGATCCTGGAACTCAGGTCGAGAACCAATCAATCGTCCGATTACAGTAGCGATGTATCTTCTAGTGCAGACTCCATTCTATTTCTCCCTCCAGTCACAACTTCCGGCAGCCTCTCTAGACTCTTCCCCTTTTTTGGAATCATCAAAATCGGAGACTTTGCCGTGAATATCCTGAAGGATTTTCATAGATTCGGCTTGTTGGGTCTTCATATCATTGACGTTATCAACCAGCCTCACAACCATTGTTGTAAGATCGTCAATTTTATGATCATGGTTAGTAAGTTTTGATACGGTGTATTCAAGGCAGGCGACAGCCTTTGCTTCAGCGATATGAAGCTTCTCTTGCTCTTGCTTCAGGATATGCTCCTGATGCTATTTCATTTGATTCATTGTCTGCCACAGTGCTGTTGGCATGAGGCGAAAAGCCTCTTCTACATCATTGATAGCCCTTTGCAGCTTCGGGATCTTGTCCTAAGCTATTTCGCGCATCCAATCTAACTCCTTTATTACATCATACAGGGCCTGGACATACAGTTTGGAGACCGATGGCTTGGAGTTGCTCAATTTGTGCCTCTGTGCGCAATCTTCGAGTTAGATTGTTCTCTGAGCTCTCTAAGAACCAGGTTGTGATGTGGTTTGCGTGGTCTATCGTCAGGAAGGAAATTGTCATCGGATTCATAGTGGGAACCTGTAAAGATAGGAGATTCAACCTGTTCAGAAGAAGGGGCTTCTGAAGGTTGAGCTACAGGGTCTCTCTAGGAGACAGAAGGGACTGATTCCTCCTGCCTCTATTAATTTTCAATAGTCGGTACTACAGGAGGATTGACTCCTCCTGTCGACTCTCATCTTCATCCTGTTCCAGAAGAGGGACTGATTCCTCTTGGCGGACATCACGGGTGACATCTTCTTCTTCTGTCTAGTAGACAGATGCATCTTGTACATGATGAGCTTCCTGTAACGGAGAAGTAGGCTTTTCATTTATAACAGGAGGGACTGATTCCTCCTATTTGTGGTCTTCATGGGCTACTTCCTGTTGCTGGGGCGGGGACTGATTTTGTTCATGAGATGTCCCTTGGCCCTGTTGGGCTTGGATGATGTTGAATTATCCTTCCCGATCCTCTTCTCGGCTAATCCAAAGACCTGCCTATAAGGCCTCATCATCATCATCGGAGTCTGGGTCGGAGTGGTGGTTTGATGGAGCCTTATCACTGGACTGTAACTTCCCTTTGATCTGGGCCTTTTATTTTGCCATGAAATAATTTCAGATAAGCTCAAGGCAAAAGTGATCTTCCCAGCGGATCAGGACCTCACTGTTCGGGGTGTTCATGACCTCCATAGCAAATAACTCCACTTCTGCCCAGTCCTCACAGTTGTATAGGGTGTCATAGGGGGCTTGTAAGATTTCCAAACTTTGAAGAACTAGAAGGCTTCCTCTATTTAGACTTGAAGAAGCATGTTATTGATAATGTCCGCCGGGGAGGGACTCCGCATAGTAGTGGGATCTACTGTCCAATTGGGATTCTCGACAGGTAAGGGAGACTGTGGAGAAGCAGGATCCCTAACAGGGGTGGGTACCCTTCGGGAAGAGGGACTTTGTACAGGGGTGGGTGCCGTATTTGGAATTGCGGCTTTCGGCTCCAAGGGGCAACCGATTCAGAAGATCCTTCCAACTTGGCAAACGGTTATTCATCTGTGATATCTGCCACTGGCTCAGGATCTGCTTTAGGAGCAGCAACTATTTCTTCCATAGGGGTTGCGCCCTGTGCGACAGATTCAGCGATTGGAGTGGTCGATGGGACTTCTACTGTAACTGCTGTAGTCACTGTAGGTTCAGCCTTAGAAGTTTTATTAATCTTCTTTCTTTTCTTCTCGACAGCTTTAGGGGAGCTGATGTTGGGAATACTTTTTTTTCACTTATTCCTATCACTCGAGCTTTTCAGAGTGACGTCCCTCGGGTCACTAGAGGTTGTCATGCTGAGGGGGTTGGGCCAGTCATCAAGAATAGGCGTTTTGTTGTATACAATGGGTTTGATCCCTCTGATAAACTTCCCGTTTCTAATTTTCTTATTATTTGAAGCGAGTGAGGATGTGGTTCAGGATTAGGTCAAATGATTTCTTGGCGGACTCTGGCTTAAATATCTCTTCCTGAATTCATTTCAGAAGTATTTGGCACCAATTAACTTTCTCACTAAACATGATGGCGACCATCATTCTATACCTTAATTTGGTGCACATTTCGAATGCACCAGTTCGGTTTTCGACTACTCGGCAGCCAAAATCATGAAGGTAGACATATGGAAGTGTGGAGTTCTTCTTGTGGCAAGAAGGATGAACGTTGGTGCCCATTGAAGTGCCAGTAAACAACTTCCAGTATGCGGACAGCAGGCTTTCAGACCCGAAGGTCTCCAGTTCTTCCATCTTGAGCATGTTAGAGGGCAGCTTCTAGATCTTCTCTAGTAGATATTTGTTCAGAGGGATCTTAATACCTTGCATAGTCCTAGTATTGTAAGTGATTTCTGAGCCTTTTCTGTGCGAGGAGTATTTAAACGTGGCATCCAGATAGAATTCTCCACTATCTGTTCATTGTAGTTGTCAGCAGGATGACTTTTCAGATTTCAGACGGTACAGACCTTGTTGCTTCACACTAGCAACGACCAAGTCCATTCCGATTTCATCTTCACTTTCAAAGGCAATCCTCTCCACTAAAATTGATTTTGCAAAGATGCGACCGTCAATGATGGTCTCCTTCTTCTTTAGAGAGATTGAAGAGGTCTGCGAGGTAGACATTTTCTAGAGAGAGGTGTGAGGAAACATAAAATCAAGCAAAGGAATGCAGAGGATTTGTGTAACAGCCCCAAAACCGACCGGGAATATTACAGCACCGTGGGCCCCATATTGGAACCCACAAGGCTAAAATCATTTTCACAAACGTTTACAAAATACCAAAAGGCCAATGACGGTAATGTTTTAAATACTCAAATACTTTTCAAAATGTTGTCCCCAATTACCGTCAGAAAATACAGTTTGAAAACACATGGCAAGACGCCAAAAAGAGCATTTATAAAATAAACACGAGTTGGAAAAAATACTGGAAGCCATTATAAAGTTTCACACGCAGCGAATATAGATACAATTAAATACATCTGCAGTGGAATTATAAAAACCAGAGGGAACACTCGAATCCCAATAACCACGCCATAGCCAGTATCACCAGAAAACTCATCCCTTCACGACCGCTACTAGCTCGAACTCCGAGTACCTGAAAAATAAAGCTCGCGACGGGGTCAGCCATAATACTCAACAATGATAACGATCACATCACAAAAACAATTACATATCAATGTAAATTACAAAATAAGAACATTCCCGATGTAACTTTACCGAAGTAACCTTACCAACCCATCACAATCCATATCAAATCAATCGTTACCATAATCCACATCTCGCATCCATAAATGACGAATGAATTCAAAAAATAACCATTTGTACTATATCAGAAACGATACCAAGATTCTCAACATAAACATATCTCCAATATGGAATAATCTGGCCAAGTCCGAATCTATCTGCTGGATCGCACAATCGGATCCCAATCCTGACCAAGCTGATATCACACAGCACATCTGTAAACCAACTGTCCCGAGATAATGGCAAGTCCTGGATATCAATACAAGCATGAATACACACACAATCATTGATGATAAACAACCAATGCATCAAAATGGGAATATCAATGACATGATAACTCCACTCAAGATCGACAAAGGATTACCCACGAACGAGAATACCATGATATGGTAACTCCAACAAGATCAATGAAGGATCAACAATCGGGAATACCAATAATACGGTAAACTCCAACAAGATCAATAAAGGAATCAGGAATACCAATAATACGGTAAACTCCACTAAGATCAATAAAGGATCAACAACCGAGAATGCCAACGACATGGTAAACCCCAACAAGATCGAGAAAGGATCGACAACCGAGAATACCAACAGCACGGTAAACTCCAATAAGATTAATAAAGGAACAATAACTGAGAATACTGACGACACGGTAAACCCCAACAAGATCGAGAAAGGATCGACAATCGAGAATACCAACTGCATGGTAAACTCCAATAAGATCAATAAAGGAACAATAACTGAGAATACCGACGACACGGTAAACCCCAACAAGATTGAGAAAGGATCGACAACCGGGAATACCAACTGCACAGTAAACTCCAATAAGATTAATAAAGAAACAATAACTGAGAATACCGACGACACGGTAAACTCTAACAAGAGCAATGAGGGATCAACAACCGAGAATACCAACGGCAAGGCGAACTCTCAAATAGAATCAATAAGGATCAATAATGAACGAGATTACCAATGACAGGGTGAACTCCAAACGAGATTAATAAAGGATTGATGACAAATGGGTTGACCATGAACGGAGACCGATACACGAGAGAATAAAATCGTCAACCATAAACAACTCATATATATGGGATTTTAAAGATAACCCGACTATCGAATAGATCTGACCATACATGGACTATGAACGACCAATCAATAAGACTCAAGATGGACGTCACGATACGCCCGATCCGGACATGTGTCCTTATACAAGCCAACCATGGTATTGATCAGATACACGTCTGGTCTCATACCTAATCGGTCTCATGAAGTACGTCTCGTGCGCACGGTTCAATGTGAGGTCAAAACCAACATATGCTACACGTGCCCGCCCTGAAAATCCTACACATGACCGATCAGAACGTATCTAACTCCAGATATGTCACGATACAACATGATAAGGAATCTCGAAGAAATGCATATCCAACACGGATCAGAATATTTTCCAAGTGAGCAACGATAACTCGATCATGAAAGACCGACACGACCACAATGTCGTATTCCGACAAACAACAGTTCACAGCATGCTCAATAATGCATATGATAATAGCACATAAACTCCCAAGGCAGCAGCCGAGGGTTACGAAAGCATCTACTCAGGAATACTCCGGAAAATATCACATAAACTCCCAAGGCAATAGCCAAGGTTCATGGAAGCATCTACAAAGGAAAACTCCGGACATGGGTACCATTCAGGTTTTATCCCGCAACACAGTTCATGCAATCACACAATACCCCAAGGTCACTACCAAGGGTCACAAAAGTATCCACATAGGAATACCCCGGAACATAGCTGCCATGTAGGTCTTATCTCCTAACAGATCGGCCCAACAGATCACAGTTCAAAGAAAGAGTACATCACAAAATGCACCAAACAACGATGCACACTCATCACATGAATCATCAACACACACATGCAATAATGCAACAGGATGATTAGCAATATTAGATTACCTCAAGCCGGAGACATGAACCTTTCCATGACCAACATCCATGAACGAATACAAAGTTATCCGAATAATCCAAAATGAAGTACAGTCCATAACTAATACCAAACCACCACCTTGAGTTCAATGTCGGCATGATAACTAACCTTGATATCTAATCTCTCACACAATAGGCCAAATATAATCCACGTCTCCGTTTCCACTAGACATCTCTACAATCATATACATTACGATTTATCTCAGTCCAATCATAATATACGTACCATCATTCCAACAATTCATATTCCATGATACCATTGCTATATGAATCATAAATGAAATGAAACGAAATTATTAAATATTATGAACTGAGCAAGTATAACTTGCCTAGATACTAGTATGATGAAGTTGTGACCAATCCCGTCGTCTTCATATACAAGTTCCACAGTCCCGACCAAGGTGATCCACGCGTCCTTCAATTCCAATCGTAGCACAATGGTTAACATCAACGACCACTTAACGCAACCTAATGCAATAATCAATCAACGATACATTCGATATCAATCAACAACTGACATAATCAACCAATCAAACTCAACGGTATCTCGATCATGCGAAACCAAACCAAATCAACTATTAACAATACGAATACAATCAGAATTTCGATAATCAATAGTTCTAACAACGTCTACAACATTCTTGGTTCTGACTTAAATCTTAATTTTGGATTAACACGGCTCATTCTTGCAATTTCATAGGAATACAATCACCGGCTATCATCACGAATGATGACATACCAAAATTAACCGTATATCACTCAAGAACTCTTTAAGAACATGAATTAATGCATAATCATGTTTGTAGCCAACAAAACGACGTAATTCGGTGTGTTATAACATTTAATCATCATCTAATCCATAATCCAAGGCGTATATCATTCTGTTCTTCAATATACGATTCGTATAACCTCAAAATCATAACAACAATCATCATATGGAGAAGAACATCAACACGAACATCAAGATACGAATTCAAGGAGTAGAGTTCATCAACATACCTTTTGAAGAAGAACCACAAGGACCAAACACTTGAAGAATCAACAATAGCTTCATACCTAAGCTCCGATTCCATGATCCCAAGCTCACAATCAAGTTAAAAGTGTTTATAACACACTTAGAAATGAAGAAGGACGGGTTTTAGAGAGCAACACCTCTTTGGTTCGTGAGAAAATGGAAGACCACGCTTCATTTTATAAAATGCACATCATGTTATGTACGTTAAGTCCTAACCTTAACGTACGTAAGGCCTTTAACATACGCTATATGTCCTGTATAGCGTACGTAATCGTCATATAGAGTTAACTGTACTATTTTGTGGCATGCATTACGTACGTAAATTCCTTAGTATAGTGTACGTAATGTGGCAGTTGACTTTCTACAGTACTAACTCATATTACGTACGTAATACGCCATGCATAGCGTACGTAATGCTGAGGTTGACTCGCCTGTCCACATCCTGCGCCGAAAGCAGCCGACACCGGGTCCCACCTGCCGACCATAGCTCGATTCTGTCCGAATTCCTTCTTAACATATGTTATGTGCAAATCTTAACGTACGTTAAGCTAGCTCAGTTACGTACGTAAGTTTCATTGTATAGCGTAAGTAATGGCTTTCATACTTAGCCATTTTTTCTCCTGTCTGCCGTCTCAATAAACCGAATACGTACACACAACTTACTAAATATATATGCTCCTTCCGACAACAATTCTCATACGATACATCTGATGCACGATATCTTCAAATATAGTTATCGACCAAGTACAACATTTGCACAAATACTCATATGGTATATCCGATATCGAAAAACACACCAAGCATGTAATATCCTAGAATTAAAAATAACCTCGACAAATATACTGACACGACTGTCACAGTTTTCAAAACTATTTATCCACACTATATCGGTCCCACTCTATACGGTACAACTCGGATTAATGTGAAAAATCATAGCGAAATTCTAGGATATTACAATTTGTAGACAGATTGTTGTAGACTCGTTTAATATTGCAGAAAGCGTAAAGAGTTTGTGAGAGCAATGAACTGTCCTTTTATAGGGTGCATAGAAGACTAGGTTAACAGTCAACGGGCAGATTTAATGGATGGGAACCATATTTTGAAATAACGTACATGATAAATTCAGATGTAATGTGTACGTCTAATCCACCACTTTTGAAATAATAGGCGGTCCCACTTATGACAGTTGGTCTTCCACTATTGCACGAAATGGTGGTTTAAATTTTGAAATCGCGGTATTTGAGGCAGTAAAGTCCAGGTGTTCTTAAAACTATTAAAGGCTAAAATGTTTTAAATTCAGACATAGCACGTGGACTTAAAAACAATTTGTTGTGTATAAGTGTATGAGTGATATACGATTATAATATTAATTGATATCCTACAGTGTACGTACTGTATCCGCAAAAATATAGCGTTCCTATTAAAATGGTACATATGGGATTCAATTCTTACAGCAATATTGGACTAATACTGTATTTATTGGTCATACTGTATTCCCCCTTAATTAATGCACACGTCAACTATAGAAAGGTTTTATGCCTTCTTCTTCCTACAGTAAGATCTGACTTGTTTTGAGTGTACAATTATTTAAAGTGGATACTGTATTCTTAGGTCTTACTGTTGGGATTCGGTGCCTAAAAATGAAGGCCCAGCGGAAGCAGTAAAACAAAAATTATTCGATCTGAATCCCTACGAGGATCGATCGAGCTACATATATACAAATATCAAAACGAATTCACAAGAGATATAGAAACTCACCCTTGTAGTCCGTTGATTAGATGGATTCCTTCTCTTGAGCTATTCCCCAAGCTTTAGGCGATCTCCCTGCAATTCAATCCGCTCCAAGCTCTTGAATGATCCAACGCCGAAAGCACCGCGTCTCTACTTGCCACGAATCGAGGGTGAGTCGGTTTGAGTATACTAATCCTATTAGCATACCTATAACGTGTGCTCCCACTAACCATTAGTGTTCGACAGGCACTCTCCATGTCAAAGAACACGTCATACAAGTCTTCACATAAACTTAACACCCAGTCAAGTTTCATCAACTTGCGAACGATTAAGTATTTGAGCTATAAACCTTTCCAGTGCCGACCCCCTTATCCAATAAGGAGTGGAAAGTTTTACTCTCAAATACACGGACCAATTTCTATATGTATATTTACGAGTTAGGAATGCCAGTAACTACGAGTAAATTAAGAAACATTTGTTGTCTTATATTAGTGATTTACATAATTACAAGTAGAATGCCCTCACTCAACATCCTTTGAGTGGCATTAGAGGGCCTACTCCCAACAATCTCCCACTTGCACTCAATGCCACACACTATGGTATCTAATAACCATGTTCTCCAGATTACGCTCCAAGCTAATCTGAGAATGTAGCTTGGTCAGTGGATCAACGATGTAGTCGGCTGACTCTACTCTATGCAGCACAATGTATCTCTTTGCGAACAAATACTCTGACGAGATGATACTCTCTCTCAATATGTTTGGTACTGTTGTGAAACCTCGGCTCCTAGGCCTGTGCTACCGCTCTGGCAGTGCAGCACAAGATGTCACGTGAAGTTTACCCAGTAACTTCTAAATTCTTCCTTTAGAGGCCTCCGAGGCCGCTTTATACTCAGACTAACAGGTGGAATTAGCAGTGACGCTATACTTGGCACTATGCCATGATACTGCTCCTCCATTAAGAGTAAATGTAGCCAGAAGTAGATATATAATCGTCTTTCTGTCCTTGGAAGTCCAATACAGTGAATCCCACCACATTCTGTTCTCGACCACCATATATAAGAACTAGATCTCTTAGTACTTCTAAAGTACTTTAGAACATTCATTACGGCAGTCTAATGTTCCCTGACTGGGTTAGCCCGAAACCTACTTACCACGCTCCCAGCATGCGCAATGTCAGTTCTTGTACACAATAAAGTATATGTAAGGCTACCCACTGCCAAAGCATATGGTATATAACTCATTTCCTTTCATTGTTCCTTACTATTAGGACACATCTTCAAGGTGAGTTTTATTCCATGTCGCATCGGAAGGAACCCTCTTTAAGATCTAATCTATATAGAGGGCTTGGGAAAAACTTATCATTCTCTTCGATCTATCCCAGTAGAGTCGAATCCCAAGAATATATGTTTCTTCTCCCAAGTCTTTCATAGAGAAATTACTCGAAAGCCAAGCTTTCACAGAACTGAGCATTCCCACATCATTTCCTATTAGTAGAATGTCATATACATATAGTACTAAGAATGTGATCTTGCTCCCACTAACCCTCTTGTATACACAAGGTTCCTCTTCATTTTGCACAAAGTCAAACTCTTTGACTGTCTCGTCAAAACGAAGGTCCCAACTACATGAAGACTGCTACAGTCCATTTCATGGAGTCTACATCCACCATTGCTAGGTCATTGGTCACGGGTCGGTCTATTGTTTATCACCTGGAACCTCGTGGAAACCCAGTTCCGCCAAGTGCATAAAACTATACCTCTCAGGTAAATGAGACACCCTACTAGACCTACGAGGTGGTTGTACTGGTGTTTCAGAAGGCTCGGTTCCATTTTCTTGCACAGGTGTCTCCTAAGGAGTTTCATTTTATTCTTCCAAAGAAATATTTCTACCCGCTCTGCCTTCCTGAATGAACTCTTCTTCCAGGAAGTGTGCATGCAAATCAACAACGATCTTTCGATCTTTGGGCATGTAGAATAGATAACCCATCGTCTCATATAGGAATCCAATGAAAACATCTCCTCACGAACCTCGCTTCCATTTTGTCCACCTTAGTTTTCTTGACATAGGCGGGACGTCCCCAAATCCTAATGTGATAAAGACTTGATTTCCTGCCCTCCCACATCTCATGTGGAGTTTTAGGAACGGATTTAGAAGGACATATGTTCAAGATATATGCAGCAGTCAGGAGTGCATAAACCCACAGGTAAATCGGTAAGTCAATATAGCCCATCATGGAACGGACCATGTCCAACAAGGTCTGGTTCCTTCTATCTGACACACAATTTAACTGAGGAGTGCCTGGAGGTGTTAGTTGTGATACTATTCCAATGTTCCTTGAGGAACTCGTCAAACTTTGTACTCATATACTCGCCACCTCGGTCCAACCGAAGTGCTTTGATATGATTTCCAGTTTGTTTCTCGACTAGGGCCTTAAATTCCTGGAATTTCTCAAAGGCCTCGGATTTATGTTTCATTAAGTATACATAACCATACCTAGTATGATCATCTGTAAACGTAATGAAATACTGATATCCGTCACGTGCTGCTTCCAAAGCACCACATTCGTCGGTATGGATTAATCCTAGTTTATCAGTGGCTCTTTCAAAAGTCCATGTGAAGGGGGACTTAGTCATTTTGCCTTTAAGGCAAGATTCACAAGTAAGAAAGGGATACGATCCCAATGGACCCATAAGTCCATCTTTTTCCATTTTTTTAAACCTTGGTCTGACCAACATGACCAAGTCTAAGATGCCATTTCAAAACTTGATTGGTTTCATGCCTACCACGTTTTCGAGTCATAGTAAGCACAATTACTTTGTTGCTGAGATTTAGATGATACAATCCATTTAACAATATAGCAGTACTCACTAGTTTATTCCTGAAATAAATTTTGCAGGAACCATCACCAATGAAAAATGAAAAGCCTTTTCGGTCCATGACCGGAATGGATACAATGTTTTTGTGCCCCTTGGGCAAAACAAGTACATCTTCTAAAGTCAAAACAAAACCGGATTCTAAACCCAAAAGAAGTGATCCTATGTCGGTCGCCTCGACACTATGCCCACTTCCGACTTTGATCATAACTTCTCCAGCTCCAAGCTTCCTACTTTGTTCCAGATCCTGATTCACGGTACAAATATGAGAACTAGCACCAGAATCCAGTATCCAGGAAGTAGAAAATACATTAGCAGAACAATTTGTTTCCAAAACTAAAAGTTCTGTACCTGAAATGCCATGAAGAATCGGACACTCTCTAGCCCAGTGGCCCAGTTCACCGCACTTGAGACAAGCGTCTTTCTTCTTGCTCTTTTGAACCGTTTGGGCCTTGCCCTTGCCCTTGAAGTCCTTAACATGTGGTCCAGTCTGCTTCTTGGTCTTTTTCTTCTTTTTCTTAGACTTCCGAAGTCCAGAAGAAATCACAAGGGCAGACTCCTTTATCCGCGGAGTCTTCATCTGAGACTGAGCGGTCACCAGTTTGTTCATTAGTCCAGCTAAGTTACATGCAATCTCATTGCAGTTGAAGTTCATAACAAACTGTGAGAAGAAATCAGGGAGAGACTGTAGGATAAGGTCGGTTTGGAGAGAAGTATCCATTTTAAAATCAAGAGCCTCCAATCTCTCGATCATGGATATCATTTTGAGGACGTGTTCCCCAACCTTCTCACCTTCCTTCATCCTTGCACCAAACAGTTGCTTGGATATCTCATATCTAGCTTTCACTGTGCTCACCATAAAGTTCGGTTAAGTGAGATAGAATCTGCCTAGCAGAAGTCATTTTCTCATGAGCTCTCTGAAGCTCATTAGACATGGAAGCCATCATATAAGCACGGACTTTCACATCATCCTTAACCCACTTTTTGTGGTTTTCAATCTCTTCCTGATTGGCTCTGGTCCGCACAGGAGGTGTCGGAATGTCCGTCTCCAAGACGTATCCCAGTGCCTCTATACTGAGGATGATCATCAGATTGCGGAGCCAATCCACAAAGTTAGGTCCGATTAAGGTGTTCTTTTCGAGTAGAATTGCGAGTGGGTTCATTGTCATATTGAGAGTTATGTCTGCATTAAGTACAATAGATTAATTAGTGACTCGTTCAATTATGTTTTGATTATAGAATTAAGGTCTTTTCTATTTTTTTTACCCAGCTCCCACTATTTTTATCGGAATAACACACTCCCTTGTGAAATACGGAAGTATCGTCGCTCTACTTCATAGTGGTGATCGAGTTGTTTATAAATCTTAATACAGGGCAACCAAACAGGTTTCTGGTCTATTAATTTTTATAAAATGGTGTCCAACACCAACCCATCTAATGGATGACTCGATATTATTTTTCCCCTTGTTCACTCCCCTCAACCTATACGGTTTATATGGTTCGTGAACAAGTTAAGTTTATACCATCGACGCAAATCAGTTTCACAATTGAATCTTATCCGGCAACCTATCAGGTTTCTAGGGATAAAATTTGCTCCAACCGAAGGCATCCAATGCGCTCCCGGTAATTTATCTGTCCTCCCCGAACGACTACCCCGATAAATCGAAAGCATAGCACATCCGGTTTGGATTTCAATATGGAGGGAAGGAAAACCTTGAAGCCTTATAAACTTAATAATTTGTCGTGGGAGAATTTTCGCAATTAATGTTACACTTTGCACATTAATTCATTTAAGCATGTTTGTGGCATTCATACAATATGAAACAACCATTCACAACCTAGTTGCTACCAATATGTGGTTCATGGACCGTTCCTAGAAAACAAAAAATCCGTAATCTAATTACATGTCTTCGTCTTGAATCTTCGTCTTCTTGAAATGGATCTTCCTCCGGTCTTCGTCATTACATATAAATTTTACATTGAAAATTGCATCCTAGATAAAAATATTTCTAGTAAAATAAATAGGCTCAAAATGGTCTTTACAATCCAATCGAATAAAACGAATGATTCAAAACTAAGTCCACGAACCACATCCCCATTCAAAAGCATTCATCCAATAAATACTATATAAATGGAAAGCGTAGAGATACATTGATCCAATCAACAATACGGACACATCTAATCGATTCACACAATCGGTAATATGATAATGTTCAAAATAATTTGGTCGACCATAAATATTCCAATTAATCAAATTTCCCTTATAAAATGAAATACCATAAATCATTTTAATCATATTAAACCCAATTTAACATGCGGGAGATTAATTTTCAAGAATACACGAAAAAATCGAGCCGGGTGAAAATCGCCTGCCGAAGTCATCGCCGGCACTGGCCAGACACTGCCCGTGTCGCCTGACACGGTTGGGTCATGCCGGCAGTGTCCCAAACATTCCTGCCAGACACGGCCGTGTCGCCAGACACGGCCGTGTCGCCTGACACGGTCGAGTCACCTCCGAAAGCATGCCGGCTAGACATGGCCCGTGTCGCCTCACACAGTCGGGTCTGCCTGGTAGTGGCCTGACCAGATTGCTGGATACGACCGAGTAACCCAGGACACGGTCGAGTCACTCTCGGCTAGATTACCCTTTTTGTCCAAAAAGTCGTCCGACGACGATTTGGGGCTAGATTTTCGACCGGATATCCAATATCAATATTTTCCGACTTTCATATCTTCAATATAAATCATATTTTCCTGAAATTTAAGATTTATATTTAAACATAAACTTACGAAAAATACAATTATTATGAACGAAAAACATATACCACGATTATGACTAAAATGATTCCAAATCATTCACCATCTAATAGAGCATTTCAAATGCCAATATCGTATATACGATCGCAAGACCTAGCTCCGATACCACTGTTGGGATTTGGTGCCTAAAAATGAAGGCCCAGCGGAAGCGGCAAAATAAAAATTAATTCGATCCGAATCCCTACGAGGATCGATCGAGCTACATATATATATGAATATCAAAACGAATTCACAAGAGATATAGAAACTCACCCTTGTAGTCTGTTGATTAGATGGATTCCTTCTCTTGAGCTATTCCCCAAGCTTTAGGCGATCTCCCTGCAATTCAATCCGCTCCAAGCTCTTGAATGATCCAACGCCGAAAGCACCGCGTCTCTACTTGCCACGCACTGTAGAAACGACTGGAACGACGATCACCTTGCTATCCTCCGAGGATACGGCTAGATCTAAGTGATGAAGCTTCCAATATGAAATTATAACACTCTAAGTGTATAACTCACAATCTCTCTTTTATTTCTCAATTTTCCTCCAAGAAAAATCAAGAACTTGTGAAGCAAAATGGAAGACGACTTGGTGAAGATGATGAAGACTTTGAGAAAAGTTTACTCTCTCTCCCTCACTCTCTCTCACGTTGGAATCAAAATGGGTGTAGAGTGATTGTCTTCTTTTTCCTTTTTATTCAACTCCTCACATGTAACAACTCATGCTAATGAGAATCAACCCCACCTATACAATTATCATCCATTAAATATTGGATACAAGAGTCCAAAAGGAAGGTGGCTTGAAATGGGGGGCGGCCCATGTAGAAATCGGACGAGTTCGGTTCGTTTCGGACTCCCGTAAGTCCAAACAGATAAACTCTGATTCCATTCCGATGTATTTATATCGATTAATTAATCCAATTAATTTTATCATATCAAATACATTATGACATAATTAATTTCTCAAAGAAATAATTATATCCATGAATTAAATTAACCACCCAGTAATTTATTTAATTCATTAGGCCATAAATTAATTTATCCAATAAATCAATTTAAACATCCAATGTCCCAAATTTAGATATCCAATATCTAATATTCATAAAGAGAGACCAAGCTTGATTCATTCCGTCGTTAATCCTATTGCACGACTCGGTAGGTATGTCTCTATCAGCGATGGGAGGAACTAAAGAGTAGTAGCACCACCTAGCCAGCCTGGCGGCCTACACCGTACCCCAAATGTGAACGAATGATTGGGATCATTCAAGATCCATTCTGTCGTGAATACCAGTATACGTATAAACCCTTCTTTCACATGTCTCGATCAAGTTATAGGTTCACGGTCAGTCAAACCCTATCTGTACTTGACGTTATGCATGCGTTAATGCAAATCGAGATCATCAAGCTCTCGTGTATCCAATACAACTAGCTCCAATGCTTTGGCCAAAGAGTTATGATCTCATCTGCCAATAACCGCATAGGACATATAACCCGCTCACTAACGGGAGAAAGAATTCTATCTTGGTATTCAGTAGACTGCTACTTGCCCGTCAAGATGCACGTCGAGGTTGACCCCGCCTTCCGGCATGTGTCGAACTACTCTAATGAAAATCTTAACATCACAAGCACATCCCTTCTAAATCCTCAAGTTGAAGGTTCACGAATACCTATCACAACCTTTCGATTCCGTCATTGACTGTCCCGGACTGAAATCCGTGTGACGAATCGAGGGTGAGTCGGTTCGAGTATACTAATCCTATTAGCATACCTATAACGTGTGCTCCCACTAACCATCAGTGTTCGACAGGCACTCTCCATGTCAAAGAACACATCACACAAGTCTTCACATAAACTGATCACCCAGTCAAGTTTCATCGGCTTCCGAACTATTAAGTATTTGAGCTATAAACCTTTCCAGTGCCGACCCCCTTATCCAATAAGGAGTGGAAAGTTTTGCTTTCAAATACACGGACCAGTTTATATATGTATATTTACGAGTTAGGAATGCCAGTAACTACCAGTAAATAAAGAAACATCCATTGCCTTATATTAGTGATTTACATAATTACAAGTACAATGTCCTCACTCAACATCCTCTGAGTAGCATTCGAGGGCATACTCCCAACAATCTCCGACTTGCACTCAATGCCACACACTATGGTATCTAATAACCATGTTCTACAGATTACGCTCCAAGCTAATTTGAGAATGTAGCTTGGTCAGTAGATCAACGACATAGTCGGCTGACTCTACTCTATGCAGCACAATGTATCTCTTTGCGAACAAATACTCTTACGAGATGATATTCTCTCTCAATATGTTTGGTACTATTGTGAAACCTCGGCTCCTAGGCCTGTACGACCGCTCTGGCAGCGCAACACAAGGTGTCACGTGAAGTTTACCCAATAACTTCTAAATTCTTCCTTTGGAGGCCTCCGAGGCCGCTTTATACTCAGCCTAACAGGTGGAATTAGCAGTCGCGCTATACTTGGCACTATGCCATGATACTGCTCCTCCATTAAGAGTAAATGTAGCCAGAAGTAGATATATAATCGTCTTTCTATCCTTGGAAGTCCAATACAGTGAATCCCACCACATTCTGTTGTCCACCACCATATATAAGAACTATATCTCTTAGTACTTCTAAAGTACTTTAGAACATTCTTTACGACAGTCTAATGTTCCGTGACTGGATTAGCCCGAAACCTACTTACCACACTTCCAGCATGCGCAATGTCAGGTCTTGTACACAATAAAGTATATGTAAGGCTACCCACTGCCAAAGCATATGGTATATAACTCATTTCCTTTCATTGTTCCTCACTATTAGGACACATCTTCAAGGTGAGTTTTATTCCATGTCGCATCGGAAGGAACCCTCTTTAAGATCTAATCTATATAGAGGGCTTGGGAAAAACTTATCATTCTCTTCAATCTATCCCAGTAGAGTCGAATCCCAAGAATATAGGTTTCTTCTCCCAAGTCTTTCATGGAGAAATTACTTGAAAGCCAAGCTTTCACAGAACTGAGCATTCCCACATCATTTCCTATTAGTAGAATGTCATATACATATAGTACTAAGAATGTGATCTTTCTCCCTTTAACCCTCTTGTATACACAAGGTTCCTCTTCATTTTGCACAAAGTCAATATCTTTGACTGTCTCGTCAAAATGAAGGTCCCAACTACATGAAGACTGCTACAGTCCATTTCATGGAGTCTACATCCACCATTGCTAGGTCATTGGTCACGGGTCGGTCTCTTGTTTATCACCTGGAACCTCGTGAAAACCCAGTTCCGCCAAGTGCATAAAACTATACCTCTCAGGTAAATGAGACACCCTACTAGACGTACGAGGTGGTTGTACTTGTGTTTCAGAAGGCTCGGTTCCATTTTCTTACACAGGTGTCTCCTAAGGAGTTTCATTTTATTCTTCCAAAGAAATATTTCTACCCGCTCTGCCTTCCTGAATGAACTCTTCTTACAGGAAGTGTGCATGCAAAGCAACAACGATCTTTCGATCTTTGGGCATGTAGAATAGATAACCCATCGTCTCATATGGGAATCCAATGAAAACATCTCCTCATGGACCTCGCTTCCATTTTGTCCACCTTAGTCTTCTTGACATAGGCGGGACGTCCCCAAATCCTAATGTGATAAAGACTTGATTTCCTGCCCTCCCACATCTCATGTGGAGTTTTAGGAATGGATTTAGAAGGACATCTGTTCAAGATATATGCAGCAGTCAGGAGTGCATAAACCCACAGGTAAATCGGTAAGTCAGTATAGCCCATCATGGAACGGACCATGTCCAACAAGGTCTGGTTCCTTCTATCTGACACACAATTTAACTGAGGAGTGCCTGGAGGTGTTAGTTGTGATACTATTCCAATGTTCCTTGAGGAACTCGTCAAACTTTGTACTCATATACTCGCCACCTCGATCCAACTGAAGTGCTTTGATATGATTTCCAGTTTGTTTCTCGACTAGGGCCTTAAATTCCTGGAATTTCTCAAAGGCCTTGGATTTATGTTTCATTAAGTATACATAACCATACCTAGTATGATCATCTGTAAACGTAATGAAATACTGATATCCGTCACGTGCTGCTTCCAAAGCACCACATACGTTGGGATGGATTAATCCTAGTTTATCAGCGTCTCTTTCAAAAGTCCATGTGAAGGGGGACTTAGTCATTTTGCCGTTAAGGCAAGATTCACAAGTAGGAAAGGGATACAATCACAATGGACCCATAAGTCCATCTTTTTCCATTTTTTTTAAACCTTGGTCTCACCAACATGACCAAGTCTAAGATGCCATTTCAAAACTTGATTGGTTTCATGCCTACCACGTTTTCTAGTCATAGTACGCACAATTACTTTGTTGCTGAGATTTAGATGATATAATCCATTTAACAATGTAGCAGTACCTGTTAGGAATATGCCCTTGAATGCCACTCAGAGGATGAGAGAGTATGGGCATTGTACTTGTAATTATGGAATAATAAATAATAAAAAGGCAATTCGATTCATTCACTGTTTATTGTATTTCAATTGCATTCTTGACTTGGTAAACATTGAAGTGAAGTCCATGTAAATAAATCGAATATTCCATTCTCGTTATGGGATAAGAGAAAATGCACTGGAAGTGTTTAAACTTTATTTACGTAAATTGTTCGCAAGTCAATAAACTTAAATGGGTATTAAGTTTTAATAAGACTTGTATAACTAATGCTAGGACATGTGCATGACTTGATAGCATAGTTATAAGTATATTGGTGGGACCAGTGTACTCGAACACGACTCATACTCGATTCAGTCACACGGTATTCACTCTCGGAGAGTCGATGACGAATCGAAAGGTTGTGATAGTATACGTGGACCTTTGACTTGAGGGTTCAGTAGAAATTGTGCATGTGACGTTTCGTTTGTCATTAGATTAGTTAGACTCATTTGCTTAATTGCTGAGTCGATCTTGAAGTGCGGACTATACGGGCAGGTAGCAGTCTTTACTGTACGCCAAGAAAGGATTCTATCTCCTGTTAGTGAGCAGGCGAATGTCCTATACGGTTAATGGAAAATAAGATCATAAGTCTTTGGCCAAAGCATTCTGATATAGTAGTATTAGATACACTATTGACCAGTTGGTCTTGATTTGCATTAACACATGTATAGAGTTTAGTCAACAGTAGGGTTTGACTTTACCGTGACCCGAAGACTTGACCGGGACATCTGATGAAGGGTCTATACGTATATAGTATTCACGACATAATGGTTCTGGAATGATCCCTTCATTCGTTCTCGCCGGGTTTACGGGCGGCCCGCTAGGCTGGCTAAGTGCTGCCCGCACTCATTGGTTCCTCCCAATGCCAGCTGAGACGGACCTACGGAGTCGCGCATTAGGAGCATTGACGGATAAATGTGAATTTATTATCTCTCTATTAATATTAGATATTGGATATCTAATTATGATTTATTGGATAAATCAAATAGCGGTCTTATGAATTAAAATTTAGTTACCGGGTAATTAATTTAATTCATAAATTATATTTCTTAGAGAAATATATTTGTATTTGATATAATTAATTAACTAGATTAATTAATTAATATAAATACATTGATAATTAAACGGAGTGTATTTAACGGAGTCGTTTGACGAACGTGTAACAGCCCAAAAACAGTGGCCATTACAGTGCCGTGGATCCCTCCTGGGACCCACCAGGCAATATCACAAAATACACTTAAAATCCGACAACGTGGCACCGTACCACGATATTTATCAAAACCCCGGTGTGGAGTATGAGTTATTCATATTTTTAAATACAAGCAAACATACACAGGATCCAAACACGGTACAGACCATATGACGATGGGTAGTACCTAACAAGTTTTAGTACATTCATCCGACACAAAAATAAAAACGAAAGTCACGCTTAAAACATAACCGAACAACCAAAAGACTCGGGGCCCCCGAAATAGCATACATCGAATCCTCCGTCGCCATTGTGCTCCTCCCGTGCCTTGCCTTTCCTCGCCCGAAATACAAGTATTTCGCCCAAACCACAGTGGTCACTATACATGATAATAATTCTCATGGCATTATACAATTCATATATATACGATTTCAAAGAAATCCACCGACACCGAATATACCCCGAAGGCGTATAAACAATCGCCCCAATCGTCGAAACATAATCAAGTATACGAACGACCACATACTATGGCTCAAGACGGACGTCACAAGACGCCCGATCCGAAATGTGTCCGTGCACATGTCCACCCCGTATACGGAATCCGAATATACGTGGGACGATGTACCTAATTAGCCTCACGAACTACGTCTCGTGTGCACGATCTAAATGCGGAAAACATCCACGCATGATCATCAAGTGCCGGCTAAAAATCCTACACATAACCAATCGGCGCAGATATGACTCCAGAGATGTCACGATACAACATGACAACGAAACTCAACGAATTACACTTTTACGAGGAATCGAACAACTCACCGAAGTGTCAACAAAGCTCAAAAGAACTAACGGTAATAAGGACGGTAATTCCGGGGTATCATCCCCAACACCATGACAATACGATCGAGGGTATCACCATATCACGAATCATAGATTATCGTAACATTTCATACACACGAACCGCATAATAATCACAAGAATTCAACCATCACTATAACCAAGCAAGATAACTTGCCTCAATTCCGTAGACGAATAATCCTTCTTTGAATGGTCAAACGAACGGTATCCTCGTCTAACAATAGTCACGTGAACAAGCAACCTTGAATGAAATATAATCCATTCAACAACACATTCGTATGATAATGGTATTATCGCATGAACAATATTCGTGAATTCACTTTGAATAAATAGATTATCCTATTGACCATTTTAATGTTCTTATTACAAATCATCGCATGTTTATCATGTTCATTACATATTCTAATCTTGATGTCAAATTCTTGATGTCCAGTTTATCATCAATGTAATATCGTGAGGATATCGTTTCAAATCATCGACACTTCTAATTACGATATAAGTTGTGTTTAATTACATTCTTCATTATTTACCGACGATTCCATTCAAAACTTGATTATCATATGAAACGTAAGTTCAAGTCTTTAATGAGTTAAGAACATTATCTTAATTTACTCCTCTAGACATGCACGGATTAATGAAATGGAATTCGCTATTCATCTACCGTATTTGTATCGTCATATTCAACACAACTCTCTTAAGAACATTATTAACCTATTAATGTAGTGATTAACGCTCTTTGGTGAAATCGATAAATTCGAACGTACGGAGATTACAACTTCCTCCTATCAACATTCATTGTTTTACTTTGAAGAATTTATTAAATGCCTAGTTATACCATTGGATACTTGAGATTTTTGAAGTAATTTCATCCATCTAACAAAGATCATCTTCAAAGGGTTAATATCATCTTTCCAACAATTCCATCACAAATGTTTTAAATGCCAAAATCATGGTTTCATGCAACCTTTAAGGATCAATAGAATGTTCAAGACAATCTTAACATTTCCCACTTTTAATCATTAAGGACATCATCTCTAACATGTTCCTAGTGTAGAGACTAAAATCAACTTCCGATTATCATGCTATACCTCGGTTTTATGTATATCATTATCAACACAATCATATTATGAAGTTATTTACCTCAAGAAGCAATACTAATACCTTCAAAATTAATCTTCACTTGATTTGAGTATGATTCAATTAACTTATCATGTTTACACTAATCTATACTATCATTATGTGAAGTATTTATCTACTAACATCATCAGAAACATGGAATTGATATGAGTTAAAGAAAGACCAACCTTAAAATGAAGAACAACACCAACACTTCAAGGAATATACTTCAATCTCTAGCTTCTCCAAGTCACCAATCAAGTGTTGAGGCTCCAACACAAGTTAGAAAGGCTTAGAAACGAAGTTGGAGGGGAAGGGAATCGTTCTTTAGTCGGGAGATTGAAAAAGGCCGAGTAGGAAATGAATGGCAAGTCCTACATTTATAATCTGAATCGACATTACGACGTTAACGAACGTGGTTAACGACGTTATAGCCTTTACGCACGTAATCTTATGATCATTACGCACGTAACCAATTTCATCAAACTCACCGCCTAAAAACACGCATTCGTTACATGCACGTAACCAAGCCGGCTATTACGCACGTAGTGGCCGTTGACTGGTCATGCCGCGATCGACTCCCGACCAGCTACCCTTGCTCGACCCCACCCGCCGAAAGGCGGATTGCTGGAGAATCTTCCGCATTACGTACGTTAACGTATCGGTGTTACGTACGTAAGGCGGCCTTCATAGCGTACGTTAAGAATACATGTTAACGTACGTTAAGTACTATAACGAGTATAAATGGAATTTTCGCAATATCACCCAACAACTAATATAGTATGAATGACCATGAATCCAACTTAACATAATTTGTCGGTACATGCTACACATCACAGATATGGTGCAACAATACTTAACTTAAATCATGAAATACAATATTAAAGGCGAGGGTATTACAGAACGTCCGGTACACGAGCCGAGTGGCTCGGCTCATTTCTAGGAATCTTCCTAGTAGGCCGCCCCCTCACATGACCACCTTGCATGTGTGTTGTCATGTTTTAATTATTTGTAGAGATTCTTATTCTCAAAATAATTATAACATGATATATAATTATTATATGAGATATAATATATATATATATATACATGATGAGATGAAAAAGACATAACTCATATTCATTTTGAGAGTGTTCAGCCGTGTGCTAAAAAGTGAGGGAGGAGAAATTTTTTTCTTTTCTATTTTTCATCTTGGAGGTGATATAGAAGTTAAGAAAAAGTGATATATAAATTCCTACAACACTTCCTAGATGTGTTCTTCATAGAACGGAGTGTTGTATATTTTTCCGGCAACTTCCGACGCGTGAAGTAGAGGCTTGAACTTTCGGTGCTTGGAACGAAGGGATTTCGTGTTCGGGATGTGGTTCGTGATCATCATCAATTTACGAAGAATTATTTCAAAGGCTTCAAGGGTATGAACCTTTATCTTTGTATTTTTTTTTCGTATATACGTTACTTGATCGATCCTGTTTGGGATTCGTATTTATTTCCTCTGCGTATTTCGTTTTATTTTCTAATCCCAAACAAAGGGTATCGAGCGAGGTCAATGTTTCCGTATATACGATTATTTGTGCATTTTGAATGCTTTTGGATGATGATTATGATTTAGAATCATGTTTGGAATAATCGTAGATCTTAAATTGTTCGTTGTAGCATCACGTTTTTGGAAACGGGCCGAAAAACGAAGAAACGGGCCGCGGCAGCGGTGCTTGGCAAAGATCGCCGGGCCGCTCGCCTGTGTTGCCGAGCATGCTTGGCCATGTCTCGCCGCAGCCGAGAGGCGGCCGATGCTCGCCGATCAGACTCGGCCAGCCGCAAGCATGGCTCGGCCAGATACCCTCGGGTTTTTGGCCCGATTTTGAATCAGCCGCGGTCGGGCCTAAAACCGATTATCCGGACTCGCTTTTAAGTTTATATTTCGTTGTAATTATTTCCCAAAATTTATATTGGATTTAAATTTGACTAAATTAATATTTGGAATATTTTTGTGTTAAGGGAAATAAATTAAACGAGAATATTATTTTGGCGGATTACTTGAACGAATTAAAATGACGATTATTAGTATTAATTGATTAATACCATTAAAATTAAATAGATTAATTTTATATTGATTGATTAATATATTAATTGATTATTTAATTTTAATGCCACTTTATATTAATTGGATTAATTTAGTAGAAATTGAATAGATTAATTTATAGATTAATTAGATTAATTTATATTAAGATTAATTGTTTAATTTCGTTGCCATTACATATTGTATGGAATCCTTATGTGATGGTGATATAGCTCGTGGACTTAGTTTTTTGATTTGTTCGATTCGTTTGGGTTGTAAAGGCCGTTTTGAGCCTATTTATATTTACTAGAAAAACTTGTATAGGATGCAATTTTTCAATGATGTAATTATTATTTTGGGTATGAAGAAGGCCGAAGACAACCGACCGAGAAGACGAAGAATCGAAGACTGTTTTTTTATTGGGTCATTCGCTTGGCCCAGTACTTAGGAATTAGGTCCATGAGCTATATGTTGGTAGTAACTAGGTTACTGTTTTCTGTTTTTCATTTTGATGATTGATAAACCAACAAACGCGCGTATAATTGAATTAATGTGCAAAGTGTAACATTAATCGCGAAATTCTCCCGACTACAAACAGACTAAGTTTGAAAAAGGTTACGAGGTTTCCTACCCTCCATCAAACTCGTAGAAAATTGATACCCGAGCTGGTGTGCTATGCTTCCGAGTTATCGGGGTAGTACATTTGGTAGAGGTTGAAAAATTCTTGAGTGCATTAGATGCCTTCGGTTGGTGATAAATTTCGCCCCTAGAAACCTGATAGGTTGCCAGGTGAGATTCAATAGTCAAACTGATAGACGTTGATGGTCAACAACTTAGATAGTCTGGATTGCCAAGAAACCTGATAGGTTGAGGGCATGAAGACTAGGGGTAAAAGAAGATCAAATCATCCGTTAGACGGGTTGGTGTTAGACACCACTTTACGTAAATTAATTGTCAAGAAACCCGATAGGTTGCGTCATAAAATTTGTAAAGAACTTGATCACCACTAAGAAGTCAATCTAACCATAATTTCCGGATTATAACATGGGAGTGTATAATTCCGATAAAATTAGTGGGAGCCGAGACAAGAATTATACAAGCCCTTAAGTTCTATACTCGGTCATAATTAAACAAGTCACTAATTTAATCTTGTCTAAATCTTTGCATAAAACGAAATTGAATCTCTCTAAAATGGCTAAAAACCCACTTGCAATACTACTTGAAAAGAATCTCCTAACTGGCCCTAACGTTGTTGACTGGTTGCGGAATCTGATGATTGTACTCAGTATGGAGTCTCTGGGATACGTCTTGGAGGCGGACATTCCACCGACTCCAATCCGCACTAGGGGTAATCAGGAAGACATTGACGTCCATGAAAAATGGGTCAAGGATGACGTGCTAGTCCGTGGCTTTATGATGGGCTCAATGATTAATGAGCTGCAGAGAGCGTACGAGAAAATGAATTCTGCTAGGCAGATTCTTGTACACTTGACCGAACTTTATGGAGAGCACAATAGGACTGCTAGATATGAGATATCGAAGCAGTTGTTCAGTGCTAGGATGAAAGAAGGGGAGAAAGTGGGAGACCACGTCCTCAAGATGATCTCTATGATTGAGAGGCTCGAGGTGCTCAACTTTAATATGGATTTATCCCTTCAAATTGATCTCATCCTTCAATCTCTCCCTGACTCTTTCACGCAGTTTGTAATGAATTTCAACTATAATGAAATTACATACACATTAGCTGGGCTAATGAATAAACTGGTGACGGCGCAGTCTAACATGAAGACTAAACCGAGAGAGGCTACTCTTGTGATTTCTTCTGGGCCTAGGAGGTCCAAGAACAAGAAGAAAAAGACCTACGAGCAGTACAAACCCAAGAAAGGGGTGCAAAAAGGAAAGGGCAAGGCCCGAAAGGTTCAAAAGGTAGGCGGTCCAAAACTTACGGACAAATGCCTTGAATGCGGTGAGCTGGGCCACTGGCGAAGGACTTGTCCCAAGATTAATGGCGCATCAGGTACGGAACTTTTTGTTTTTGAAACTAATTGTTCCACTACTGTATATTCTGCTTCATGGATTCTAGATTCAGGTGCCACTTCTCACATTTGTACTATGAATCAGGATCTGGAATGAAGTAGAAAACTTGAAGCTGGGGAAATAATGATCACTGTTGGAAGCGGACAAAGTGTCGAGGCAACCGATATTGGATCAATCCTTCTAGGTTTAGAATCCGGTTTTATTTTGACATTAGATGAAGTACTTGTTTTGCCCAAGGGGCATAAAAACATTGTATCCATTCCAGTCTTGGACCGGAAAGGATTTTGTTTCTTCATTGGCAATGGCAGTTGTAAAATTTATTTTCGAAATAAATTGGTTGGAACAGCTACATTGTTGAATGGTTTATATCATCTGAACATGCAAAATAAAACAGCAGTGAACACTATAAGTAGGAAACGTGGTAGGCAAGATACTAATCAAGCTCTTAAATGGCACCTTAGACTTGGTCATGTTGGTAAGACCAAGGTTCAGAAAATGGAGAAAGATAGACTTTTAAGTCCATTGGGTGTAGAACCCTATCCAACTTGTGAATCTTGCCTTAGAGGCAAAATGACTAAGTTCCCCTTCACAGGGACTTTAGAAAGGGCTGCCGATAAACTTGGATTGGTTCATACCGATGTTTGTGGTGCTTTAGAAGTAGCCCGAGATGGATATCAATATTTCATAACGTTCACAGATGATCATACTAGGTATGGGATTGTGTACTTAATGAAACATAAATCCGAAGCCTTTGCTAAATTCAAAGAATTTAAGGCCCTAATTGAAAAACAAACTGGATGTCATATCAAAGCACTTCGGTCGGACCGAGGTGGCGAATATATGAGCACTGAGATTGATGAGTTCCTTAAGGAACATGGAATAGTTTCACAATTCACGCCTCCAGAAACCCCACAGTTAAATGGTGTTTCAGAAAGGAGAAATCGGACTTTGTTGGACATGGTTCGCTCCATGTTAAATTACACTGATTTACCTATTTACCTGTGGGGGTATGCCTTACTAATCACGCCTATATCCTTAATAGATGTCCTTCCAAATCTGTTCCTATCACTCCGCATGAGATGTTGAAGGGTAAGAAACCAAGCCTTAATCACATAAGGATTTGGGGATGTCCAGCCTATGTCAAAAAGGCTAAGGTGGACAAACTGGAAGCGAGGTCCATAAAAGGACGTTTCATAGCATACCCAGAGGACTCGATGGGTTATCTATTCTACATGCCAGATCACCATAGGGTCGTTGTGGCATTACAAGCGCACTTCCTTGAGGATGAATTAATTCAGGAAGGTGGCTCGGGTAGAAATATCTCTTTGGAAGAGCATAATAAAAGTCCTAAGGAGACATCTGATCAGGGATCAAGAACCGAACCTATTGTAACACAACCTCCACTTAGAAGGTCTGATAGGGTATCTCACTTACCTGAGAGGTATGGCTATACACATGTCGAGGAACTGGGTCTCCACGACACACCTGATAGCAGTGAAAACGACCCTGTCACCTATGACCAAGCGATAGTAGATATAGACTCCGATAAATGGCAAGAAGCAATGGAAGCTGAGATAGACTCGATGCATACCAATCAGGTCTGGACTCTAGTAGATCTTCCAACTGGCATGAGGACTATTGGAAATAAATGGATCTATAAGAGAAAGACTGATGGGGATGGCAAGGTTGATGCCTATAAGGCCAGGCTTGTGGCAAAGGGTTATACCCAAAGGGAAGGAATCGATTATCATGATACCTTCTCGTCCGTAGCTATGATAAAATCGATTCACATGATGCTTGCCATTGCTGCCTGTTATGATTATGAAATATGGCAAATGGATGTCCAAACGGATTTTCTAAATGGATACCTCGAGGAGGAAATCTATACGGAACCGCCTAAGGGATTTGTGTCCAAAGCTAATATTCATAAAGTGTGTAAGCTGCAACAAGCCATTTATGGTCTGAAGCAAGCTTCTCGGAGTTGGAACCTTCGATTTTACGAAGCAGTTAAGGACTTTGACTTCGTACGAAATGAGGAACCGTGTGTTTACGAAAAGGTCAGTGGGAGCAACATTGCGTTCTTAGTACTATATGTAGATGATATTCTACTTATAGGAAATAACATAGAAATGCTCAGCACTGTGAAAGCTTGGCTTTCTAAAACGTTCTCCATGAAAGACTTGGGAGAAGCTTCCTATATTCTAGGGATCCGTCTTTACAAAGATAGACCGTGAAGAATTATTGGACTTTCCGAAGCCCTTTATATAGATAAAATCTTGAGAAGATTCGAGATGGATGAATCTAAAAGAGGGTTCCTTCCCATGCGACATGAAATTCATCTCACCACGAAAATGTGTCCTCAAAGTGAGGAAGACAAGAGAGAGATGAGTAAGGTACCCTATGCCTCGGCAGTGGGTAGCCTCATGTACGCTATGTTGTGTACGAGACCAGACTTAGCCTACGCTGTGAGTATGGTAAGTCGATTTCAAGCAAAGCCGGGAAGGGAACATTGGACTACCGTAAAGAACATTCTTAAGTACTTAAGAAGAACTAGAGATTTAGTTCTTACTTATGGTGGTGGAGAACTGAAGGTGATTGGATTCACCGATTCTGATTTTCAAGGAGACAATGACGACTCTAAGTCGACATCTGGGTATTTGTTTACTCTCAATGGAGGAGCAATATCTTGGAGAAGTTCCAAGCAAACCGCTACTGCAGATTCCACCTGCCAAGCAGAGTATCAAGCTGCCTCAGAGGCTAGCAAAGAAGCATTTTGATGCGTGTTTATACAAGAACTTCAAGTGGTCCCTAATGCGGAGTTGCCTATATCACTATTCTGTGATAATGATGGAGCTGTCGCTCAAGCTAAGGAGCCAATGGCTCACCACAACACCAAGAATATAGAGAGAAAGTACCACATCGTTTGAGAGATGGTGGAAAAAGGATATGTTTCATTGCAAAGAGTAGACTCAGAAGACAATGTCTCTGACCCGTTGACTAAGCCATTATCTCAGGCTGTCTTAGAAAGACATCTAAAGAACATGGGTATTGGATACCATGATATGTGGCATTGAGTGCAAGTGGGAGATTGTTAGGAATATGCCCTCGAATGCCACTCAGGGGATGAGAGAGTATGGGCATTGTACTTGTAATTATGGAATAATAAATAATAAAAAGGCAATTCGATTCATTCACTGTTTATTGTATTTCAATTGCATTCTTGACTTGGTAAACATTGAAGTGAAGTCCATGTAAATAAATCGAACATTCCATTCTCGTTATGGGATAAGAGAAAATGCACTGGAAGTGTTTAAAGTTTATTTACGTAAATTGTTCGCAAGTCAATAAACTTAAATGGGCATTAAGTTTTAATAAGACTTGTATAACTAATGCTAGGACATGAGAATGTCTTGATAGCATAGTTATAAGTATATTGGTGGGACCAGTATACTCGAACACGACTCATACTCGATTCACCACACGGTATTCACTCTCGGAGAGTCGATGACGAATCGAAAGGTTGTGATAGTATACGTGGACCTTTGACTTGAGGGTTCAGTAGAAATTGTGCCTGTGACGTTTAGTTTGTCATTAGAGTAGTTAGACTCATTTGCTTAATTACTGAGTCGACCTAGAAGTGTGGACTATACGGGCAGGTAGCAGTCTTTACTGTACGCCAAGAAATGATTCTATCTCCTGTTAGTGAGCAGGCGAATGTCCTATACGGTTAATGGAAAATAAGATCATAAGTCTTTGGCCAAACCATTCTGATATATTAGTATTAGATACAATATTGATCAGTTGGTCTTGATTTGCATTAACACATGTATAGAGTTTAGTCAACAGTAGGGTTTGACTTTACCGTGACCCGAAGACTTGACCGGGACATCTGATGAAGGGTCTATACGTATATAGTATTCACGACATAATGGTTACGGAATGATCCCTTCATTCGTTCTCGCCGGGGTTTACGATGCGGCCCGCTAGCCGGCTAAGTGCCGCCCACACTCATCGGTTCCTCCCAATGCCTACCGAGACGGACCTACGAGTCACGCATTAGGAGCATTGACGGATAAATGTGAATTTATTATCTCTCTATTAATATTAGATATTGATATCTAATTATGATTTATCGATAAATCAAATAGCGGTCTTATGAATTAAAATTAAGTTACCGGTAATTAATTTAATTCATAAATTATATTTCTTAGAGAAATATATTTGTATTTGATATAATTAATAATTAGATTAATTAATTAATATAAATATATTGATAATTAAACGGAGTGTATTTAACGGAGTCGTTTGACGAACGTCCGGTACACGAGCCGAGTGGCTCGGCTCGTTTTCTAGGAATCTTCCTAGTAGGCCGCCCTCTCACATGACCACCTTGCATCTGTGTTGTTATGTTTTAATTATTTGTAGAGATTCTTATTCTCAAAATAATTATAACATGATATATAATTATTATATGAGATATAATATATATATATATACACATGATGAGATAAAAAAGACATAACTCATATTCATTTTGAGAGTGTTCAGCCGTGTGCTAAAAAGTGAGGGAGGAGAAATTTTTTTCTTTTCTATTTTTCATCTTGGAGGTGATATAGAAGTTAAGAAAAAGTGATATATAAATTCCTACAGCACTTCCTAGCCGTGTTCTTCATAGAACGGAGTGTTGTAGATTTTTCCGGGCAACTTCCGACGCGTGTGAAGTAGAGGCTTCGAACTTTCGGTGCTTGGAACGAAGGGATTTCGTGTTCGGGACAGGGTTCGTGATCATCATCAATTTACGAAGAATTATTTCAAAGGCTTCAAGGGTATGAACCTTTATCTTTGTATTTTTTTTTCGTATATACGTTACTTGATCGATCCTGTTTGGGATTCGTACTTATTTCCGCTGCGTATTTCGTTTTATTTTCGGAATCCCAACAGTACCCACTAGTTTATTCCTGAAATAAATTTTGCAGGAACTATCACCAATGAAAAATGAAAAGCCTTTTTTTCCATGACCGGAATGGATACAATATTTTTGTGCCCCTTGGGCAAAACAAGTACATCTTCTAAAGTCAAAACAAAACCGGATTCTAAACCCAAAAGAAGTGATCCTATGTCGGTCGCCTCGACACTATGCTTACTTCCGACTTTGATCATAACTTCTCCAGCTCCAAGCTTCCTACTTTGTTCCAGATCCTGATTCACGGTACAAATATGAGAACAAGCACCGTAATCCAAGATTCAGAAGTAGAAAATATAGTAGCGTAACAATTTGTTTCCAAAACTAAAAGTTCTCAGACCAAGTGCCATGAAGAATCGGACACTCTCTAGCCCAAGAGTCTACCTCACGGCACTTGAGACAAGCATCTTTATTCTTTCTCTTTGTAACCGCTTGGTCCTTGCCCTTGCCCTTGAAGTCCTTAACATGTGGTTCACCGCTTGGTCTTTTTCTTCTTATTCTTAGACTTCCGAAGTCCATAAGAAATCACAAGGGCAGACTCCTTTATCCGCGAGTCTTCATCCGAGACCGAGCGGTCACCGCTTGTTCATTAGTCCAGCTAAGTTACATGCAATCTCATTGCGGTTGAAGTTCATAACAAATCGTGAGAAGGAATAAGGGAGAGACCGTAGGATAAGGTCGGTTTGAGAGAAGTATCCATTTTAAAATCAAGAGGCTCCAATCTCTCGATCATGGATATCATTTTGAGGACGTGTTCCCCAACCTTTTAACCTTCCTTCATTCTTGCACCGAACAGTTGCTTGGATATCTCATATCTAGCAGTTCTGTTGTGCTCACCATAAAGTTTGGTTAAGTGAGATAGAATCTGCCTAGCAGAAGTCATTTTCTCATGAGCTCTCTGAAGCTCATTAGACACGGAAGTCATCATATAAGCACGGACTTTCACGTCTTCCTTAATGCACTTTTCGTGGTTTTCAATCTCTTCCTGATTGAATCTGGTCCGCACAGGAGGTGCCGGAATGTCCATCTCCAAGACGTATCCCAGTGTCTCTATACTAAGGACGATCATCAGATTGCGGAGCCAATCCACAAAGTTAGGTCCGATTAAGGTGTTCTTTTCGAGTAGAATTGCGAGTGGGTTCATTATCATATTGAGAGTTATGTCTGCATTAAGTACGACAGATTAATTAGTGACTCGTTCAATTATGTTCTGATTATAGAATTAAGGTCTTTTCTATTCTTGTTACCCAGCTCCCACTATTTTTATCGGAATAACACACTCCCTTGTGAAATCTGGAAGTATCGTCGCTCTACTTCATAGTGGTGATCGAGTTCTTTATAAATCTTAATAGAGGGAAACCGAACAGGTTTCTGGTCTATTAATTTTCATAAAGTGGTGTCCAACACCAACCCATCTAATGGATGACTCGATCTTCTTTTTCCCCTTGTTCACTCCCCTCAACCTATACGGTTTCTATGGTTCGTGAACACATTAAGTTTATACCATCGACGCAAATCAGTTTCACAATTGAATCTTATCCTGCAACCTATCAGGTTTCTAGGGATAAAATTTGCTCCAACTGAAGGCATCCAATGCGCTCCCGGTAATTTATCCGTCCTCCCCGAACGACTACCCCGATAACTCGGAAGCATAGCACATCCGGTTTAGATTTCAATATGGAGGGAAGGAAAACCTTAAAACCTTATAAACTTAATAATTTGTCGTGGGAGAATTTTCGCGATTAATGTTACACTTTGCACATTAATTCATTTAAACGCGTTTGTGGCATTCATACAATATGAAACAACCATTCACAACCTAGTTGCTACCAACATGTGGTTCATGGACCGTTCCTAGAAAACAAAAACTCCGTAATCTAATTACATGTCTTCGTCTTGAATCTTCGTCTTCTTGAAATAGATCTTCCTCCGGTCTTCGTCATTACTCTAATACCCGGTCGTAATTCGATCATTATCATTCAATAATTTCATTCGGTAATTTTATTTTTTGGCGGAAGTCCATCTTAGTGACTCTATTGTTAGCTTTTCGTCATTCCGAGAATGATTAATTCTACACTTTTTATCATCCGAGTTCGTCTCGGTGTCGTTCTGTTGAATTCCGTGTTCCTTAGCGACTTTTCCACGTATGAGTTCGACTTTGTTAAACCACCATTAATTTTTTGAAACTCCAAAAATTCTGAATCTTTTCATTATTATAAAGCATCGAGTTAGCTTTCCAATGGTTCAAACGGTGAGTCAATCGGAGTCCGGACGAGGGAGTTATGGTCGAAATAGCTAAGTCACTCTCATTTTCCAGTTTTGGCCAAGCAGCCTGTACCGTGGGCCGCGGCACATGCCGGCAGGGCCGCGTCACACTTCCGAGTCACTGCCGCGGCACACCCGTCCGGGCTGCGGCATACCCATGTTGAATTAGCAGCCAACCCGTCTGTACGATGTGCCGCGGCACTTGCAGACGGGGCCGCGGCACACTGCCGAGTCACTGCCGCGGCACACTCGTCCGGGCCGCGGCACACTGCCGATCACTGGGGGCTGATTTGGCCCTGTGCCGCGGCACACTTCGGCTGGGCCGTGGCACACAGGGCAGTCAACTCTATAATTAGCGATTTTTGCGTGGATCAGCTCATTTCTTCCCATTTCTTCACTTTGGTCCGAGAGAGAGGGTTTGTGGGAGAGCATAGTCATCATCAATCACTTGAGAATTCATTTTTCATCATTTTCATTCGGTTGTGGAGCTCGGATTGTCGATCTAACGTGATTTCATCGGATTAAAGTACTTGGATCTTCAAAGGTAATATTCATCAAACCTCTTGGATTTCGATTTTGTATTGAGTTATGATGTTTTGGATGTTAACATCATGTTGTATGGAGTGATATACGCATGATTAGGATATGTTTGAATATTCATCGATTATTGAAGAATTACTCAAGAACACTTTGAATATTGAGTCGATTTGGGGTTTCGATTAATCGTTGTTGTAATCACGAATTTGAATATTCATATTGGATTATTGATCGTATTGAAGATGTTTTGTTGGTTTGAAACACTTCTTGGGGATTTGATGTTGGTATTATTGAGGTTTGGTTGTAAACAATCAAGTTTGGCCACAAAGTGTTCGATATAATGCCCCAATGAACTTGGTTTAGTCGTATCGACGTTTTGAGTTCGTTATATTCGTGTTTGATTCGTATGTTGAACGGATAGTTGGTGATTTTGTTATTCAAGGTTGTTCGAGCGACCGATAATCACTTTAAGGACGTTGTTCGTGGAAGGATTTCATCGCCTTCGGTTGAGGCAAGTTTTATACTTGTACTAGTCAATGAGATTAATGTTATCATATATGTGTATGAATGTGTTGTATCATTCCGAGACTTAGTCTCTTCATGAATTCATTGATATTAAGAGATCGTTCGATACGATACCTTTCGGCAATTATGCCAAATGTTTTTATTATTCGTTAATGGCCGGTTCAAGGCATAGTGACACTCATTGTTAAGGTTATTATCGATCACCGGTTCGCGGTATCGATGTATCGATCGTTGTTATTGATATTAATGTCGATTTAAGACGTCGTTGTAATCATTGCTATTAATGTTGGAGTTTTGTCCTTGATGTTGTCTTGGCCGATTAAAGGCGTTGACGTATTCATTTCTCTTCTTCGTTGTCGGTAACCGATTAAAGGTGCCGAGACATCCTTCGTGTCATTGTTATCGGTTGGTCGTACTAAGGCAAATCGAGGTATTCACTCATTCATCGTGTCATTGTTATCGATTGCCGCTCTCGTGCAAATCAAGTGTTCAATCATTCATCAGATTATCATATCGATCGACCGTAATGCCCGCCATTTTATAATGCAATATTATAAATTATAATAATATTATAATGCATTTCATGTTATTTAATTCCATTTAAAGAATCATGAACATCTATCTCGATGTATCATAAGTCCTATCCCGAGTCATTTCGTCATAAATATATTCAAGTAGTCATTTACTACTAATAATATTAATAATGCATTTTATTTCATTACCGAGTGAATAATTGTTATACAATTACTTTCACTACATGTACAAGTCAACTTCATGTAATATCATTTAATAAGATCAGACATTTTCATGATATCTCATATGTTCTAAACCCGAGTCAATTTCTCAAGTTAATTTCAAAATATTTAATATTAATCATTTTTTAATATGATAATTAAATGTATTAATAATAATAATAATATTTAGGGTATTAATATTTTTACCAGTATCATTTCTATAACATCATTTATATTACTCTCGATATTATTATTAGTATCGATGTTATTAATACGACTGTTATTATTAATTTTATCATTATTATTATTATTATTATTATTATTATTATTATTATTATTATTATTATCAATGGCCCAAACATGTGCTGACCCAGAATAATATTAAAGTCCAAAGTTTAACCCTAACCCTAATCCAAGACAGTATAAATAAACTGTCTCTGCAGTACAAATACACAATACAATACACACTTTTCTTTTCTTCCCAGCGTCCTCGTTCATCATCCAGATTACAAAATAAAAAAAAAAAGAAAATTACAATACAGAAATCTGCTGCAATATAAGGAGCAGAAAAACTAAGGATCCGATCGAATTCGTCGTCTGATCAGATTTCCAGTTGCGTTGCATCCGATTTCCGTTCAATCTTACGAGGTAAAATCCAAATTCATCTTTATTTTCTACAAATTCAAACATAGTAGACACTGACAATTCATTATATATCTACAATTCCAGTATACCTAAATCATAACTCTAACGCCGAATTCAGAAACAAACCCAAAATTTTGCAACTTAGAACCTACGAACCTATCTGCACTCCCAGTCCAATTCAGTTTAGAGTCTTCAATTCGAACCAGTAATACAAAACTCGAATCCACCTCGACCTTCACCCAGATCCTCGAACCACATCCGGACTGAAACCTGGAATCGAGCTCAAAACCCGACCACCACCTCAACCCCACTCACGGCCAGAACGCCGAAGCAAATCTCCGAAATTTCAAGTTCCAATCTGAATCCAACTAGAAAACCGGACCATCGCGTCCAAATCCGAACCTGCAACTCCAATCGAAATCTTAACCCTCCATCACCGCTGCTGGTAGGGTTCCACGGACCAAAACCACCGCATAATCGGTTGGAGCTTGCCCCGGTCGTTCCTTTTCAATTCATGCGGAGCCCCGTGTGTTTGCGTGTGGGATTTCTGCCGTCGCGTCGCCGATTTCCTCTTTTCTTCATCTTCGCCGCCGTTCCTTCTCGGGAGCGAAGCCATTCAATCGCTTCGTGTGTACGCGCGACGTACCAAGTGTGTGTGCGTGAGTTCTCTGATTGGTGGTGTGTGAAATTGTGTGTATGGCGGACTGTGTGTGTGATTTTTCTTACGGCCAATTTTGAGTGGAGAGCTTGAGGAAGAAGATAGACAGAGGGGGAAGGGAGGCGACGGGAAGAAGAAGGTGAGAAATGGTGGTTGGTCGGCTGAGGTTAGGTTTGAGGGTTTATATACCCGCGGGATATTAGGAGTTATTCATTTTAGTCCTCTCATTTTCCAGCAGCCTTCGATTCAGCCCCAAACAGTTAAATTAATTCGATTTTAACCCAGCCAGCTTCTCAATTCTTACAATCTGACCCCAGTCAACTTTAAAACTTACATTCAATCTTGATTTTGACCAAAATGTTAAAACGTTGACTTTCAATTTGTATCAATAATTAATCCGAATTATTGCCTGAATATTTTAATTTCAGTCATTAATAATATTAACTCTTCGATTAATATTAATTAGCAATTATAATTTATTTTCAGTTATATATAGTGATATTCGTATCCTTTCATTTATTATATAAATAATAAATTGTAAGGATATTGATTATTATTATTATTATTATTATTATTATTATTATTATATGTAGACTTTATCAAGGATTTACGGGCTTAAGACTGTGAGTCGAGCACATTCATTTAAGACAGACATCATCATCATCATTTATTCAGGTGGGAATTTTCACTATCACTTTAATTGCTTTAATTGGACTGTGTATGTGATCTTCTATTCATGTTTAAAATTTATATGCACGTTGTAATTCAGGCTAATCTGTCTTCGTGTAAGAGGCTATCTTAAGATATATGTTGTTGCGGGGACACCTGCGCAACCTCAATATTCACATGCGTGCTCGATTCATGTTATGTGGTATTGTGTTTATGTTTTATGTTGTTGCGGGGACACCTGCGCAACCTCAATATTCACATGCGTGCTCGATTCATGTTATGTGGTATTGTGTTTATGTTTGATGTTGTTGCGGGGGCACCTGCGCAACCTCAATATTCGTGTATGCGTGCTCGATTCATGCTATACGTAATATTGTGAGTATGCAACTACGTTGAGGAAAAATGTGATAGATTATCCATGTTATGCTTTCCATGAGATTGTATATTACTGTGATCAGTGTGATTTCCACGAGCTGAAGGAAGCTCACCCCACCTTTATCAACTCGCAAGTTGAACCGAGCGGATGGACGAAGGAGCGAGCCGAGAGGGCATATGAAAGATGAAATTATTATATGATGTTTCTTTTTGTCAAATGTTTGAAAACTTATTTGGGGAAACGTTGATAAGAAATTTATAAATTATGAATTATTCTTCCGCCGCAATTTTTTACCTCGCATTTATGATGTAATGTCACCTTATTTAAAGGTATTTATTTTTATGTCATTGTAGCGACTCGACTTTGTAGGCGAGAATTTTTATATTCTCAAGAAAATTATTTTTCTCAAAATTTACCTTTTATTTATTTTCCCCAATATTTATCCTAGAAAGTCGGGGCGTTACAGACCGTTTTAAGGCAATCGAGGTATTGAATCATCCGCTGCATCATTGTTATCGGTTGGTCATTGTAAGGCAATCGAGGTATTGAATCAAATGCCGAGGATAGTTCCCATCCGTTGTGTCGTTGTTATCGATTGACCACTCTAAGGTAATCGAGGTATCAATTGGGATGCCGAGTACGATGCCCATCCGTGAGACATCATTATCGTGTTGGCCGACTCAAGGTAGTACACTAACATTCTCGTGAATTCGGTAATCCACGAATCGTTGTCATTTGTATTTAATTATATTTTGGAAGCTAGTCTCGGCTAGTGCGTATTATGGGTAAGTTTGGGGCTTGAACCTTCGCGGTTGGCTTCCCAACACCTACAACTTAGTAGGTCACGGTCGTGTTTATGATCTTATGGGTAGGTTTGGGGCTTGAACCTTCGCGGTTGGCTTCCCAACACCTACAACTTAGTAGGTCACAGTCGTGTTTATGATCTTATGGGTAAGTTTGGGGCTTGAACCTTCCCGGTTGGCTTCCCAACACCTACAACTTAGTAGGTCACGGTCGTGTTTATGATCTTATGGGTAAGCTTGGGGCTTGAACCTTCGCGGTTGGCTTCCCAACACCTAAAGCTTAGTAGGTCACGGTCGTGGTGATGACCTTATTAGCCCTCATTAACTACATGGTTGTTCCGGTTTCATGTGATTGTGATATTTGACAGCTTCGGCTGAGTGGATTTCAAGCCTTTATTATTGTTCTGGTAATTTCATTGGAGCCTTCGGGCATTGTGATTCGTAATTAATTCAATTCTGGTTTGGTTCATATCGTGTAATTCATTGTGGTACTCTATAATTATGATTCGCCGTTGGGCATTTACATTCTAACCTGTTGAGCAGGTATTAATAGTATGCCGTGGGCATAGTATTTCACGAATGCTCGGTTCTTACATTGGTTTGTGAGCATCTCGTATTATTATTATCATTGTACCATTTCATTCTGCCTTTGGATGCATATCATGTTATACATGTATTTGATATTCATTATCTGGATGACTGACCCCGTGGGGGCGGAACATGTTTTCATGTTTTAGGTGCTTGTGAGGAGAGAGTTGAGACACAGGGGCATGATGATGGCGACGAGGCATTCGAGCGATACTAGTCCGAGTTGTTTATTGTCAGTTAGTCAGTTGGAGTGTACTCCAGTCTTGTCAGTTGTTGTCGTGTTGTATTACCCGAACAGATGTTCGTGGATGTTGTTGTATTTCATTTTTGGCCATGTCGGACACCTTTGTCGTTGAAATTCCTTATCAGAATATTGTGTCGGATGTCATGGTAGGGACTATGATTTTCCCTTATTGTGTAATTTAATGTATTTTAATCATGTTCGCCTGGTGGATCTCCTGGCGTGGGGTCCACGACAATGTAATAACCCAATAGGATTTTGGGGTGTTGCAGAAGATGGTATCAGAGATTTTGGATTGTGAGATACCCTGATATGTGAGTTATGTGGCTCTACCGATGCGGTAGTAGTGGGACTGTCAGGTTATGACAATCTAGACAGTCGGGTTTTGTGAGTCGTAATATTAGTACGACTGCACGAGTCATTCATTCATCGAGTCGTCGTCAGTTGGGACTAGTATCATGAGACCTCGAAGCTTCGTATAACCTGTGTAAGGAATCGATTCTCTTTATGTTCATACATTCATCATGTCATTAATTGTTCATGTTTGTTGAAACGTATATGTGATATTAGTGTTATGATTGATTCATGACTAATTGTTTTGGAGCACGTGTGACTTGTGTAAGCAGTAAGGATCAACTCATTCATCAGTTAATAATCCTCAATCATCATTTTGATTTCATCACTCGGATAATTCATTCACCACTCAGTCAATATCATTCATCACTCAGTTAATTCGTTCACCACTCAGTCAATATCATTACTCAGATAATTCATTCATCACTCGATTAATTCATTCATCACCCAGTCAATCTCATTGTTCAGTCAATTCATTCATCACTCAGTTAATCTCATCGCTCAGTTAATTCATTATCACTCAGTCAATCTCATTGTTCAATTAATTCATTAATCATCCAGTCCATCTCACGGTTCAGTTGTTGATCTTGTGAATCAAATTTTCAACCTTGTTAACTTGTTCAAGGTAATCATTTCAGGAATTTCATCAGGTAGTCTTTGTCACCTCACTTGATCTTTCATGCGATCTTATCGTATTTCGGCATCATGTCGACGGTCGTTTTATTGTACTATTAATGCATTCATTGTGTTAGAGCGTGTATGCTCATTGTTATCATTCCGTCTCGTAATCATAATGCGATATTCATGCGGGATCTATAATTATCATGTGGCTTTCCTGCTCCAGTATGGATAGAGCTGTCCGAGGACGCCTGGGAAAAGGCCGCGGTACGGACCAGAACCCGGGATCTTGTAAGAACGCCCACGCGGATGCGAGTGTTAGCATGTGTTCATCAGATAGATATGCTACTCATACAGTGTCAGATAATCATTCACCGTCAGGGAGTCGTACCCGAGAAGCAGCTCATTCGGAAGATGTTCGGGTTGACCCATTCATATTTATGCAGGGCATGATGGCCCAGATGACTCATATGACGCGGATAGTGGAGACCATGCAGACCTCGATGGATCGTGGTCCACCGCAACAGGGATTCCAGGTGCCGTTTCATGGACAGACTGGGGGAGTGAATCAGATTGTTGGCGATATCTCTCATCAGAGGCCGCCTACTTTTGAGGGTTCGTCGGAACCAGCTGATATTGTTCATTGGCTTGAGCATTTTGATAAGCTCTTCGACATGGGTCAGTGTCCGGAAGAGAGTAAAGTAGCAGTAGCGGCTTATTACTTGATTAAGGGTGCTTATTCATGGTGGCTTTCTGTGAAACCCACCGATCGCGATTGTGGTTGGAGTGAGTTCAAGACCCTCATGTTAGAGAGATATTATCCGGCTCCACTTCGTGAAGCCAAGTTGTCAGAGGTTTTGAACCCCAAATCCATCAAGGACGAGGGTGTTATTGTCATTGCTGAGAAGTTTCACGGACTACTTCAGTTTGCTTCGTTAATTATCCGTACTGAGGCGGATAAGATCAAATATTTTAGCAAGAGGCTAAATCCGTTGTTGAGGATGCAGTTGTTCAATCACAACTGTAGTTCACTTAGCGAATTAATCGGGAAGGCTCTTGGAGCAGAGCTTTTGATCAAGGAGCTTACTCGGAAGCATCCTTCAGTTTCTTCGGGTGAGAGGAATAGAATGCCGGCTCGTACAGAGGGACATCGGGCCCCAACATCCAAGAGGTTATTTTCTAGTTGCCTTCGTGCGGAGGGAGCGTCCTCTTCTAAGGCCACGAGTTCGACCGTTCTTTGCTTTAACTGTGATGTAATAGGACATCGCAGCACCCGAAGCTCGATGCAGGCCGTTATTTGTTTTCGGTGTGGGCGGCAGGGACACCTTCAGAAATACTGCAGGAGTTCTAGTGCCGGTAGATCTCGAGAGAGCTCAAGGGTCTCGAGGGACTTTGTTACTCCAGCTCGTGCTTCATTCAAGGGGTCCTATCAGGCTTCAAGAGCCCGAGGTAAGGACATTCATCACCGGTTTGAACAAGTTAATTCTTGTTCGTTAATGGGATAATCATTCGTTTCATTATCGTTCATTCATTCATATAATTCATTCATTATATATATCAATCATGTTGGGACTCATAATTATCGATTAATCATTCAATTCACGAGGAACGACGGTTCCAATCACTTCATGGAGCTATCACTCATTAATTTATTAATTCACCTCGGTGAGTCATTCTTAATCCTTGTGGGATTTCGATTCATTATCATTCATTGTGATCATTTTGTTCTTGTGACCTTCCGGGAACATATTGTGCGGTGAGTTCAGATTTGGGTCTACCTTAAATCGTTGAGATAGAGGAGATCGATGATATGAAAGGATATCGATGTTGGGTACATTTGCAATGTAGCCTTGTCTTTCGGATGACAGTATAACTCAATCCGTAATAATGTATCGTGGTTGTGGATCATTTATTGTTGATCTATTTTTTTTATGATCGTATTTGAGAATCTTGAGATTTTGAGATCGTTTGATGCATTCCTTTTGGTGTTGTACCGAGACTTCGTGATAATTTGGGAAATCGTTCATTGTGATCCGAGACGTCAAGTCTTGGGGACTTGGGCGTGCGATTGATTTGGTCCTGAGAACTTTGCGGACATTATTATTTTCAGATCATGATGGATAGTTCATATCCCGAGTTTTTTACTCTTAGTTTCAAGGACGAAACTCTTTTTAGGGGGTATGTAATACCTTGGCCGTAATTCGATCATTATCATTCAAGAATTTCATTCGGTAATTTTTTTTTTGGTGTAAGTCCATCTTAGCGACTCTACTGTTACCTTTTCGTCATTCCGAGAATGATTAATTCTACACTTTTTGTCATCCGAGTTCGTCTCGGTGTCGCTCGTTGAATTCCGTGTTCTTTAGCGACTTCTCCACGTATGAGTTCGACTTTGTTAAACCACCATTAATTTTTGGAAACTCCAAAATTCTGAATCTTGCAATATTACAAAGCATAGAGTTATCTTTCCAATGGTTCAAACGGTGAGTCAATCGAGTCCTGACGAAGGAGTTATGGTCGAAATAGCTAAGTCACTCTCATTTTCCAGCTTTGGGGCGAGCACTGCACTGGGCCGCGGCACATGACGGCAGTGGCCGCGCACACCGCCGAGTCATCGCCGCGACACACCCGTCCGGCCGCGACACACTCATGTTGAATTATCGCCAACCTGCTCAGGTGTGCCGCGGCACTTGCCGACGGGGCCGCGCACACTACCGAGTCATCGCTGCGCACACTCGTCCGGGCCGCGGCACACCGACGATCACTGGGCAGATTTGGCCCTATGCCGCGGCACACTTCGGTGGGCCGCGGCACACAGGCGATCAACTCTATAATTTGCGTTTTTTGCGTGGATCAGCTCATTTCTTCCCATTTATTCACTTTGGTCTGAGAGAGAGGGTTTGTGGGAGAGCATATTCATCATCAATCACTTGAGAATTCATTTTTCATCATTTTCATTCGGTTGTGGAGCTCGGATTGTCGATCTAACGCGATTTCATCAGATTAAAGTACTTGGATCTTCAAAGGTAATATTCATCAAACCTCTTGGATTTCGATTTTGTATTGAGTTATGATGTTTTGGATGTTAAGATCATGTTGTATGGAGTGATATACGCATGATTATGGATATATTTGATTATTCATTGGATTATTGAAGAATTATTCAAGAACACTTTGAATATTGAGTCGATTTGGGGTTTTCGATTAATCATTGTTGTAATAACGAATTTGAATATTCATATTGGATTATTGATCGTATTGAATATGTTTTGTTGGTTTGAAACACTTCTTGGGGATTTGATGTTGGTATTATTGAGGTTTGGTTGTAAACAATCGAAGTTTGGCCACAAAGTATTCGATATAATGCCCCAATGAACTTGGTTTAGTCGTATCGACGTTTTGAGTTCGTTATATTCATGTTTGATTCGTATGTTGAATGGATTGTTGGTGATTGTGTTATTCAAGGTTGTTCGAGCGACCGATAATCACTTTAAGGACGTTGTTCGTGGAAGGATTTCATCGCCTTCGGTTGAGGCAAGTTTTATACTTGTACTAGTCAATGAGATTAATGTTATCATATATGTGTATGAATGTGTTGTATCATTCCGAGACTTAGTCTCTTCATGAATTCATTGATATTAAGAGATCGTTCGATACGATACCTTTCGGCAATTATGCCAAATGTTTTTATTGTTCGTTAATGGCCGGTTCAAGGCATTGTGACACTCGTTGTTAAGGTTATTATCGATCAACGGTTCGCGGTATCGATGTATCGATCGTTGTTATTGATATTAATGTCGATTTAAGACGTCGTTGTAATCATTGCTATTAATGTTGGAGTTTTGTCCTCGATGTTGTCTTGGCCGATTAAAGGCGTTGACGTATTCATTTCTCTTCTTCGTTGTCGGTAACCGATTAAAGGTGCCGAGACATCCTTCGTGTCATTGTTATCGGTTGGCCGTACTAAGGCAAATCGAGGTATTCACTCATTCATCGTGTCATTGTTATCGATTGGCCGTTCTCAGACAAATCGAAGTGTTCAATCATTCATTGTATCATTGTTATCGATTGACCGTTTTAAGGCAATCGAGGTATTGAATCATCCGCTGCATCATTGTTATCGGTTGACCATTCTAAGGCAATCGAGGTATTGAATTGGGGCTGTCGAGGATAGTTCCCATTCGTTGTGTCGTTGTTATCGATTGACCACTCTAAGGTAATCGAGGTATTGAATTGGGACTGTCGAGTACGATGCCCATCCGTGAGACATCATTATCGTGTTGGCCGACTCAAGGTAGTACACTAACATTCTTGTGAATTCGGTAATCCACGAATCGTTGTCATTTGTGTTTAATTATATTTTGGAGGCTAGTCTCGGCTAGTGCGTATTATGGGTAAGTTTGGAGCTTGAACCTTCGCGGTTGGCTTCCCAACACCTACAACTTAGTAGGTTACGGTCGTGTTTATGATCTTATGTGTAAGTTTGGGGCTTGAACCTTCGCGGTTGGCTTCCCAACACCTACAACTTAGTAGGTCACGGTCGTGTTTATGATCTTATGGGTAAGTTTGGGGCTTGAACCTTCGCGGTTAGCTTCCCAACACCTACAACATAGTAGATCACGGTCGTGTTTATGATCTTATGGGTAAGCTTGGGGCTTGAACCTTCGCGGTTGGCTTCCCAACACCTACAGCTTAGTAGGTCACGGTCGTGGTGATGACTTTATTAGCCCTCATTAACTACAGGTTTGTTCCGGTTTCATGTGATTGTGATATTTGACAGCTTCGGCTGAGTGGCTTTCAAGCCTTTATTATTGTCCTGGTAATTTCATTGGATCCTTCGGGCATTGTGATTCATAATTAATTCAATTCTGGTTTGGTTCATGTCGTGTAATTCATTGTGGTACTCTATAATTAAGATTCGCCATTGGGCATTTACGTTCTAACCTGTCGAGCAGGTATTAATAATATGCTGTGGGCATAGTATTTCACGAATGCTCGGTTCTTACATTGGTTTGTGAGCATCTCGTATTATTATTATCAGACTGCTTCATTCTGCCTTTGGATGTGTAACACCCCGAGATATTCGGAATAATTATAGCGCCGTAAACCCTTTTAGTAAGGATTTACAAGGCTAATTAAAAGAAATGTGAATAATCCAACAATACCACAGAAATTCAAATTAACCGGTTCCAACTGATCCAACGAGTTTAATTAATACAACCATATCGAAATGATATTAATAAGACACGCGTACTCGAGTACTACAAATGAACCAAGAAGACAATCAAAAGAAACGACAAACATCACTGAAACCCTTCGTCGTCACATCGGTATTGTGGCTGTTTCCCCGCTCCTTGGCTACCTGAACATCAAAACAAATGTCCACCCCCGAAGGGGTTAGCAAAACGATGCTAGTAAAAGTATCATATTAAACAAATCGAATATGCATCAACAATATATAACAGGATACACCACACGGACTTCCGCTACCGGAATCCGACAATGCGAATCCACACGATTCCATTAACACAGCAAGGGTATTCCAATGATCCAGCGCCCTCAACATAGATCCCAAGATGATCCCGTCGGACCAACACGAGGTGGAAATAACCCGTCCAATGATCCAGCGCCCTCAGCCTAGATCCCAAGATGATCCCGCTTGACCAACACGAGGTGGACATCCGATCCAGCGACCTCAGCATAGATCGTACAACATACACAAACACAACTCATGCATACATATATGCCAAATTGCTATGTCCATCAACATGAACATACAAACACTAGATAACGAATATCATGACAATTCAACAAAATAAATCCCATGTTCAACAACATGAATAAACCACATGCATGCTCAGAATACTAATATTAACATATTACGATACTTGCCTCGAAGATGGCAAGAACTAAACACTCCAATGATCTCAACACACTCGAAGGCCGCCTCATTCGATCAACGTAGAAACCTTAACCTTAACAAAATAAAATGATAAAGAATTCATCTCATGTCGCATTTAATGCCTATCAATCCGCCCACGGCCAAAAGCTCTAAATATGTAATCTGCCGAACTACTTAGCGACGCTACGTACTCTACGTAACGTGCGCTAAGTTCGCCTGCTAACGCACGCAATCGACCAAGTCTAGCGACGCTAACTATGTAATCGACAGCTTTTCTTGATCACCGATCGACTTACCGATGACATAACATACGTTACGTACCCAACGTAGCGACGTTAACTCATTCCCGATAGCGCACGTTATTATATGCATCTTAGCGTGCGCTACCCGCATGGCGCTTTACTCTCAAGCGTAAAGCTTTATCTAATGGTGAAGAAACTCATGAAATCTTCAGTGCTAATACATGCCATTTTCGTGAATATCATGCTGATATGGTTGTGAAAGATCTTGACGGATTAAATGACTACGAGATACAAGGTTACGCATAATCATCAGAACACCATAATTCATCTTGATTTTCAAGGAAATATCCTAAGTTCAATCCATTACATGTCCCAAAACGTATGATTCCATTATGTAAAGAAAAAGAACTTGGTAATCTCCATCTACTGGTCATAATCCGTTTTGAAGCTTCATGAATATGCTAGGAGTTCAAACACTAAAAGGTTCAATGGTTTATACGATGAATAAGTACCGAAACATCGAGAATATCCTTCTAACGCATGATGATCGACTACTTACGAATTTAACTGACTAGGTAATCCCAAAACATGATCAAAACGTACTTCATAATACTACTAATAGTGGTGAAGAATCACCTACCTCAAAGTAGCGAAGAACACGAAGGAACTTGAATAAATCCACATCGAGGTCTTGAACACCAATCTCCAATGATCTACAATCTTCAAACTCGTGCTAGGATGATGATATGAAGGGTGTAAGATGAAGAGAGTGACTCTCCAAGTCCAAGAATTCGGATGTGGGAAGTGAAAAGGCTCAAAATATGAAAAAGGATGTTGTCCTATTTATAGAAAATGGTTATTAGCGCGCGCTAGTCCATACTCATAGCGTGCGCTAACGGTCATACGAAGCTTACTGACTTCACTATACCCAGCGTTTAGCGTGCGCTATCCTCATATCATTAGCGTGCGCTACCGCGTTGACTTGGCTTTTCCTGAAAGCCGTCCAGGTTCATCCCGACATGATCCGACTGAAATCCTCAGCCGATCTCACCTACCACCCTTTTGTAATCATGCTGACTACGTATAGCGTGCGCTAAGGTTCATGCACAGCGTGTGCTACGGATCCGACTTAGCGTACGCTACATGCGCAGAATCACAATTTAAATCACATTCATGAAATCATGCGCCCAACAACACCGGATCAAGGAATACGGAGAATAATACTCAGATCAAAATGCAACAATTACAATAACACAAGGTTCAAATACATATCAGAAATCTCGGGTATTACATCCTTCCTCCTTAAAACGAAGTTACGTCCCGAAACTTAAGATGAAAACAACTCTGGATATCTAGTCTTCATACTGTCCTCCGTTTCCCAAGTGGCCTCTTCAGCTCCATGTCGTGACCATTGTACTTTAACCAAGTGTATTGGTTTATTCCTCAATTGTTTGATCCGACTCTCAAGTATCTTGATTGGTCTCTCTTCGAAGGTGCCATCATTAGCTATCTTGATCTCATCGAACTCAATGATATGATTGGGATCTGGTACATACTTCCGCAATTGGGATATGTGAAACACATTGTGAACGTGACTCAGCGATGGCGGTAAGGCCAACCTGTATGCTAAATCCCCAACTCTCTCGAGGATCTCAAATGGTCCAATATATCTCGAACTTAGCTTATCTTTCCTCCCAAAACGGAAAATTCCTCGTGTAGGAGACACCTTCAGTAGTACGTGGTCCCCAATGTCGAACTCTAGAGGGCGACAACGCACATCTGCATAAGACTTCTGTCGACTCTAGGCAGTCAATAGTCTTTCCCGAATCAAAGCTATCTTCTCTTGAGTTTGAACTATCAATTCTGGTTCCGTCCCGATCAAGTCCGAAGAATCATCTCAGCACAGGGGTGATCGGCATCTTCTCCCGTACAAAGCTTCAAATGGTGCCATCTTAATAGAAGCATGCCAACTATTGTTGTAGGTGAATTCAATCAATGGCAAGTGAACTTCCCAATCAGTTGACCAATCCAGAGCACAGGCTCTAAGCATGTCTTTTACTGTTTGTATAGTCCTTTCGGACTGACCGTCAGTTTGGGGATGATAAGCCGTGCTAAAGTTTAGCTCGGTCCCCAAAGCCCTGTGAACTGCCTTCTAGAAGTGCGACACGAAGCGACCATCTCGATGTGAAATAATGGTCTTCGGCATCCCATGCAATCTGACTATCTCTGTAATAAATACTCGTGCCAATTTCTCGGGTCCCCACGTGTCTTTAATTCCTAGGAAATGAGCCGACTTGGTTAGTCGATCAACTATAACCCAAATCATGTTCATTCCTGTCTTGGTCCTTGGCATATTTGTGATGAAATCCATCGAGATATCCTCCCACTTCCACTCGAGGATCGAAAGCGGCTTTAACATTCCGGCAGGTCGCTGATGTTCAATCTTAACCTGCTGACAAGTCAAACACCTCGAAACGTAATCTGCTACGTCCTTCTTCATATTTCCCCACCAGAAGTTTTGTTTTAGATCTTTATACATCTTATCACGCCCGGTGAATAGAATAGGGCGTGCTGTGAGCTTCCTTCTGAATTGTCCGTCTCAATTCATCATCATCGGGAACGCAAAGTCGACTCTGAAATCTCAGAACTCCATCATCTTGTATCACAAATCCTGGGGCCTTTCCTTTCTTTACTTCGTCACATAACCGAAGGATTAGAGAATCGTTCAACTGCTTAGATTTGATTTCCTCGACTAGTGACGAAGTCAGTTCCATCACATGTAGTTGCCCTTGGATTCCTGGTGACCATACTTCAATCCCTTCGCAGATCAGTTCTCGTTGAATGCTGGTTTGGGATGTAAATGCTTCCAACACTCGAAGAGAAACATGTTTATGGCTCAATGCATCGGCTACTATGTTTGCTTTACCCGGATGATAGAGAATTTCCAAGTCGTAATCCTTGATCAATTCCAGCCACCTTCTCTGCCTCATGTTTAATTCTTTCTGACTGAAAATGTACTTGAGGATTTTATGATCCATAAAGATCTGACAATGAGTACCGTATAAATAATGTCGCCAAATTTTCAAGGCAAAGACCACAGCTGCTAACTCCAGATCATGAGTCGGGTAATTAACTTCATACGGTTTCAACTGTCGAGAAGCATAGGCGATCACCTTATCCCCTTGCATCAACACACATCCTGCACTCGATTTAAAGCGTCGCCAGACACCATAAATCCATCGCCCATCCGTAATGCTAATATAGGTGTTGTCCGCCTCTTCTTAATTTCATCAAAACCACTGCATTTCTCATCCCACGTGAACTTTTGAGTTTTCAGAATAAATGAGTGAGTGGACGAGCAATTTTGGAAAATCCCTCTACAAAACGGCGATAATATCCAGCAAGTCCTAAGAAGCTTCGGACTTCTTTCACGTTTTTAGGAGCTTCCCATTCCAAGATTGCTTCGACTTTCTTCGAGTCCACCTGAACTCCTTCAGCTGATATCACATGCTCAAGGAAAGTTACTTCCCTAAGCCAGAACTCACACTTAGAAAGCTTCGCATAGAGTTGTTCCTTCCTCAAGGTGCTCAAAACCACACGCAAATGCTCGGCATGCTCCTCTGTGTCTTTCGAATAAATCAAGATGTCATCAATGAAAACGACCACAAACTTATCTAGGTATTCTAAGAATACCCAATTCATTAGTTGCATAAATACCGCAGGAGCATTGGTAAGTCCGAATGGCATCACCACGAATTCATAGTGCCCGTACCGGGATCTGAAAGCAGATTTCGGTATATCCAATTCCTTAATTCTCAACTGATGATATCCTGATCGTAAGTCAATCTTCGAGAATACCCTTGATCCTTGCAGTTGATCAAACAAGTCATCGATCCGAGGTAAAGGATACTTGTTCTTGATCGTCACCTTGTTTAGCTCCCTGTAATCAATACATAACCGGAGGGATCTGTCTTTCTTCCGGACAAAGAGAATGGGTGCTCCCCAAGGAGAAACTCTAGGTTGGATGTAACCCTTCTGCAATAATTCCTCCAGTTGCTTCTTTAGTTCATACATCTCGGTTGGCGCCATGCGGTATGGCGCTCTAGAAATAGGAGCGGCTCCAGGCTCTAATTCGATAGTGAACTCCACTTATCTCTGCGGAGGTAGCCCAGGTAGTTCGTCAGGGAATACATCTGAAAATTCATTCACAACTAGAATAGATGAGAGTTCTACTCCTTCTTCTTTCTTCATGGCATAACACCTGATTCCAAGACATCCCTGCTTCAATAATTTCACTGCTTTCATCGCTTTGATCAATTTTCCCGAGCTTCCTGCCTCCACCATTGAATAAATGTTCGATCCGTCATCGCAATGATAGAAATGACTCTCTTTCGGTAATTGTAATAGCTCCATAAAGGTTGAGCCAATCATCTCCGTGAATCAAATCGTCACCATGAATGTCGACTACAATAAGATTCGATGGCCAATCTCTCCTCCTAGACACCGGAAAATCTCTAGTTTCTGTGGTTCCCACAATTGTCTCTCCGCTTGGCAAACCCACAACATATGGTTCACAATCAAATAAACACGAGATTTTCAAACGATTAACACAGTTCAATGATATGAAAGAATGTGTAGCTCCGGAATCGAATAAGACACTAACTGGTTGCAAAAGAGATCTGAATCATACCTGATGCAACAAAGAGTTGTTCGATCGCCGATTTCCTCATCTCGCATAAAGCGCGGAGGAACGGACCCAAAGATCGGATGTCTCTCTTCACAACTTGGGTCTTCACATAACCCAACTCCTTGTTAAAATCGGCAATAGCTTAGAATACGGGAATATCCCGTGGTTGAGCATCATAGAAAGCATGCACTCGAGCCTGTCTGACCGGCCACGGACAATATTCGGTCTCCATCAATTCTTGGAATTCGCCCACGAAGCAACATGATCTTTGGGACCAACGGCCTCCCACCAATCAGCATCTCCCATGAGAAAGTATTGAGCAATAGGGACCTTACGGTCCTCTGGGCGCTTGGTAGCAGTGACGACTTCTGATATCTCCTTGATCCACCCTTCCCACCCGATCGGGTCCGAAGCTCCCGAACCGAGGAGGATGCATCTTGATGACATCCTCGGCCGCCGATCCGCTCCGCCCCGATTAGCATGGGCCTGATCGGGGTTCTGGACCACCTGAGCTATAGCCGTCATTTGGTTAACCATTTGCTGCATAACAGCCGCAATACCAAGATCGGCGCGCTCCTGAGAAGAAGCATGACTGTGACGGTCGCCAGTACTGCCGGCTCCTGAAGAGTGCGACGACCACGGTTTCCTCGGCCACGTCCATGGCCACGACCACGACCACGGTTTCCTCCGGCATCCATACTGGTGTTAAGAGATAACAGAAGTATATCGAGGATGAGTAAGGAAGGAAAAAGCATCCACGATGATAAGCAAAGGAGGGAGAATAACCATAGTTCAGGAAACGGAATACAGTACGAAAAAATAAAGAATCGAGTAAGGGAACTTACGAACACTGGAAGTACTGAGATGCCGGCAGCGGTGTGACAATGTGCAAAACAAAACACGACTAGACCCAAATAACCGACAGGCCTAGGTATCTATAAACCTAGAGCTCCGATACCATTTTCTGTAACACCCCGAGATATTCGGAGTATATTACAGCGCCGTGGACCCCTACATGGGACCCACGAGGCTACAAACAAGAAAACTCCACTCGACTAACCATCTCGGTTAGCGTGGACATACATTTAAATGATATGACATAAAAAGATACACACGGAGCAACCGGCGAAATAAGTATCAATCGACAATGTAACAATTTTAAAGTAATACAATACGGAGTTTGAAATGAAAAGCCTAAGTACTCGCGAGTACAATCTATAAGTTTATAATTGTGAGAACAACCAAATCGAAATGGACAAAAGAAATAAAAAGACCCAAATGCACATGTCAACGACCTGTGCCAACATCCTCAGATCGTCCAGGTGCCCGCTCGTCCGGATAATCATAACCTGAAATCCATAACAAGAATTTCCCCAAAAACGGGTCCCCCAACGGGGTTAGCAATTACGCTAGTACAAGTAATCAAGGCAAACCAATCGCTTACACATTTCATAGTACATGCACCAATATCATTTCAAAACCAAAACTAGACATGTCTTTTCCGGAAACAAATAGTCAAACAATTTGCCTTGGGAACAGAGTAATATCATAGATCCCGCCTGAGGCCTCTAAGGACTCTCCCGAGCTGGCCATATTATAAAAACAAAACACGCACATGCATCGCCTTGGGAACAGAGTAATATCATAGATCCCGCCCGAGGCCTCTAAGGACCCTCCTGAACTGGCTAGCTATACAAACTCATGAATCCAGGATGAAAACCTTTGGATTCCCTCCTTGATCCCGTCGGACCAACACGAGGTGAGCAAATCACACACAAAATACATTACAATTCCACGTTAAGCATAAAGGTTTCCAAAAATACTTGTCTTGAATAATTGATGATGCAACGAACGGAAAGGATAACCACCGACGAACGCTAGAAATCAACGGAACCGAACCTAACGATTCGAAGAACATAATTACATCCAACTCTAGACGAATACGGAAATGGAATACACCCGAAAACCCGCCTACGATTCATGTATATTCGTACAAAAATAACAACGAGGGCGGATCACAACCAAACCCTCTCGATTCCGCAAAACCATGAAAATATACCATGAATCCGTAGGGAAACTAATGATATTGACAAGTTTAATCATATTCATCATGAATCCACCAACAAAATGGAACGGATCGGAAGAAAATCCCAAAACCCCCAAATCGCCCAAAAGTAGGGTTCTAAGAGATTTACCTTGGATTGATGATGAAGAACACAAGTAGGTGTTGTTAATCTACTACAAAAAACTCAAGGTAGAGGATGCCTGAAATAATCGAAGGGAAGAATCGCTTGGAAATCGCCTGGAGAGCTTCTGCGTCACGGGGAGAGAAGAAATGAAAATGATGTGTTCATCTGGGTCAACTCCCTGGTTATATAGCCAGGGAGTGTTAGCGCGTGCTAATCCTCAAGGTTAGCGTGCGCTAACGGGATAAAATTACAGGCCAAAATAGTTAGCGTCCAGTCCAGTAGCCAGACTTCTGGCCGTTAGCGTGCGCTACTCCAAACGTAGCGTGCGCTAATAACCTCTCGGTAGCGCGCGCTATCGACCAATAGCGTGCGCTACCTGGACATCAGCCGAGTCCGTATAAATCGTCGCACACCTGATCCGGTTAGCGGGCGCTATCGACCAAACGTAGCGTGCGCTAAAGTATATTGGTAGGGCGCGCTATCGACCAATAGCGTGCGCTACCTGGGCATCAGTAGAGTCCAGTGGCAAACTGCCCAGTACTGGACATCCACACTATCACACGCTACCGGGCATCTCAGCGTGCGCTAACTCCCAACATTAGCGTGCGCTAGCATACATAGCGTACGCTAATCCACCACCCGCAGGGCCGGAATCAAGATCGCCACTCCTGTGGCTTGCCTCTAGCGCCGCTATTTAAATACCATAGCGTGCGCTACTAAGTGACTTCAGCGTGCGCTATGCAGAAAAGATAGCGTGCGCTAGGTACGAAATATAAACGGTCCAAAACACCGGAATATGAACGAGACGTTAAACGGAACATCTCAAGACGAATCGAAACATATAATGGATACACGGCAACCCTAAACAATGGTTCCGTATAACAATAACGAGAATCAGATCAATAGATGACGGAAAAGATATACTGTAAGATACACGAGGGTCACTACGACCGAGAAATACATCAAAAATAAAAATACAAGGGAAAGAAAAAATGCGGATATTACACCTCTAGAGTCCATTTTTCTATCTATATGCATGAGGGGCGGTTAGTCTAAGTCATGAATCGAGCAACGTGGCTGCGGTTCTAGGCAAACCTACCGTCGTATCCTATTCCCTTGAAGCCGAAGGACGGAGTGATCCTAAGGTGACTGGGTCGTAGAATTCGGATATAGTCGCGATTATGATATTATCTGGGCATAGACCCAAGCTAAGGACATATCGAGCCCAGATAATAGATAAGGCAGCACGTCACCAAGCGTGAGAGCGATAAAGCTCAAAGGCCAATGTTAAAGTGACGGTCCGATAAACGCCCAAGGCTACGATTATCAAACCAAAGGTCGTGGCGATAGTCAAAGGCCATACACTGATAACGGTCTAAGACGATATAAGGAGGCTAAGGGATTAGTCATGTAGACGACCTCCCAAAGCTAAATACTCATTGATCGCTCGATGCCGTGCATTCTTCATACTCAACGGCAATCTACGGAGATTGACTATACATTCATGTCATAATTCATAATATTCTTCTTTAAAACTTGTACCAATTTTTAAAAAACACTATTTTTCAAAAGTGGGAGAAACATAATGTTTATTAAATAATAAACTCATTAAATACCCAAACCCAACTCACTGAGAATCCATTATTCTCACCCCATTTTGAATTGTTTTCTAAAACCCCACTAGATGAAGAGAACCAAGAAGAAGAAGGGACAGATGCTGATGACCACTGAAGACCGTCCTCAAAGTATTACCAAGACGTAGGAATTAGGATGTTGCTTTAACGCTTCTTTTTATTCCTATGTCATAATGTATTCTGGTTTCCGATGTACTCTTTTGCACTTGATGTAATAATTCCGCTATACTCTTGAATATTTCTTTTCTATGAAATAACCAGTCTTAGTTCACCGGACTGAGATCTGGCATATGTATGCTTTACTAGAATGTATTATCAGAAACGTTATTTAGCACGTTAACTGTCGCGTTCTCGTCCAACCCGAGTGTGGGGGCGTGATAGGAGTGGTATCAGAGCTCGGTTTGTAAGAAGGAAACTTACATCGAGCTTTTCCAGGATAAGATTCTTCGGACTTAATTAGAATCCCCACCTAGTATGAAGTAAATATTATTCTACAAGAAGACATTTTCAGATAGGAATCTCTAGAACCTAACTTAAGGTTTAATTCATGTCGTCCATTAAGATATATCTCAATCCATTCACTATTCATCCAGAATGAGCGTCACCAACCAGTATTGTCAAAAATAATTGAGTCGCTATACTATTCGTTTGGAATAGTAATGGCTAATTTCAACTTATTAAAGTTCTGTGTTGCCACGCACCTCGTAGTCAACTTAGCTATGTTATTCGTCGGAAGACATAAAGCTATTACTGTAAGGCATTATTCAAAATATTCGACCCATCTGAATGGGGCGAAATCCAAACTTTGAAAAAACTTATAGTTTGATTTGAATTATTAAGACATATTTCCTTAATAATTATCTGTGTATTTCCGTCCTTTGAACTGTCTCTTTAAGATGTTACCTACTATTGATAATTGGTAAGGAAAACCTACGTTTTCTTATCCAATGCTGTATTTTTTCATGAAACAGCATTGCGAATGTAATAATAAAGTTGAATAATGATAACATTTCTTGATACTCAACAAGCAAATGCAAGAATCTTAATTAACACTCACTTCCATAATCACTACCCGTAAGCTTAAAAGTATCCACACCTATGGGTGCGAGCCGAGAAACAGATTTAGTATTTAGAGATTGTGAAGTGATCATTAAAGGTCACTGTTTTCCTGCTGACCTAATTCTTCTCCCTATACTTGAGTATGACCTCATACTTGGGATGGATTGGCTATCTAAACACTTTGCACAACTCGACTGCCATTCTAAAATAGTTCGATTCGCAAACCCGATCACCCAAAGAGTTGAACTACACAGGGATGCTAGAATTAACTCGGCCCCAATCATATCAGCCACGAAAGCGAGAAAAGCCATCTCGAAGGGAGCAACGGGATATTTGGCTTTTGTCATTAACAAACCCAAGAGCAAAATGGAGATTGAAGCTACACCAAAGAGTATCGAGTACCGTGATGTTTTCCCCACTAACTCACTTATCTACTTCAAGATAGGGAAGTTGAATTCATTGACATCTTGCCGAAAGGCACTGTGGCTAGAACGCCATATCGAATGGCCCCACTGAATCGCAAGAATCAAGGTTCATTGCGTAAATTGCTAGAGGTTGGATTTAACCGACCAAGTATATCTCCTTGGGGAGCACCAGTGCTATTCGTAAAAAAGAAATATGGCACACTAAGATTGTGCATCGATTATCGAGAACTTAACAATATTACCGTGAAGAACAAGTATCCACTTCCCAGGATCGATGAATTATCCGAACAACTACAAGGAGAAACAGTTTACTCAAAGTTCGATCTTCAACAGGGATATTACCAATTGAGGATCAAAGAGAATGACATACCGAAGACTGCCTTTCAAACCAGGTATGGTCATTATGAATTCGTGGTAATGCCTTTTGGATTGACCAATGCACCGGCTGCATTTATGGATTTAATTCACTGTGTATTCCAACCGTATCTAGATCAATTCGTAGTGATATTTATCGACGACATACTCGTTTATTCCAAGTCAGATCAAGATCACGAAACTCACCTGAGATTGGTACTAGATACACTAAGGAAGCACAAGTTGTACGCCAAATTCAGCAAGTGTGAATTCTGGTTAAGAGAGGTAGTGTTTTTAGGACAAGTAATATCTGGAGATGGAGTCGCAGTAGATCCATCAAAGGTGGAGACTATTCTGGACTGGAAGAGTCCAGAAACAATCACAGAGATACGGAGCTTTCTTGGACTTGCGGGTTACTACCAAAAATTCATTAAAGATTTTTCCAAAATCACAGGACCACTCACAAGACTGACGCAGAAGCACGTCAAATTTGAGTGGAACGATAAGTGTGAGTTGAGCTTCCGGGAACTCAAGAGAAAACTCACTACCGTACATGTGCTAACACATCCCGAAGGGAGTGAAGGATTTGTGGTTTACAGCGATGCATCAAAGGAAGGATTAGGAGTTGTGCTGATGCAAAACGGCAAGGTTGTGGCTTATGCATCACGAAAGCTGAAAATCCACGAGACGAATTATATGACCCATGACCTTGAACTAGCAGCAATAGTGTTTGCTTTGAAGAAATGGAGACACTACCTGTATGGAGCTACATTCACCATCTTTACTGACCACAAGAGTCTCAAATATTTGTTCTCTCAGAAGGAGTTGAATCTAAGATAGAGATGGTGGATAGAACTTCTCTAGGATTATAACCTCACCATTCAGCATCATTCAGGCAAGGCCAATGTCGTAGCAGACGCCTTAAGTAGGAAAGCGAGTGTGGCTAGACTCATGATAAGGGAATGGGATGCCCTAAGAGAAATAATCCAATGGAACCCAAGGCACGCAAGGACACACGTCTTATGCGCTAATTTGTCAATAAAGCCGGATTTACTTGAGGAAATACGAGAAGCACAAACACAAGACGAGAAGTTATGTAAACTTACCCTTGGCCAAATTTTCGCAAATCTCAGAGAAGTTCCATTAGCCTCGAAATAATGGCTCGTACCAAGCAGACCACCCACAAATCTACCGGTGGAAAAGCCCCCAGGAAGCAGCTCGCCACCAAGGCGGCGAGAAAGTCGGCCCCAACCACCGGTGGTGTCAAGAAGCCTCACCGTTACCGTCCTGGAATGGTCGCTCTTCGTGAAATCCGCAAATATCAGAAGAGCATGGAGCTTCTCATCCGAAAGCTGCCATCCAGCGTCTGGTCCGTGAAATCGCACAGGATTTCAAGACAGATTTGAGGTTCCAGAGCCACGCTGTACTCGCTATTCAGGAAGCGGCGGAGGCGTATCTTGTGGGACTATTCGAATATACCAATTTGTGCGCAATTCACGCCAAGAGGGTCACAATCATGGCCATGGACATCCAGTTGGCTCGACATATTCGTGGTGAACGTGCTTAGGCATAATCATGGTCTATGGTCTAGCGGCGGTGTCGGTTTAGTTAGGCTTTCATTTTAGCATATGTTTTTTTATAACTATTTTGAAAAACGCCCCAGAGACAAATTTAATGGAATTTGATTTTGTTCTACTGTAAATTTGACAAATCACTTGGTAGCAATATTATGGTTTCTATTTTCTGTGTAAAAAAAAAAAGTTGTGTAAACTTAAGGAAAAGGTCGCACAAGGCGAGAACTCAAGAGTAAAAAAAAAGTTGTGTTCCATTAGCATGTCAGCTAATGGAACACTAAAATTCAAAAACCGAATATGTGTTCCCAACAATGACGAACTCAAGAGGAAAATTTTAGCATAAGCTCACTGCTTCCTGTATACAATACATCCAGGTGGTAATAAGATGTATAAGGATCTGAAGAAACACCCATGTCGCACGAAGATGATGGCTGCACCACGATACTAATCACGACCGACATCTCAGACGATGCATCGCGACATGGTTCAGTCAGACATAATCTGACTAGACAAGACTCGACAATACACGATTTGACCCGACAACCTAGGTTTCCACAACCTAAGCTCGATAACTTATTCCGTAACACCCCAATCGACTCGAAAATATTACATCACCGCACCCCTCCGTGAGGATTTACCAGGCTAGATACCAAAACAAGACATCACAACATATGCCAACATGGCCAAATACGAATCAGCAGACCGATTTGACTTTTGAGAAATAACATACATCTTAAACTTCATATAAACCTCTCTATCAAAAAACATGACCTCGCAGGGTCAAGATACAACAACGCTCCCATACGATGAGAAACACTACGGTGGAAAGAAAATACACCACGACCACCATGCTCAAGTACTAATATTCATGTGATTACTATCATTTGTCTTCCATCATCCTTCGTTCCGAACTTGTGGTTTTATCCCCAAGAACGTTCACGCACTGAATGCGAACATGCATCCACCCCCGACATTTGGAGGTTAGCAACCGGAATTTTGCTAATGAAAGTATAAAGTGCAATTATGAACCATACACATCATATTCCAAGATTATAATAATTTGAATAATCAAGGAATCAAACACATCGAAAGAATACCCAAGATGTTTCATTTGAACAAATAAACCAAAACCCTAAAGGCAGTAATACTACCTTGCGAATGGGATGAGAAAGTTACAACAATTATGGAACCTAAAGATCTCAATTCTCTTGATTTTAGCGTGTTTATTGGTTCACTAATAAATTATGAGATCGTTCTTAAATCATAGAACACGAAGTCAAAACAGAAAGAAAAATCAATAGCTTTAAAATCTAAGAAGATGTCAAGAAATGAAGAAGATATCTCGGTTGATGATAACGATGAAGGATCGGCATTCTATGCCAAGAGCATCAATAAGCACCAAAATTTATTGAATTGGAGAAGAAAAGACATCAACTCGCAAACCCAGAATGAGTCAAAAAGGTTCGACAATAATTGTCAAAATTGAGGAAAACCCGGCTAATTTGTGAAGAACTGTTATAGCTCGACTTCCAAGAAAGAAGTCTTAATAGCCACATGGAGTGACGAAGAAGATGAAGATGAATATGTGCAAAATAATCTCGCACTCATGGCAAGAAGCTCATTTGGTGACAGTGACAATGAAAGCCAAGAATGTATCTCGTCTGACGATGAACTATTTAATGCTTTTGGGTTATTACATACGGACTTCCAAAATTCTTTAATTGATAAATTCCTTAAAACTAAAAATAAATTTTTGGAAGATGAAATCTCCAAATTACAACAAAAAGGGAAATTTATTGATATTGATCATTCTTTATGATTAGAAAGAGAGAATAAATTGAAAAATGATTTGTCAAAAGTTCAAAATGAACTAAAGTATTTAACGAATAAATTTTCTCTAAATGAATAATTTTAAAATTGCTTAGTGTTCAAAATTTTCCTTAAATAAACAAGGATTAGGATTCAATCATTGCGACAAAAATGAATCCTTAAATTTGAAAGTACCCCAATGTGGTAAATCGGGCATCACATTTCGAATCAGAAAAGCCCAAGATGAATGATCAAAATAAAGAAAATATGGATTCCAAATGAACCATAATGACAAACATAGTCTATTTACCAAATGAAAAACGATGTTGTGATATTTCTTACACGCAAGTGCACGTTATCGTTTACAAGTAATAAAGTGATAAGTAGAGTATCGTTCCCACGAGGATTGAATCTCTAACTACCGATTTTTGTGTATTCCAATTTTATTTGAACAATCGAATTTGGGTTTTGCGATTAATAACTAAAAGAATTACTAAAAGACTAAGCATTAGAAAATGATAGTTTGAATAAAAGAAATCAAATGATGAATAAGTCTAGGATTCTGAATCCACCTCAGTTTATCCGAATTTACTCTCGATTATCGGTAATAAATAATTTTCCCAATTTATTGAAGGCGGAGATTGCTAATATATTCTACCGCCTCTCCCGAGGTCAATAGATTTATCTAAAGGCGAATAACGCACTATATCCCTAGGTGAATTAATTCGTCAATAGGCGAAAAGATTAAAATCTCTCAAAGGCCACGTAGTTCCTATGAGTATATTCCTATCTCATGTAATAAACGGTCCTCACCAATAGTTCTCACCAAATCTCCTCTCCCGATTCAAGTGAATGATTAAATCAATACAACTATCGCGATAATTGCAAGCATTAAACACAATTGGGACAACTCAATAAAAAGGTAATTAATCGATAATCTCAAGAAATTCACAAAACAAAGGTTTCATCAAAACCCTAGATTAGGGCTTTAGCCCGACATACTAAAAATTGAAAATACATAATAGATAAATGAAAGCATAAAAATCAAACGCAGATGAAGCTCGGATTCCTCCGCTCTTCGCCTTCCGCCTCCGCCCTTGAAGTCTTCTCGCTTCCCTCTTCTTCTCGCCTCCAAGCTTAAGCTCCAAAAGATCCCATCAAAAGATAAATTAATTAGGGTCTTAAACCCTATTTATAGCTCAAAGATATCCTCCAAATCGCGTCCGTATCCGTAGGTCGAAAATCGGCCAAACGGCCCTAATTCGCATGACAACCAAAAACCGCCAAAGCAAAGGCGCACTAAACCTGTGCCGCGGCACAGAGCCTTCACTGGATGCCCGGGCGTCCTCAATTTCTTCGTGTCGCGGCTCACCTGGGCTGTGCCGCGGCACAGAGTAACTTTACTCGCCTTCGGCTGGGTGTCTTCCTGTGCCGCGGCCCTGCTTCCTTGTGCCGCGGCTCATAGTCCAGATTTGCCGTTTTCGCCCGTTTTGCCTCGTTTTAGCTTCCGGACTTCAATTTCCTGTCAATCATACAAAATTAAGGCATTAAAGGCTTATTTAGACAATTTCACACTCCAAAATACTACAAATTAATGATAAATAAGCGTATAAAAATACGCCTAACAAATACCCCCAAACTTAAGTCTTTGCTTGTCCTCAAGCAAAAAGAATTAAATTCAATAAAAGAATGTCGTGAATCATCGTGCAACTCATAGTGTTCAACCTAATCAATACTATCCTGTAATTCTCTCTAAATAATACAAGTGTCATAATAGCAAGTCGCACTCGTAATAATGATTCCGCAAAGTAATCAAGTTCACCCTAATCACTGCTCATGAAGAAAATCCACCAAAGATTAACAAAACGTGAGTCAAATCGACCGTCAATATGAAAGGCTAAAATAAACAAGCTAGTTCGTCCTGCTCCACGCCTAGTGGCACAATTTTCACGAGTTTCATAACAAATAAACCCTGACAAGATTCCCTTATATATATGCTCAAGAATTTGATTCGAGTTGACCACTAGGTTAGGATCTCGGGATGTTTCATCGGGATAATCCTAGGGTGGAACTTCCATTCTCATGTATTGGGAAACCGTTTGACGTAAAAGACACTCATGGGGCATATGGATGCTTCTAATTACTAAGTTCCTTCTACAAGGAGAAACAACTCGAATATATAATTTCCGCATGTCCGAATCAAGGTCACCGCTTTACGCGAGAGTAAACAACGGGTCACGCGAATACCCCTTACTAGGCTCCTAACATCGGCACATGTGAAACCTCTAAATCACTAGTCTAATCAGTGGTCGCTGCTTTACGCGAGAGTAAACAACGGTCACGCGAATGCCCCTGCTACTAGACTTCCTTCATAGAACAACATTATCTCGACTTTTGGAAAACTGACCGACTCTAAACTCAATCTAAGTGCCAACACGACTAATGAAACAAGATTTACTCACTATCCGGAAAATGTAACCAAACGTATCGACGGTGATTTTAAAATGTATGTATCGTCTCTTATCTCGCCAAGACCTCTACAATCACGAAAAATTTTGGCCCTAAATGAATACTAAGGTAATGTAAATAATCGACTACAACTCGACTAAAACTCGACCGCTTTCTTCAGAGAAAAACAAAGGTCGTAACATCAGTATCACACAAATAGAAGCACGAAAAATTCACGAATAAAGAAAAACTAAGACAAGCAAGGCTATCTAAAAAATTTTTACGCAAAGTAATGAAAAGTGCAACGAAATAAAGTACAACAATAAAATAAAGTACAACAATGAATGTAGCAACTGAAAGTAAATCCCCCCCCAAACTTAGGACGTACATTGACCTCAATGGCAAAAAATGATATGCAATAAAAGTAAAAGGTCAAGTACTCCTCCACCGCTCAGAGCCGGTGCCGGCATCATCCGGTGAGCTTGCACGCTTCTTGACTACATCATGCGGAGTGTGAATAAATGAGCTTGCATCATCAAAAAGGAAGTTAAGTACGAGCTCTCAAGTTTAACATGATGTAAGGGTTGGGGATAATGTAATTCGATAACACGATTCATTGCATATAATTTTGAAAATGCCTAGCTTACCAATTTTCCATTGCTGCAATTTATCAAACACCTTGTGTGCACAAGTTAAAATGAAGAACAAGAATTTTAATGGTTAATTCCAAATCCCAAAAATAATAACACAGATAATAACCCTGAATCACGATAACTCTCATCAACAATTGCTCATAAATATCAATTCCATCACAATATCAAATTCCCCATATTCCAACTCCATTTTAGAAACAACAATGAAGAACAACTAGCAATATAAAACTCCAAATCTTTTCACATCAAGAATCACTTATGATTTAGAAATCAAAAATTACCTGGAGAATTTGAGAAGGAGACTAATAGAATGGTATCAACTAACCTCATTGTGTGAAGGAAGGAAGGAAGGAAGGGAAGGAAGAAGATACCTTGTGCAGGCCGATCGATTGAATGAGCCCAACCTGGGTGCTCTTATTTTGCGACGGGGCCGCGCACGTAAAAGTGAGCCGCGGATCAAAGTACAAGAGTTCGGGACATTTTGTAATACCACCGGTGCCGCGGCTCGCTGTGGTGCCGCGGCTGAGTTAGTGTGCCGCGGCACAAAGCATGCCTCCCGGGCGTTTGGCCATTTGGTGTGCCGCGCTCAGATCTAGTGTGCCGCGGCTGACCTGGTGTGCCGCGGCTCAAGAAGATTGTGCCGCGCACATGGTGCCGCTTTGATCGCCATTTTTCATCACCGGTGTGTGCCGCGGCTCACTTCACAGCCGCTGCCCATCATCAATTCCTCCCTTTGCCGATTCCCCGCATGCAATTTTTACACGAAAACATCAAGACGAGATGGAAGGATGGATCAAAGAAGAATGACGACGAAGAAAAAAACTCCAAAAATGCAAGAAAACAATAAAGAATCTACAACTAATACTCGGGTTGCCTCCCGAGGAGCGCTCAGTTTATAGTATTCAGCCGGACTTTTCTCGCATTCATCCGGCAATGGATAAGGTGACGCTCGTTTCGCGTGTCTACTGATTACCCAAGTATGACTTCAACCGTTGTCCATTAACTTTGAATTTTCGGGCCTTTTCGACTTCTACCGCACCATGTGGAAACACTTGAACTACGGTGAACGGTCCCGACCATCGTGAACGCAATTTCCGGAAATAACTTTAAGCGAGAGTTAAATAGCAACACCTCTTGACCCGACAAATTCTCTCGCGTGATGTGCTTATCATGCCAAATTTTTGTCCGCTCCTTATAAAGTTTTGCATTTTCGTATGAGTTGTGGCGAATTTCTTCCAACTCGCTCACCGCAAACAACGCTTTTCACCAAATGGATTTTAGATCAAAGTTTAGTTTCTTTATCGCCCAATAAGCACGGTGTTCCATCTCTACGGGTAGATGGCAACCTTTCCCATAGACCAATCTGTAGGGCGACATTCCGATAGGTGTTTTATACGCAGTCCGGTACGCCCAAAGTGCATCATCGAGTTTAAATGACCAATCTTTTCGAGACGAGCTGACCGTCTTTTCTAGAATCCACTTCAGCTCTCGATTTGATATCTCGACTTGACCGCTCGTCTGCGGATGGTATGCTGTGGAAACACGATGAGTGACTCCGTATTTTCTCAAAACCACATCAAGAAATTTGTTGTCGAAGTGTGACCCACCATCACTTATAATAGCACGTGGAGTCCCAAAGCGTGTGAAGATATGTTGTTTAATAAACTTGATTACGACATTAGACCCATTCGTAGGTAGTGCCACCGCTTCAACCCATTTTGAGACATAATCTACGGCCACCAAAATATAGAGATTCTTGTTTGATGGGGGAAATGGACCCATGAAGTCGATCCCCCATATATCAAACAATTCGACTTCAAGTATGGTGTTCAGCGGCATTTCGTGTCGTCTTGATATGTTTCCTGTCCGTTGACACCGATCACATGTAGACACAAAGGAGTGAGCATCTTTGAATAAGGACGACCAATAAAATCCCGATTGTAAGACCTTCGCTGCTGTTCTATTTCCACTAAAATGTCCACCGTAGGGTGATGCATGGCAATGGTTCAAAGACACTGGATTTCCTCATCCTAATGCATCTACGGATAATTTGATCGGGGCATCGCTTGAAGAGAAAAGGATCGTCCCACAAATAGTACTTAGCATCCGAGATTAGCTTCTTCTTTTGATGACGTGAGAGGGCGGTCGGAATTGTTTTACTTGCTCAGGAGTTCACTAGATCAGCATACCAAGGCGCATGTGTTGAATCCAACTTGTAGAGCCGCTCGTCGGGAAGGTTTCTATAATTTGTGGTCGACTTTCTTCCTTCTCGAGGGGACTCTTTAATCGTGAAAGGTGATCGGCTATAATGTTTTCTGTCCCTTTCTTGTCCCGAATCTCCAAGTTGAATTCTTGAAGGAGTAGCACCCACCGAATCAACCTTGGTTTGGAATCCTTCTTCTCCAAAAGGTATTTTATTGCCGAATGATCGGTCCACACTATCACATTCGTTCCTAGTAGATAAGCCCGAAATTTATCAAATGCAAAGATCACCGCCAACAATTCCTTCTCCGTTGTGGCATAATTTCTTTGGGCGTCATCGAGTGTTCGGCTCGCATAGTATATGACATGGAACACCTTCCCTCGTCTCTGCCCCAAAACAGCCCCAATGGCAAAGTCGCTAGCATCACACATTAATTCGAACTAAGGTCCCAATCCGAGCGACTATCACCGGTGCCGTGCTTAGAGCTTTCTTCAAAGAATCGAAACTTTCTTTACAAGACTCACAAAAGTAAATGGGACATCTTTCACGAGTAAATTGCACAATGCTTTGTGATCTTTGAAAATCCTTAATAAATCGGCGATAGAAACCGCATGTCCCAAAAACTCCTAATCCTCGACCAAGTGGGAGGAGGCATCTTCTCAATTGTCTCAATTTTCGATCGGCCGACTTCAATTCCATGTGAGGATATTCGATGGCCAAGCACAATGCCCTCCCGCACCATAAATGACACTTCTCCCAATTCAAGACTAAATTGGTCTCTTCGCATCTTCTCAAGACTTTCGCAAGTTATCCAAACAAATGTCAAAAGAATCTCCAAAACGTAAAAATCATCCATAAAAATCTCAATACACCGCTCTACCATGTCGAAAAAATAGCCATCATACACCGTTGAAAAGTAGCCGCGCATTACACAATCCAAAAGGCATGCGCCTATAAGCGAAAATGCCGTAAGGACATGTAAACGCTGCTTTCTCTTGGTCTTCTGGGGCTATGTAACTGATTATATCACTAATAACCATATAGAAAGCAATAGAAATCGTGTCCGGCTAATCTATCTAACATCTGATCAATAAAAGGCAAGGGGAAATGATCTTTTCTAGTGGCCTTATTTAATTTCCTATAATCTATGCACATACGCCACCCCGTAACAATTCTAGTGGGAATTAATTCATTATTATCGTTTTGAACAACTGTTATCCCACCCTTTTTCGACACAACTTGGACCGGACTTACCCACTTGCTATCAGAAATTGGAAAGATCATACCTGCGTCGAGGAGTTTTAAAACCTCGACTTTTACCACCTCCTTCATGTTGGGATTCAGCCGGCGTTGATGCTCCACGGATGGTTTGTAGTCTTCCTCCATCAAAATCTTGTGCATGCAAATTGATGGGCTGATCCCCTTAATATCCGCAATAGACCACCCAAGAGCAGATTTGTACTCCCTCAAAACTCTTAATAATTTCACCTCTTGATCTCCCGCTAAAGTGGCCGAAAGAATAACTGGAAGGGAGTTGTCGGGCCCTAGGAATGCATATTTCAAATGAGATGGCAGCTTTTTGAGTTCCAACTTTGGAGGTTTTTCAATCGATGGGGTTTGTCGAGTTAGTGAACTTCCGAGCTCCTCGAACGGTTTACGAATAAAAATTGACGGGGAAGCATACATGTGTCGTACGTAAGCTGCATGCTCTCCATTTGGTTCGGAAACAGCCCCAATCAAAACAGATTCCAATGGATCGGGTGGATAATTTTCTCGAAAAGTTCTACTCACGCACGAGTCAATGACGTCAATTTGGAAACAATTTTCAGCGCCACTTGGATATTTTACGGATCGAAAGATATTGAATGTTACTTGCTCCTCTTGAACACGCAAAGTCGCCTTCCTTTTTCCACATCAATCAACATTCTACCGGCCGCCAAATGGTCTTCCCAAGATAATCGGGATATCTTGGTCTTCTTCCATGTCAAGTACGTTGAAATCGGCCGAAAGATGAACTTATCAACTTTGACTAAAACGCCCTCTATCACACCCTCGGATATTTGATGGATCTATCGCCAATTGTAAAGAGACTGCCGGCTCGGCTTCCTAATATCCACTTTTTAAAAATAGAAAGGGGCATAAGATTTATATCGCCCCGAGATCGCATAGGCTCTTTCAAAAGACGAATTTCCGATGATGCAAGGGATGGTGAAACTTCCTGATCTCTCAATTTAGGTGGGAGCTTCTTTGTAAAATAGCGCCGCATTCCTCCGTTAAAGCGACTGCCTCATATTCCTCGAGCTTTCTTTTGTTGGACAAGACTTCTTTCATGAATTTCACATAACTCGGCATTTGTTCCAATGCATCGGCAAATGGAATGTTTATGTGCAATTTCTTGAAGACGCCGAGGAATTTTGAAAACCGCTTGTCCAGCTTTTGCTTTTGGAAACACTGTGGGAATGGAATTTGAGGAGTGGGCCGAGTGTTCGATACTTCCTTCGCTTGGGCGCCTCTTCCTTTTCTTTCTCGCTCGCTCGATCGGCCGCTCTTGTCAATAATAGTCGCCCATTCAACTCTTTTCCGCTTCGTAATTCGATCTCTTGTACATTTTCTTTGGATTTCACTTCCTGCTACTGGCGATGCACCTTGAGACCGAGAAGACAATAAATTAGCAATCCGCCCATTTGTGTTTCTAGATTTCGATGGAGGTAGAATGATTTTGGAGGGTCGTCTCGGTGGTCATGAATCGCTTGTGTTAGCCGCTAATTGAGCAAGAGCATCTTCCAAAGATACCTTTGGTGATTGAGGGGTCCGTGGGGTCGCGCAAGTGAGGTTGTGGAGGTTTCAAAGCTTGCCCATTTCTCCATGGAAAATTTTGTTGATTTCGCCACCCTTGATTATAAGTGCCGGGGTAAGAATTGTTTTGTCGATTTCCATTTGCCACAAATTGAGCTTGCTCCATCCGATGTTGCTCGAACGGATTTCCAACTTGACACTCCGCGCCGGGTGTGATCCGCTACACCAATTGCATGTCTCAATGGTAACGGGGAAGGTGCGTGCGAAAATGCCCGGAGTTGTCGGGTCAAAGCGGCGACTTGAGCCGACAAAGTGGAAATCGGGTCATTACTTGAAACTTCCATAACTCTCTTCGTGTCAATCTTTCCGATGGCCATTGGTATGCATTTGCGGCCATATCTTCCAAAAGCAAGTGTGCCTCGGCCATAGACTTTCCCATCAAGGCCCCACCAATGGCCGCATCCACGAGAGTGCGTGTAGAAGCACTCAAACCAAGATAGAACGTATGAATCAAGCCAATCAGAAGGCCGTGATGAGGGCATCTTCAGAATAAATCTTTATATCGCTCCCACGCCGTGGAGCGATTCCATATCGTATTGACCAAAGGTGGTTATTTCGCTTCTCAACCTCGCCGTCTTAGCAGTGGGAAAAATTTGGCAAGGAAGGCTTGCGCTAACCTCCCATGTTGTAATCGACTCCCAGTAAGGAATTTAACTAAAATTTCGCTTTATCCCTCAAAGAGAAAGGGAAAAGCCTCAATCGGATGGCATCGTCGGTGACACCATTAGTCTTGAACGTGTCGCATATCTCAAGGAAAGAAGCAATATGGGCATTCGGTCGCCATTCGGCAATTAATAACCGCTCACCGCACTATCCGAATAATAGCAGGCTTGATCTCAAAATTATTGGCTTGGATAGTGGGACGCCGAATTCCCGAAAACTTAGCATTGATCTGCGGTATGGCATAATCTCGAAGAGCTAGCTCCGGTTGAACTTGCCGCACTTGGTTATCTTGTCCTTGGACTTCGATATTCTCGGCCATGTTGACCGTCATCTGCAACTCTCTTTTCTCCTTCTTGTTCCTTCTTAGAGTGCGCTCAAGCTCGGTATCTAAAGGTAGTAGGCCTTCGTTACCGAGTTTTCTCATGCACTACACGAAAGGTCCTGAAAGGAAAAACAAATGAACGAAATTAAATACACAAAAATAAAAATAAAACGTTCAAATTAAGACTGGAAATACTTAAATCGATATTAGAAAATTTCAATCCCCGACAACGGCGCCAAAAACTTGTTGCGATATTTCTTACACGCAAGTGCACGTCATCGTTTACAAGTAATAAAGTGATAAGTAGAGTATCGTTCCCACGAGGATTGAATCTCTAACTACCGATTTTTGTGTATTCCAATTTTATTTGAACAATCGAATTTGGGTTTTGCGATTAATAACTAAAAGAATTACTAAAAGACTAAGCAGTAGAAAACGATAGTTTGAATAAAAGAAATCAAATGATGAATAAGTCTAGGATTCTGAATCCACCTCAGTCAAGAAGCCTCACTGCTACTGCCCCGGAATGGTCGCTCTTCGTGAAATCCGCAAATATCAAGAGCATGGAGCTTCTCATCCGAAAGCCGCCATCCAAATACCGTCCGTGAAATCGCATAGGATTTCAAGACAGATTTGAGGTTCCAGAGCCACGCTGTACTCGCTATTCAGGAAGCGGCGGAGGCGTATCTTGTGGGACTATTCGAATATACCAATTTGTGCGCAATTCACGCCAAGAGGGTCACAATCATGGCCATGGACATCCAGTTGGCTCGACATATTCGTGGTGAACGTGCTTAGGCATAATCATGGTCTATGGTCTAGCGGCGGTGTCGGTTTAGTTAGGCTTTCATTTTAGCATATGTTTTTTTATAACTATTTTGAAAAACGCCCCAGAGACAAATTTAATGGAATTTGATTTTGTTCTACTGTAAATTTGACAAATCACTTGGTAGCAATATTATGGTTTCTATTTTCTGTGTAAAAAAAAAATGTGTAAACTTAAGGAAAAGGTCGCACAAGGCGAGAACTCAAGAGTAAAAAAAAAAAGTTGTGTTCCATTAGCATGTCAGCTAATGGAACACTAAAATTCAAAAACCGAATATGTGTTCCCAACAATGACGAACTCAAGAGGAAAATTTTAGCATAAGCTCACTGCTCTCGGTATACAATACATCCAGTGGTAATAAGATGTATAAGGATCTCAAGAAACACCCATGTCGCACGAAGATGATGGCCGCACCACGATACTAATCACGACCGACATCTCGCACGATGTATCGAGACATGGTTCAATGACATAATCGACTAGACAAGACTCAACAATACACGATTTGACCCGACAACCTAGGTTTCCACAACCTAAGCTCCGATAACTTATTCCGTAACACCCCAATCGACTAAAATATTACAAAGATCGCAGCACTTCTCCGTGAGGATTTACTGTGCTAGATACCAAAACAAGACATCACAACATATGCCAACATGGCCAAATACGAATCACAGACCGATTTGACTTTTGATAAATAACATACATCTTAAACTTCATATACACCTCTCTTTCAAAAATCATGCCCTCGCAGGGGTCAAGATACAACAACGCTCCCATACGACGAGAAACACTACGGTGGAAAGAAAATACACCACGACCACCAAGACCAAGTACTAGTATTCATGTGATTACTATCATTTGTCTTCCATCATCCTTCGCTCCAAACTTGTGGTTTTATCCCCAAGAACGCTCACGCACTCAATGCAACATGTATCCACCCCTGACATTTCTGGGAGGTTAGCAAACCGAATTTTGCTAATGAAAGTATAAAGTGCAATTATGAACCATACACATCATATTCCAAGATTATAAAAATTTGAATAATCAAGGAATCAAACACATCGAAAGAATACCCAAGATGTTTCATTTGAACAAATAAACCAAAACCCTAAAAGGCAGTAATACTACCTTGCGAATGGGATGAGAAAGTTACAACAATTATGGAAACTAAAGATCTCAATTCTCTTGATTTTAGCGTGTTTATTGGTTCACTAATAAATTATGAGATCGTTCTTAAATCATAGAACACGAAGTCAAAACAGAAAGAAAAATCAATAGCTTTAAAATCTAAGAAGATGTCAAGAAATGAAGAAGATATCTTGGTTGATGATAACGATGAAGGATCGACATTCTATGCCAAGAGCATCAATAAGCACAAAAATTTATTGAATTGGAGAAGAAAAGACATCAACTCGCAAACCCAGAATGAGTCAAAAAGGTTCGACAATAATTGTCAAAATTGAGGAAAACCCAGCCAATTTGTGAAGAACTGTTATAGCTTGACTTCCAAGAAAGAAGTCTTAATAGCCACATGGAGTGACGAAGAAGATGAAGATGAATATGTGCAAAATAATCTCGCACTCATGGCAAGAAGCTCATTTGGTGACAGTGACAATGAAAGCCAAGAATGTATCTCATCTAACGATGAACTTTTTAATGCTTTTAGGTTATTACATACGGACTTCCAAAATTCTTTAATTGATAAATTCCTTAAAACTAAAAATAAATTTTTGGAAGATGAAATCTCCAAATTACAACAAAAAGGGAAATTTATTGATATTGATCATTCTTTATGATTAGAAAGAGAGAATAAATTGAAAAATGATTTGTCAAAAGTTCAAATGAACTAAAGTATTTAACGAATAAATTTTCTCTAAATGAAAATTTTAAAAATTGCTTAGTGTTCAAAATTTTCCTTAAATAAACAAGGATTAGGATTCAATCATTGCGAAAAAATGAATCCTTAAATTTGAAAGTACCCTAATGTGGTAAATCGGGCATCACATTTCAAACTGTAAAAGCCCAAGATGAACGATCAAAATAAAGAATATATGGATTCCAAATGAACCATAATAACAAACATAGTCTATTTACCAAATGAAAAACGATGTTGTGATATTTCTTACACGCAAGTGCACGTCATCGCTTACAAGTAATAAAGTGATAAGTAGAGTATCGCTCCCACGAGGATTGAATCTCTAACTACCGATTTTTGTGTATTCCAATTTTATTTGAACAATCGAATTTGGGTTTTGCGATTAATAGCTAAAAGAATTACTAAAAGACTAAGCATTAGAAAACGATAGTTTGAATAAAAGAAATCAAATGATAAATAAGTCTAGATTCTAATCCACCTCGTTTATCCGAATTTACTCTCGATTATCCGTAATAAATAATTTTCCCAATTTATCAAGGCGGAGATTGCTAATATATTCTACCGCCTCCCGAGGTCAATAGATTTATCTAAAGGCGAATAACGCACTCTATCCCTAGGTGAATTAATTCACAATAGGCGAAAAGATTAAAATCTCCCAAAGGCCACGTAGTTCCTATGAGTATATTCCTATCTCACAGAATAAAACGGTCCTCACCAATAGTTCTCACCAAATCTCCTCTCCCGATTCAAGTGAATGATTAAATCAATACAACTATCGGCCGATAATTGCAAGCATTAAACACAATTGGGACAACTCAATAAAAAGGTAATTAATCGATAATCTCAAGAAATTCCAAACAAAGGTTTCATCAAAACCCTAGATTAGGCTTTAGCGACATACTAAAAATTGAAAATACAGAATAGATAAATGAAAGCATAAAATCAAACGCAGATGAAGCTCTGATTCCTCCGTTCTTCGCCTTCCGCCTCCGCCCTTGAAGTCTTCGCTCTCTCTTCTTCTCGTCTCCAAGCTTAAGCTCCAAAAGATCCTGTATCAAAAGATAAATTAATTAGTGGTCTTAAACCCTATTTATAGCTCAAAGATATCCTCCAAATCGCGTCCGTATCCGTAGGTCGAAATCGGCTTCAAACGCCCTAATTCGCGGACAACCAAAACCGCCAAGTAAAGCTGCGGCGCACTAAACTCGTGCCGCGCACAGAGCCTTCACTGATGCCCGGGCGCCTCAATTTCTTCCGTGTCGCGCTCACTGGCCGTGGCCGCGCACAGCATGGGCTTTACTCGCCTTCGGCCGGGTGTCTTCCCCGTGCCGCGCCCCGCTTCTTGTGCCGCGCTCATAGTCCAGATTTGCTGCTACCGCTTTGCCTCGTTTTAGCTTCCGGACTTCAATTTCCTGTCAATCATACAAAATTAAGGCATTAAAGGCTCATTTAGACAATTTCACACTCCAAAATACTACAAATTAATGATAAATAAGCGTATAAAAATACGCCTAACAAACGACCAAGAGTCGGTTATATCCCCAAAATTCAAAATTAATTATTTCAAAATAATTGGTATTTAACTCAATGGGAGTTAGTTTTTAAGGGGGGATATTTTTTCAGGGGGAGGTTTACCCGTTTTCTTTTCATATTTAATTTTTCTTGATTTTATGATGTTCGTGCACTTTTTGCTAATGACAAAAAGGAGAGAAGAATGAGGAGAAAAAATAAAAAATATAATGGGTAGAAGAAGAGAAAAAAGAAGGAATAATGGGAGAAGAAAACTAACGAAACGGACAAAGCCCAAAACTTTGATCTGTATATTTTTTATATTTTTGCAAGAATAAATCCCATCGAAGTATTGTTGTTTTGTCATCATAAAAAAAGGGGAGATTGTTGCATTATTTTATTCCAAATACTCAAATTGAGGTTTTGATGATATGTTGCTAAACAAAGCAACAACAATGAATCAACAAGAAGTCGAAGACGCAAAATATGGACAAAAAAAGCAAAGAACAAAGTTAGCGCACGCTAGATAGAGAGATCTGCATTCTGCATTGAAGCAGTTAGTACATGCTATGGTTAAATATTACGCACGCTAAGAGCATTAAAGAACGCAGGCTAATCGAATCGACCAATAAGACGCTAAGAGATTTGAATATTAGCCCATCGAGGATTCCGTAAGGTCAACACGCATAATTGTCACATGAAGATAACTCATGCTAGTGCAAAAGATTCACCCACGCTATGTATCATGAAATTCAATTCAAATGAAATCAATACATTGGAATATTTCTATATAGTAAAAAGGATGCAACGGATATATTGACGTTAACGTACGGTAAAGATCTACTATAGCGCATGCTAATAAAAGAGGCAAATGCTACTGGACTGTTGTAAGCAACAAATAACTTACGTAAGAGCTGAGAAGAACGTGACGCTAAACAGCTTTAGTGCAAAGCAACATACAAATAGTGCACACTAAAGAGAGACAGCAAGAACGGCTAGTTTATGCTTGGAAGCCTATAAGTACCACTTCATATAGTATTCATCATACAACAACTTCAAGCAAAACTTATATAGTTCAAATATCATTATCTTCATTATTGTTATTGTATTCGAGCTTAATTCATAAGAGTTCGAGTGTTTAGTTCACTCAACCATACGCGAAAAAAGAAAGGACTGTAGATTTGATTCGATGTTATTAGGATCGTGGATCCGGCATTGTTAGAATCATAATCGAAATCCAAGTTAGGTTTGTCTAGTACTGATAGAAAGATAGAAAGGTTGATTCTTTATCCGATAAAAAAGGAAAATGGTTTATCTTGGACCGACATAAAGACAAGATTGTAACAGTTTATCTTGGACCGATAGAAGACAATATTGTAATAGTTTACCTTGGACTGATAGAAGACAAGGCTGAAAGGTTTATCTTAAGCCTATAAAAAAAGATACGAAGAGAGGACATAGGATATTGGCCGAATGTCCATAAATCCTATGTCGTTTGTATTTCGCATTTAAATACGCTTCCACATATCGCAAAAGAGTTTAAAACTCTACTCGGCACTATTAACCCCCCTTTAAGTGGCGGTACCAACCCAAAACTAGCAACATCTAGAATTCCAACAACAAATAATATGAGGTAATCAACATTTGGGCTACTTATTCTAATCGAGATGACATCTAAACCTTAATTAAATCCCTTAGGAACTTTTATCTGACACTTCATGGATGGTATCCGATTACGATTATTCGAACTAAAGATTTAATTTCCATTCCACCGTAATCGATATGAACAGCCCTAGGATACTTAATATAATTTCATTTATGAGTTCTAAACAATAATTCATCAAGAATCAATAAAAATAAGCTTAGGATGCGTGGCTGTTACCTCCAATCGTGCAAAAATGAAATCTACCAAGAGGACTTGCTAATTTGATTCTTGAGATTTGATTACGCGCTTAAACCGCTTGAAACCGCACAGAATGGAATTCCGAGGTGAGGGCTGAAGCTCTCTATTCTTCATGCTTCCATGAACAAATATGGCTGAAATTCGCCATTTATCCCCAAAAACACATAAAGTCTGCTATAAAGGTAATTAGTAATTTCGCCGTGATGCATCGACAACCTTGTCTTGTTTTGATCATAATTTGCTCGTTAGGGCTCGTAATGACTCGACGCTTGTTCCAATGGAAATATAACTCAATCCACAATGATGTAAAGTTTTAGAATTTTTAGATTTTTCTACCATTTATGGTTATCGATCAAGGTCAAGATTTGTGCGGAACTCTCCAAAAATTCCCACTCTTGTTTCTATAGAAACCCTTGTGGTACCCCATTTATATTTGAATGGTACAATAATATAGTACTCAAAACAAGAGTTGTAAATCTCAAGGCCAATCAAACGATCCAACATAGATCGACGGAGAGTCTAGAAATACCTCAAAACGTCGAGAAACAATGGAAAGATCATTGAGAGGTTGAAGTGAATTCTTAAGGTCTCACAATCAACTTTAAAGTACTATAAGGAGTACAATTGAACCTGACATCATTAAGATGACCCTTATTGACATCGCAGGTCGGGTTCACATCACCAGTCAAAATTATAGAGCAAAATACATGGTTATGCAAAGTAATACATATGGGATCATGAGTTTTGTAGAGGAGAATAGTGCCAATCAATCACTAATCTCAAGATAACACGGAGGACGCCATATAGTGTGTCAATATTCAGAAACTTGAAAGTTGAACGATAACTTAAGAACGAAGAATGGCAACAACTACAAGTTCAACAAAAAGACAAAAGGATTCATATAACGGGTCGAAAATTAGAAGTCATTTAGGTGTAAAAATCTGGGGTCTCACATTACGATCACGGTCGTTAGCGAGAGTTTCACACTAGGCCACTTCCGATGAAATGTGGCGAATGCTTTGTCTATATGACTCAGACGGCATACCGGAACTATCCAAATACATATGTAAGTTGTAAATGTATACTAAAGGTTTAATATTGCTTTGATCTTTATATCTGAACTCTATTAATGTTCTTACTTTTTATTCTAACTTAATTAGAGAGAGTGATGGAGGAGTCCGAGAGGATGTCGACAGAGACAATGAGGGAGGAACATCCGCATTTAGATGAGACCATCCTCGATTTAGCCATTAGATAGATCGATCGTGTGATCCCTATATTAGGGCAAGGGTTTGGGCTACCATTTACCCTCCTAAAAGGAGTCATCACCGACACCGATTATGGGAGCCGAAGGCAATAAATTCTTGAAGGATACTCCAGGGTTGCGATGCAATCAATGGGGCGACACTCAAAAGACCTATTTGAGGAGCAATTATGGATCTAGAGGGAGATCCGTGCTTAAGAGCAAAGAAAGTCTCAAGAGCAGCCTAAATTCTAGGATGAGCAAAGAAAGGCTCAACAAGACTTGCAATCTCACCAAAGAGGCCATGATGTAGTATATAATGTCATTGAGTCAAACCATGACTCACTGGGACTTCAAGCACCACCAGCACCACCTCCGTTCTTCAATCTACAAACAAAACCATATTCTTCACAACCTCGAGACGACGACATACAATAATAATCCTTCTTCTATCAATCGATTTGGGTGGATTTTAGTTGTGCTTGTAATAGTACTTTTGGTAAGTAAACATATTAATGCTAAATATTTGTTTATTTAGACTCGTGTTCATTAACATTCTTGTTTATAGCGATTTTGTTGATGTTGCTACGTGATATGTTGATATGGTATGGTTTTTGTAATGTTGGTGTATATTTTGTTGTTCGTACATTGATCTAGGTGATTGTGATGTATGGTGATGTGCTGTGCATTTGGAATATATAGGTTAAAAATACATGTTTTGGGAATCTAAAAATTCGACTTTTTTTGAAATAAATGTTGGCCACAGAGTATACAGTAAACAACTTAGAAAGGTAGAATACAATAAGTTGTATGTTTTTCGAAGTTACTAGCGGAAGACTAATAGTGAGTTGTTGTAAGTACAACAACTAGTTACTCTCCAGTTTGATTGATGGGTACAGGGTTTTCAGAGTGTATACTTTAAATCATAGTTATAAATGAAAGCAGTAAGGATAAAATGTAAATAATACATACATATAAGTGGTTCGAGGTAGACCCCTCTATGTCCACTGGTTCTCCACACAGGAGTAAAACATTTATTAAAATTACTACTACACAACTATGTGACTTTAACTAGACCTATCTCTGGATCATTCACACATATTGATACAGTGACCATAGCTTGGGGCATTCACACAGATTAGATTTTGCTATTTCGACTTGCTTCTTCTCACATAGATCGAAGCTTCATCTTTAATGTTATTCTTCCCACATGGGTCGGAACTAGCAAGGACTTAGTCCACACATGGCTAAGGTTGATCTCAATGGTAAAGATGTAGAACAAGTTCAAACAGTAGTTGTATGCTCTTATGAGCAACTGCTGTATACTGTGTTGTTTATGTTGAGGACTGTACTTTTTTGCTTTGATAGTGTCGTATTCTCACAAAATATACTGCTCTTTCTTAGCTTGATATTCTGATTGTCAGAGCTGATTGTCAGATGTAATCGCGAAGTTCAGTTATTCAGCATTTAATGTCCTCTTGCTTGGGGCTATTTATAATCTTGAAAATATATCGGTTATAAATGTAGCCATTGGACGGTTGGTGAGATTAAGACATCTCTGATTAGCAATTGCTGATTGTTTGAACTAAAGGCAATTTGCATTTAATGCTTCAAACATTCTTTTTGACTTTGCATTAAATGCTCTTTAGCGCGTTCATATTGTTGTCTCTTTTCGCTGCATTAAATGTCATCCCATCGCAATAAATGATGCTTTAATCGTGAATACTTTATGAATAAACAAAGTTTATTTCACAACAAAGATAAAGATGTATAACTCCTACAAAGAATATTTATGCATCCAACTTTCTTAACTTCGCTGTATAATGATGTAGGCCGCTGATCGCACTCGTAGGAAGATGTCTTGCCTGGACGGATATGTTATACGAAGTTTCCTAACAAATTCCATACTTAGCGAATTGTCGACTCAAGACTTCTTGTTGTATGATGGATTATCAAAACAGGTGTGTTTATCCCAACAATTTCTCCCTTTTTGATAATGCCAAAACTTCCTAGATACTGAGAGGCTATCTTCAAGTCTTCTATTCTAAAGATCTCATCTTCAAGACTTAGTCTAAAACTTTGAACCGCTCGCAGCATTTTCTAAAATGGAAGTCCTACAGACTAAGTGTATTACAACTTAACTTATGATTGGCGCGTAGGCATAATTTTATAGAATCTAATATAGATTGAATATAAATTAATCTCTCAACTATTCGCATAAGTTCTTACAAATTATGGATTTAACAAGTTTTGTACTTGTTGAATATATGAGTACTTCATCGTAGTCAAAATATTCAAATAGTAAAAGTAGATTACAAGTCGTAATCGCTCAAGAAACCAAATTTTTATTGATTATTAATAATTGCAAGGTTTGAAAGATAAAAATAAATACCGCATCGAAGAGCATACAATAGAATAAAATACGTATATAACTAATGTGGTTAGTCCCTATAATGAGAATGTCTCCAATTCTTTCGAGAGGGATCATGATCGGTCCATTTCCACCACTGACTAAGGAGTTCGCCTCGGCCACACCAGATACTTCGTTCTTCATGTGAGACATTGCAGGCAATGATATAATCTTCCTGATGGGTTACCCATTCACCCTTCCGATGTTTAGTCTTCATCTTTAGTCAGAAAGGAAGTTTTCCTTATGCCAGAGCCTCGAGAACTCGTTAGCGGCCTCCTCTAGTGTTTTGAATCATTGAACATGGCGACTTCGATAAGCATACAAAAGTATCTCAAAGCTTCATTGTTTTTCCGATCTTTCAATTCATTTGATGTAGCCGACGATCGCTAGGAGCAAGATTCGGCGGGCTTTCAGATCGTACTCTTCCATGGGAAAATGGGATCCTGGAACTCGTGTTGAGAACCAATCAATCGTCCGATTACGAGCGATGTATCTTCTAGTGCACTCCATTCTATTTCTCCCTCCACCACAACTTCCTAAGCCTCTCTGCACTCTTCCCCTTTTTGGAATCATCAAAATCGGAGACTTTGCCGTGAATATCCCAAGGATTTTCATAGATTCGGCTTGTTGGGTCTTCATATCATTGACGTTATCAACCACCTCACAACCATTGTTGTAAGATCGTCAATTTTATGATCATGGTTAGTAAGTTTTGATACGGTGTATTCAAGGCAAAGGATGACCTTTGCTTCAAATGATATGAAGCTTCTCTTGCTCTTGCTTCAGGATATGCTCCTCGATGCTATTTCATTTGATTCATTGTCCGCCACAGTGTCGCTGGCATGAGGCGAAAAGCCTCTTCTACATCATTGATAGCCCTTTGCAGCTTCTCGGATCTTGTCCTAAGCTATTTCGCGCATCCAATCTAACTCCTTTATTACATCATACAGGGCCTGGACATACGCTTTGGAGACCGATGGCTTGGAGTTGCTCAATTTGTGCCTCAGTGCGCAATCTTCGAGTTAGATTGTTCTCTCGAGCTCTCTAAGAACCAAAGTTGTGATGTGGTTTGCGTGGTCTATCGTCAGAAGGAAATTGTCATCGGATTCATAGTGGGAACTCGTAAAGATAGGAGATTCAACCCGCTCGTAAGAAGGCTTCAAGGTTGAGCTACAGTGTCTCTCTAGAGACGTATGGACCGATTCCTCCCGCCTCTATTAATTTTCAATAGTCGGTACTACAGAGGATTGACTCCTCCTGTCGACTCTCATCTTCATCCTGCTCTTAAGAGGACCGATTCCTCTCGCGGACATCACGGTGACATCTTCTTCTTCGTCTAGTAGACAGATGCATCTTGTACATGATGAGCTTCGTAACTGAGAAGTAGGCTTTTCATTTATAACAGGAGGGACCGATTCCTCCTATTTGTGGTCTTCATGGGCTACTTCGTTGCCGGGGCGGGACCGATTTTGTTCATGAGATGTCCTCGCCCCGCTGGGCTTGGATGATGTTGAATTATCCTTCCCGATCCTCTTCTCGGCTAATCCAAAGACTCCGCCTATAAGGCCTCATCATCATCATCTGAGTCTGGGTCTGAGTGGTGGTTTGATGGAGCCTTATCACTGGATCAGAATTTCCTTTGATCTGGGCCTTTTATTTTGCCATGAAATAATTTCAGATAAGCTCAAGGCAAAAGTGATCTTCCCAAATGATCAGGACTCACTGCTCGGGGTGTTCATGACCTCCATAGCAAATAACTCCACTTCGCCTACCTCACAACAGATAGGGTGTCATAGGGGGCTTGTAAGATTTCCAAACTTTGAAGAACTAGAAGGCTTCCTCTATTTAGACTTGAAGAAGCATGTTATTGATAATGTCCACGGGAGGGACTCCGCATAGTAGTGGGATCTATCGTCCAATTGGGATTCTCGAAGGTAAGGGAGACTGTGGAGAAGCAGGATCCCTAACAGGGGTGGGTACCCTTCGGGAAGAGGGACTTTGTACAGGGGTGGGTGCCGTATTTGGAATTGCGGCTGGCTCCAAGGGGCAACCGATTCAAGATCCTTCCAACTTGGCAAACGGTTATTCATCTCGTGATATTCGCCACTGGCTCAGATCTCGCTTTAGGAGCAAAGAACTATTTCTTCCATAGGGGTTGCGCCTGTGCGGCGCATTCACGATTGGAGTGGTCGATGGGACTTCTATCAGAATCGCCGTAGTCACTGTAGGTTCAGCCTTAGAAGTTTTATTAATCTTCTTTCTTTTCTTCTCGACAGCTTTAGGGGAGATGATGTTGGGAATACTTTTTTTTCACTTATTCCTATCACTCGAGTTTTTCAGAGTGACGTCCCTCGGGTCACTAGAGGTTGTCATGCTGAGGGGGTTGGGCCAGTCATCAAGAATAGGCGTTTTGTTGTATACAATGGGTTTGATCCCTCTGATAAACTTCCCGTTTCTAATTTTCTTATTATTTGAAGCGAGTGAGGATGTGGTTCAGGATTAGGTCAAATGATTTCTTGGCGGACTCTGGCTTAAATATCTCTTCCTGAATTCATTTCAGAAGTATTTGGCACCAATTAACTTTCTCACTAAACATGATGGCGACCATCATTCTATTTTGGTGCACATTTCGAATGCACCAGTTCGGTTTTCGACTACTCGGCAGCCAAAATCATGAAGGTAGACACATGGAAGTGTGGAGTTCTTCTTGTGGCAAGAAGGATGAACGTTGGTGCCCATTGAAGTGCCAGTAAACAACTTCCAAAGATGGACAAAGGCTTTCAGACAAGGTCTCCGCTTCTTCCATCTTGAGCATGTTAGAGGGCGCTTCTAGATCTTCTCTAGTAGATATTTGTTCTGAGGGATCTTAATACCTTGCATAGTCCTAGTATTGTAAGTGATTTCGAGCCTTTTCGTGCGAGGAGTATTTAAACGTGGCATCCAGATAGAATTCTCCACTATCTGTTCATTGTAGTTGTCAGCAGGATGACTTTTCAGATTTCAGACGGTACAGACCTTGTTGCTTCACACTAGCAATGACCAAGTCCATTCCGATTTCATCTTCACTTTCAAAGGCAATCCTCTCCACTAAAATTGATTTTGCAAAGATGCGACCGTCAATGATGGTCTCCTTCTTCTTTAGAGAGATTGAAGAGGTCTGCGAGGTAGACATTTTGTAGAGAGAGGTGTGAGGAAACATAAAATCAAGCAAAGGAATGCAGAGGATTTGTGTAATGTTCTAAAACCGACTGAATATTACAGCACCGTGGGCCCCATATTGGAACCCACAAGGCTAAAATCATTTTCACAAACGTTTACAAAATACCAAAAGGCCAATGACGGTAATGTTTTAAATACTCAAATACTTTTCAAAATGTTGTCCCCAATTACCGTCAGAAAATACAGTTTGAAAACACATGACAAGACGCCAAAAAGAGCATTTATAAAATAAACACGAGTTGGAAAAAATACTGGAAGCCATTATAAAGTTTCACACGCAGCGAATATAGATACAATTAAATACATCTGCAGTGGAATTATAAAAACCAGAGGGAACACTCGAATCCCAATAACCACGCCATAGCCAATATCACCAGAAAACTCATCCCTTCACGACCGCTACTAGCTCGAACTCCGAGTACCTGAAAAATAAAGCTCGCGACGGGGTCAGCCATAATACTCAACAATGATAACGATCACATCACAAAAACAATTACATATCAATGTAAATTACAAAATAAGAACATTCCCGATGTAACTTTACCGAAGTAACCTTACCAACCCATCACAATCCATATCAAATCAATCGTTACCATAATCCACATCTCGCATCCATAAATGACGAATGAATTCAAAAAATAACCATTTGTACTATATCGTAAACGATACCAAGATTCTCAACATAAACATATCTCCAATATGGAATAACTGCCAAGTCCGACTCTATCCGCCGGATCGCACAATCGGATCCCAATCCCGACTAAGCCGATATCACACAAAGACATATGTAAACCAACCGTCCCGAGATAATGGCAAGTCCTCGATATCAATACAAGCATGAATACACACACAATCATTGATGATAAACAACCAATGCATCAAAATGGGAATATCAATGACATGATAACTCCACTCAAGATCGACAAAGGATTACCCACGAACGAGAATACCATGATATGGTAACTCCAACAAGATCAATGAAGGATCAACAATCGGAATACCAATAATACGGTAAACTCCAACAAGATCAATAAAGGAATCAGAATACCAATAATACGGTAAACTCCACTAAGATCAATAAAGGATCAACAACCGAGAATGCCAACGACATGGTAAACCCCAACAAGATCGAGAAAGGATCGACAACCGAGAATACCAACAGCACGGTAAACTCCAATAAGATTAATAAAGGAACAATAACTGAGAATACTGACGACACGGTAAACCCCAACAAGATCGAGAAAGGATCGACAATCGAGAATACCAACTGCATGGTAAACTCCAATAAGATCAATAAAGGAACAATAACTGAGAATACCGACGACACGGTAAACCCCAACAAGATTGAGAAAGGATCGACAACCGGGAATACCAACTGCACAGTAAACTCCAATAAGATTAATAAAGAAACAATAACTGAGAATACCGACGACACGGTAAACTCTAACAAGAGCAATGAGGGATCAACAACCGAGAATACCAACGGCAAGGCGAACTCTCAAATAGAATCAATAAGGATCAATAATGAACGAGATTACCAATGACAGGGTGAACTCCAAACGAGATTAATAAAGGATTGATGACAAATGGGTTGACCATGAACGGAGACCGATACACGAGAGAATAAAATCGTCAACCATAAACAACTCATATATATGGGATTTTAAAGATAACCCGACTATCGAATAGATCTGACCATACATGGACTATGAACGACCAATCAATAAGACTCAAGATGGACGTCACGATACGCCCGATCCGGACATGTGTCCTTATACAAGCCAACCATGGTATTGATCAGATACACGTCTGGTCTCATACCTAATCGGTCTCATGAAGTACGTCTCGTGCGCACGGTTCAATGTGAGGTCAAAACCAACATATGCTACACGTGCCCGCCCTGAAAATCCTACACATGACCGATCAGAACGTATCTAACTCCAGATATGTCACGATACAACATGATAAGGAATCTCGAAGAAATGCATATCCAACACGGATCTGAATATTTTCCAAGTGAGCAACGATAACTCGATCATGAAATACCGTCACGACCACAATGTCGTATTCCGACAATCAACACTTCAAAGATGCTCAATAATGCATATGATAATAGCACATAAACTCCCAAGGCAAAGATGAGGGTTACGAAAGCATCTACTCAGAATACTCCTAAAATATCACATAAACTCCCAAGGCAATAGCCAAGGTTCATGGAAGCATCTACAAAGGAAAACTCCTGACATGGGTACCATCTGTGTTTTATCCCGCAACACGCTTCATGCAATCACACAATACCCCAAGGTCACTACCAAGGGTCACAAAAGTATCCACATAGGAATACCCCTAACATAGCCGCCATGTAGGTCTTATCTCCTAACAGATCGCCCAACAGATCACAACAAAGAAAGAGTACATCACAAAATGCACCAAACAACGATGCACACTCATCACATGAATCATCAACACACACATGCAATAATGCAACAGATGATTAGCAATATTAGATTACCTCAAGCCGGAGACATGAACCTTTCCATGACTAACATCCATGAACGAATACAAAGTTATCCGAATAATCCAAAATGAAGTACAGTCCATAACTAATACCAAACCACCACCTTGAGTTCAATGTCGGCATGATAACTAACCTTGATATCTAATCTCTCACACAATAGGCCAAATATAATCCACGTCTCCGTTTCCACTAGACATCTCTACAATCATATACATTACGATTTATCTCAGTCCAATCATAATATACGTACCATCATTCCAACAATTCATATTCCATGATACCATTGCTATATGAATCATAAATGAAATGAAACGAAATTATTAAATATTATGAACTGAGCAAGTATAACTTGCCTAGATACTAGTATGATGAAGTTGTGACCAATCACGCTGCCTTCATATACAAGTTCCACACCCGACCAAGGTGATCCACGCGTCCTTCAATTCCAATCGTAGCACAATGGTTAACATCAACGACCACTTAACGCAACCTAATGCAATAATCAATCAACGATACATTCGATATCAATCAACAACTGACATAATCAACCAATCAAACTCAACGGTATCTCGATCATGCGAAACCAAACCAAATCAACTATTAACAATACGAATACAATCAGAATTTCGATAATCAATAGTTCTAACAACGTCTACAACATTCTTGGTTCTGACTTAAATCTTAATTTTGGATTAACACGGCTCATTCTTGCAATTTCATAGGAATACAATCACCGGCTATCATCACGAATGATGACATACCAAAATTAACCGTATATCACTCAAGAACTCTTTAAGAACATGAATTAATGCATAATCATGTTTGTAGCCAACAAAACGACGTAATTCGGTGTGTTATAACATTTAATCATCATCTAATCCATAATCCAAGGCGTATATCATTCTGTTCTTCAATATACGATTCGTATAACCTCAAAATCATAACAACAATCATCATATGGAGAATAACATCAACACGAACATCAAGATACGAATTCAAGGAGTAGAGTTCATCAACATACCTTTTGAAGAAGAACCACAAGGACCAAACACTTGAAGAATCAACAATAGCTTCATACCTAAGCTCCGATTCCATGATCCCAAGCTCACAATCAAGTTAAAAGTGTTTATAACACACTTAGAAATGAAGAAGGACGGGTTTTAGAGAGCAACACCTCTTTGGTTCGTGAGAAAATGGAAGACCACGCTTCATTTTATAAAATGCACATCATGTTATGTACGTTAAGTCCTAACCTTAACGTACGTAAGGCCTTTAACATACGCTATATGTCCTGTATAGCGCATTTAATCGTCATATAGAGTTAATCGTACTATTTTGTGGCATGCATTACGACGTAAATTCCTTAGTATAGTGTACGTAATGTGGCGCTGACTTTCTACAAGATTAACTCATATTACGTACGTAATACGCCATGCATAGCGTACGTAATGCCGAGGTTGACTCGCCCGTCCACATCTGCGCCGAAAGCACCCGACCGGGTCCCACCGCCGACCATAGCTCGATTCCGTCCGAATTCCTTCTTAACATATGTTATGTGCAAATCTTAACGCACGTTAAGCTAGCTCGGCCACGCACGTAAGTTTCATTGTATAGCGTAAGTAATGGCTTTCATACTTAGCCATTTTTTCTCCCGTCTCGCCGTCTCAATAAACCGAATACGTACACACAACTTACTAAATATATATGCTCCTTCCGACAACAATTCTCATACGATACATCTGATGCACGATATCTTCAAATATAGTTATCGACCAAGTACAACATTTGCACAAATACTCATATGGTATATCCGACATCGAAAAACACACCAAGCATGTAATATCCTAGAATTAAAAATAACCTCGACAAATATACTGACACGACTGTCACAGTTTCCAAAACTATTTATCCACACTATATCGGTCCCACTCTATACGGTACAACTCGGATTAATGTGAAAAATCATAGCGAAATTCTAGGATATTACAATTTGTAGACAGATTGTTGTAGACTCGTTTAATATTGCAGAAAGCGTAAAGAGTTTGTGAGAGCAATGAACTGTCCTTTTATAGGGTGCATAGAAGACTAGGTTAACAGTCAACGGGCAGATTTAATGGATGGGAACCATATTTTGAAATAACGTACATGATAAATTCAGATGTAATGTGTACGTCTAATCCACCACTTTTGAAATAATAGGCGGTCCCACTTATGACAGTTGGTCTTCCACTATTGCACGAAATGGTGGTTTAAATTTTGAAATCGCGGTATTTGAGGCAGTAAAGTCCAGGTGTTCTTAAAACTATTAAAGGCTAAAATGTTTTAAATTCAGACATAGCACGTGGACTTAAAAACAATTTACTGTGTATAAGTGTATGAGTGATATACGATTATAATATTAATTGATATCCTACAGTGTACGACCGTATCCGCAAAAATATAGCGCTCCTATTAAAATGGTACATATGGGATTCAATTCTTACAAAGAATATCGACTAATATCGTATTTATTGGTCATACCGTATTCCCTTAATTAATGCACACGCCAACTATAGAAAGGTTTTATGCCTTCTTCTTCCTACAAGAAGATCCGACTTGTTTTGAGTGTACAATTATTTAAAGTGGATACTGTATTCTTAGGTCTTACTGCTGGGATTCGGTGCCTAAAATGAAGGCCCACTAAGCAAGAAAAACAAAATTATTCGATCTGAATCCCTACGAGGATCGATCGAGCTACATATATACAAATATCAAAACGAATTCCCAAGAGATATAGAAACTCACCCTTGTAGTCCGTTGATTAGATGGATTCCTTCTCTTGAGCTATTCCCCAAGCTTTAGGCGATCTCCCTGCAATTCAATCCGCTCCAAGCTCTTGAATGATCCAACGCCGAAAGCACCGCGTCTCTACTTGCCACGCGCCGGAGAAATGACCGGAACGACGATCACCTTGCTATCCTACGAGGATACGGCTAGAGCTAAATGATGAAGCTTCCAATATGAAATTATAACACTCTAAGTGTATAACTCACAATCTCTCTTTTATTTCTCAATTTTCCTCCAAGAAAAATCAAGAACTTGTGAAGAAAAAATGGAAGAAGACTTGGAGAAGATGATGAAGACTTTGAGAAAAGTTTTCTCTCTCTCCCCCACTCTCTTTAACGTTGGAATCAAAATGGATGTAGAGTGATTGTCTTCTTTTTCCTTTTTATTCAACTCCCCACATGTAACAACTCATGCTAATGAGAATCAACCCCACCTATACAATTATCATCCATTAAAGAATGGAGACAAGAGTCCAAAATGAAGGTGGCTTGAAATGGGGGGCGGCCCATGTAGAAATCGGACGAGTTCGGTTCGTTTTGGACTCCCGTAAGTCCAAACAGATAAACTCTGATTCCATTCCGATGTATTTATATCGATTAATTAATCTAATTAATTTTATCATATCAAATACATTATGACATAATTAATTTCTCTAAGAAATAATTATATCCATGAATTAAATTAATCACCCAGTAATTTATTTAATTCATTAGGCCATAAATTAATTTATCCAATAAATCAATTTAAACATCCAATGTCCCAAATTTAGATATCCAATATCTAATATTCATAAAGAGAGAACAAGCTTGATTCATTCTGTCGTTAATCCTATTGCGCGACTCAGTAGGTCCGTCTCAGTCAGCAATGGGAGGAACTAAAGAGTAGTAGCACCACCTAGCCAGCCTGGCGGCCTACACCGTACCCCAACTGAGAACGAATGATTGGGATCATTCAAGAACCATTCTTTCATGAATACCAGTATACGTATAAACCCTTCTTTCACATCTCCCGATCAAGTTATAGGGTCACGGTCAGTCAAACCCTATCTGTACTTGACGCTGTGCATGTGTTAATGCAAATCGAGACCATCGAGCTCTCGTGTATCCAATACAACTAGCTCCAATGATATTGCGAAAGACTTATGATCTCATCTGCCAATAAACACATAGGACGTATAACCCGCTCACTAACGGGAGAAAGAATTCTATCTTGGTATTCAGTAGGACCTGCTACTTGCCCGTCAAGATGCACGTCGAGGTTGACCCCCGCTGTCCGGTTTATAGGGTCGAACTACTCTAATGAAAATCTTGACATCACAAGCACATCCCTACTAAATCCTCAAGTCGAAGATTCACGAATACCTATCACAACCTTTCGATTCCGTCATTGACTGTCCCGGAGTGAAATCCGTGTGACGAATCGAGGGTGAGTCGGTTTGAGTATACTAATCCTATTAGCATACCTATAACGTCTGCTCCCACTAACCATTAGTGTTCGACAGGCACTCTCCATGTCAAAGAACACGTCATACAAGTCTTCACATAAACTTAACACCCAGTCAAGTTTCATCAACTTGCGAACGATTAAGTATTTGAGCTATAAACCTTTCCAGTGTCGACCCCCTTATCCAATAAGGAGTGGAAAGTTTTACTCTCAAATACACGGACCAATTTCTATATGTATATTTACGAGTTAGGAATGCCAGTAACTACGAGTAAATTAAGAAACATCTGTTGCCTTATATTAGTGATTTACATAATTACAAGTACAATGCCCTCACTCAACATCCTTTGAGTGGCATTAGAGGGCCTACTCCCAACAATCTCCCACTTGCACTCAATGCCACACACTATGGTATCTAATAACCATGTTCTCCAGATTACGCTCCAAGCTAATCTGAGAATGTAGCTTGGTCAGTGGATCAACGATGTAGTCGGCTGACTCTACTCTATGCAGCACAATGTATCTCTTTGCGAACAAATACTCTGACGAGATGATACTCTCTCAATATGTTTGGTACTGTTGTGAAACCTCGGCTCCTAGGCCTGTGCTACCGCTCTGGCAGCGCAGCACAAGATGTCACGTGAAGTTTACCCAGTAACTTCTAAATTCTTCCTTTAGAGGCCTCCGAGGCCGCTTTATACTCAGACTAACAGGTGGAATTAGCAGTGACGCTATACTTGGCACTATGCCATGATACTGCTCCTCCATTAAGAGTAAATGTAGCCAGAAGTAGATATATAATCGTCTTTCTGTCCTTGGAAGTCCAATACAGTGAATCCCACCACATTCTGTTCTCGACCACCATATATAAGAACTAGATCTCTTAGTACTTCTAAAGTACTTTAGAACATTCATTACGGCCTAATGTTCCCGATCAAGTTAGCCCGAAACCTACTTACCACGCTCCCAGAATGCGCAATGTCAGTTCTTGTACACAATAAAGTATATGTAAGGCTACCCACTGCCAAAGCATATGGTATATAACTCATTTCCTTTCATTGTTCCTTACTATTAGGACACATCTTCAAGGTGAGTTTTATTCCATGTCGCATCTAAGGAACCCCGTTTAAGATGTAATCTATATAGAGGGCTTGGGAAAACTTATCATTCTCTTCGATCTATCCCAAGAGAGTCGAATCCCAAGAATATATGTTTCTTCTCCCAAGTCTTTCATAGAGAAATTACTCGAAAGCCAAGCTTTCACGTAATCGAGCATTCCCACATCATTTCCTATTAGTAGAATGTCATATACATATAGTACTAAGAATGTGATCTTGCTCCCACTAACCCTCTTGTATACACAAGGTTCCTCTTCATTTTGCACAAAGTCAAACTCTTTGACTGCCTCACCAAAACGAAGGTCCCAACTACATGAAGATCAAGCCATACCCATTTCATGGAGTCTACATCCACCATTGCTAGGTCATTGGTCACGGGTCGGTCTATTGTTTATCACCTGGAACCTCGTGGAAACCTGGGCCCGCCAAGTGCATAAAACTATACCTCTCAGGTAAATGAGACACCCTACTAGACCTGCGAGGTGGTTGTACTGGTGTTTCAGAAGGCTCGGTTCCATTTTCTTGCACAGGTGTCTCCTAAGGAGTTTCATTTTATTCTTCCAAAGAAATATTTCTACCCGCTCTGCCTTCCTGAATGAACTCTTCTTCCAGGAAGTGTGCATGCAAATCAACAACGATCTTTCGATCTTTGGGCATGTAGAATAGATAACCCATTGTCTCATATAGGAATCCAATGAAAACGTCTCCTCACGAACCTCGCTTCCATTTTGTCCACCTTAGTTTTCTTGACATAGGCGGGACGTCCCCAAATCCTAATGTGATAAAGACTTGATTTCCTGCCCTCCCACATCTCATGTGGAGTTTTAGGAACGGATTTAGAAGGTCATATGTTCAAGATATATGCAGCAGTCAGGAGTGCATAAACCCACAGGTAAATCGGTAAGTCAATATAGCCCATCATGGAACGGACCATGTCCAACAAGGTCTGGTTCCTTCTATCTGACACACAATTTAACTGAGGAGTGCCTGGAGGTGTTAGTTGTGATACTATTCCAATGTTCCTTGAGGAACTCACAAACTTTGTACTCATATACTCGCCACCTCGGTCCAACCGAAGTGCTTTGATATGATTTCCGCTTGTTTCGACTAGGGCCTTAAATTCCCGGAATTTCTCAAAGGCCTCGGATTTATGTTTCATTAAGTATACATAACCATACCTAGTATGATCATCTCAGAACGTAATGAAATATCGATATCCGTCACGTGCCGCTTCCAAAGCACCACATTCGTCTGCATGGATTAATCCTAGTTTATCGCTGGCTCTTTCAAAAGTCCATGTGAAGGGGGACTTAGTCATTTTGCCTTTAAGGCAAGATTCACAAGTAAGAAAGGGATACGATCCCAATGGACCCATAAGTCCATCTTTTTCCATTTTTTTAAACCTTGGTCTGACCAACATGACCAAGTCTAAGATGCCATTTCAAAACTTGATTGGTTTCATGCCTACCACGTTTTCGAGTCATAGTAAGCACAATTACTTTGTTGCTGAGATTTAGATGATACAATCCATTTAACAATATAGCAGTACTCACTAGTTTATTCCTAAATAAATTTTGCAGAACCCTCACCAATGAAAATGAAAAGCCTTTTCGGTCCATGACCGAATGGATACAATGTTTTTGTGCCCCTTGGGCAAAACAAGTACATCTTCTAAAGTCAAAACAAAACCGGATTCTAAACCCAAAAGAAGTGATCCTATGTCGGTCGCCTCGACACTATGCCCACTTCCGACTTTGATCATAACTTCTCCACTCCAAGCTTCCTACTTTGTTCCAGATCCCGATTCACGGTACAAATATGAGAACTAGCACCGTAATCCAAGATTCAGAAGTAGAAAATACATTAGCAGAACAATTTGTTTCCAAAACTAAAAGTTCTGCACTAAATGCCATGAAGAATCGGACACTCTCTAGCCCAGTGGCCTGGTTCACCGCACTTGAGACAAGCGTCTTTCTTCTTGCTCTTTTGAACCGTTTGGGCCTTGCCCTTGCCCTTGAAGTCCTTAACATGTGGTCCAGTCTGCTTCTTGGTCTTTTTCTTCTTTTTCTTAGACTTCCGAAGTCCAGAAGAAATCATAAGGGCAGACTCCTTTATCCGCGGAGTCTTCATCTGAGACTGAGCGGTCACCAGTTTGTTCATTAGTCCAGCTAAGTTACATGCAATCTCATTGCAGTTGAAGTTCATAACAAACTATGAGAAGAAATCAGGGAGAGACTGTAGGATAAGGTCGGTTTGGAGAGAAGTATCCATTTTAAAATCAAGAGCCTCCAATCTCTCGATCATGGATATCATTTTGAGGATGTGTTCCCCAACCTTCTCACCTTCCTTCATCCTTGCACCAAACAGTTGCTTGGATATCTCATATCTAGCAGTTCTGCTGTGCTCACCATAATGTTCGGTTAAGTGAGATAGAATCCGCCAGCGGTCATTTTCTCATGAGCTCTCTGAAGCTCATTAGACATGGAAGCCATCATATAAGCACGGACTTTCACATCATCCTTAACCCACTTTTTGTGGTTTTCAATCTCTTCCTGATTGGCTCTGGTCCGCACAGGAGGTGCCGGAATGTCCGTCTCCAAGACGTATCCCAGTGCCTCTATACTGAGGATGATCATCAGATTGCGGAGCCAATCCACAAAGTTAGGTCCGATTAAGGTGTTCTTTTCGAGTAGAATTGCGAGTGGGTTCATTGTCATATTGAGAGTTATGTCTGCATTAAGTACAACAGATTAATTAGTGACTCGTTCAATTATGTTTTGATTATAGAATTAAGGTCTTTTCTATTCTTTTTACCCAACTCCCACTATTTTTATCGGAATAACACACTCCCTTGTGAAATACGGAAGTATCGTCGCTCTACTTCATAGTGGTGATCGAGTTGTTTATAAATCTTAATACAGGGCAACCAAACAGGTTTCTGGTCTATTAATTTTTATAAAATGGTGTCCAACACCAACCCATCTAATGGATGACTCGATATTATTTTTCCCCTTGTTCACTCCCCTCAACCTATACGGTTTATATGGTTCGTGAACAAGTTAAGTTTATACCATCGACGCAAATCAGTTTCACAATCAATCTTATCCGGCAACCTATCGTGTTTCTAGGGATAAAATTTGCTCCAACCGAAGGCATCCAATGCGCTCCTTAATTTATCTGTCCTCCCCGAACGACTACCCCGATAAATCGAAAGCATAGCACATCCGGTTTGGATTTCAATATGGAGGGAAGGAAAACCTTGAAGCCTTATAAACTTAATAATTTGTCGTGGGAGAATTTTCGCAATTAATGTTACACTTTGCACATTAATTCATTTAAGCATGTTTGTGGCATTCATACAATATGAAACAACCATTCACAACCTAGTTGCTACCAATATGTGGTTCATGGACCGTTCCTAGAAAACAAAAAATCCGTAATCTAATTACATGTCTTCGTCTTGAATCTTCGTCTTCTTGAAATGGATCTTCCTCCGGTCTTCGTCATTACATATAAATTTTACATTGAAAATTGCATCCTAGATAAAAATATTTCTAGTAAAATAAATAGGCTCAAAATGGTCTTTACAATCCAATCGAATAAAACGAACGATTCAAAACTAAGTCCACGAACCACATCCCCATTCAAAAGCATTCATCCAATAAATACTATATAAATGGAAAGCGTAGAGATACATTGATCCAATCAACAATACGAACACATCTAATCGATTCACACAATCGGTAATATGATAATGTTCAAAATAATTTGGTCGACCATAAATATTCCAATTAATCAAATTTCCCTTATAAAATGAAATACCATAAATCATTTTAATCATATTAAACCCAATTTAACATGCGGGAGATTAATTTTCAAGAATACACGAAAAATCGAGCCGGTGAAAATTGGCTCGCTGCCGAGTCATCGCTGCCGGCTCACTGCCAGACATCGCCGTGTCGCCTGACACGGTTGGGTCATGCCGGCAGTGTCCCAAACATTCCTGCCAGACACGGTCGAGTCACCTCCGAAAGCATGCCGGCTAGACATGGCCCGTGTCGCCTCACACAGTCGGGTCTGCCTGGTAGTGGCCTGACCAGATTGCTGGACACGACCGAGTAACCCAGGACACGGTCGAGTCACTCTCGGCTAGATTACCCTTTTTGTCCAAAAAGTCGTCCGACGACGATTTGGGGCTAGATTTTCGACCGGATATCCAATATCAATATTTTCCGACTTTCATATCTTCAATATAAATCATATTTTCCTGAAATTTAAGATTTATATTTAAACATAAACTTACGAAAAATACAATTATTATGAACGAAAAACATATACCACGATTATGACTAAAATGATTCCAAATCATTCACCATCTAATAGAGCATTTCAAATGCCAATATCGTATATACAATCGCAAGACCTAGCTCCGATACCACTGTTGGGATTTGGTGCCTAAAAATGAAGGCCCAGCGGAAGCGGCAAAATAAAAATTAATTCGATCCGAATCCCTACGAGGATCGATCGAGCTACATATATATATGAATATCAAAACGAATTCACAAGAGATATAGAAACTCACCCTTGTAGTCTGTTGATTAGATGGATTCCTTCTCTTGAGCTATTCCCCAAGCTTTAGGCGATCTCCCTGCAATTCAATCCGCTCCAAGCTCTTGAATGATCCAATGCCGAAAGCACCGCGTCTCTACTTGCCACGCACTGTAGAAACGACTGGAACGACGATCACCTTGCTATCCTCCGAGGATACGGCTAGAGCTAAGTGATGAAGCTTCCAATATGAAATTATAACACTCTAAGTGTATAACTCACAATCTCTCTTTTATTTCTCAATTTTCCTCCAAGAAAAATCAAGAACTTGTGAAGCAAAATGGAAGACGACTTGGTGAAGATGATGAAGACTTTGAGAAAAGTTTACTCTCTCTCCCTCACTCTCTCTCACGTTGGAATCAAAATGGGTGTAGAGTGATTGTCTTCTTTTTCCTTTTTATTCAACTCCTCACATGTAACAACTCATGCTAATGAGAATCAACCCCACCTATACAATTATCATCCATTAAATATTGGAGACAAGAGTCCAAAAGGAAGGTGGCTTGAAATGGGGGGCGGCCCATGTAGAAATCGGACGAGTTCGGTTCGTTTCGGACTCCCGTAAGTCCAAATAGATAAACTCTGATTCCATTACGATGTATTTATATCGATTAATTAATCCAATTAATTTTATCATATCAAATACATTATGACATAATTAATTTCTCTAAGAAATAATTATATCCATGAATTAAATTAACCACCCAGTAATTTATTTAATTCATTAGGCCATAAATTAATTTATCCAATAAATCAATTTAAACATCCAATGTCCCAAATTTAGATATCCAATATCTAATATTCATAAAGAGAGAACAAGCTTGATTCATTCTGTCGTTAATCCTATTGCACGACTCGGTAGGTCTGTCTCTATCAGCGATGGGAGGAACTAAAGAGTAGTAGCACCACCTAGCCAGCCTGGCGGCCTACACCGTACCCCAACTGTGAACGAATGATTGGGATCATTCAAGATCCATTCTGTCGTGAATGCCAGTATACGTATAAACCCTTCTTTCACATGTCTCGATCAAGTTATAGGTTCACGGTCAGTCAAACCCTATCTGTACTTGACGTTATGCATGCGTTAATGCAAATCGAGATCATCAAGCTCTCGTGTATCCAATACAACTAGCTCCAATGCTTTGGCCAAAGAGTTATGATCTCATCTGCCAATAACCGCATAGGACATATAACCCGCTCACTAACGGGAGAAAGAATTCTATCTTGGTATTCAGTAGGACCTGCTACTTGCCCGTCAAGATGCACGTCGAGGTTGACCCCCGCCTTCCGGTTTACAGGTCGAACTACTCTAATGAAAATCTTAACATCACAAGCACATCCCTTCTAAATCCTCAAGTCGAAGGTTCACGAATACCTATCACAACCTTTCGATTCCGTCATTGACTGTCCCGGATTGAAATCCGTGTGACGAATCGAGGGTGAGTCGGTTCGAGTATACTAATCCTATTAGCATACCTATAACGTGTGCTCCCACTAACCATTAGTGTTCGACAGGCACTCTCCATGTCAAAGAACACATCACACAAGTCTTCACATAAACTGATCACCCAGTCAAGTTTCATCGGCTTCCGAACTATTAAGTATTTGAGCTATAAACCTTTCCAGTGCCGACCCCCTTATCCAATAAGGAGTGGAAAGTTTTGCTTTCAAATACACGGACCAGTTTCTATATGTATATTTACGAGTTAGGAATGCCAGTAACTACCAGTAAATAAAGAAACATCCATTGCCTTATATTAGTGATTTACATAATTACAAGTACAATGTCCTCACTCAACATCCTCTGAGTAGCATTCGAGGGCATACTCCCAACAATCTCCCACTTGCACTCAATGCCACACACTATGGTATCTAATAACCATGTTCTACAGATTACGCTCCAAGCTAATTTGAGAATGTAGCTTGGTCAGTAGATCAACGACATAGTCGGCTGACTCTACTCTATGCAGCACAATGTATCTCTTTGCGAACAAATACTCTTACGAGATGATATTCTCTCTCAATATGTTTGGTACTATTGTGAAACCTCGGCTCCTAGGCCTGTACGACCGCTCTGGCAGCGCAGCACAAGGTGTCACGTGAAGTTTACCCAATAACTTCTAAATTCTTCCTTTGGAGGCCTCCGAGGCCGCTCTATACTCAGCCTAACAGGTGGAATTAGCAGTCGCGCTATACTTGGCACTATGCCATGATACTGCTCCTTCATTAAGAGTAAATGTAGCCAGAAGTAGATATATAATCGTCTTTCTATCCTTGGAAGTCCAATACAGTGAATCACCACCACATTCTGTTGTCCACCACCATATATAAGAACTATATCTCTTAGTACTTCTAAAGTACTTTAGAACATTCTTTACGACAGTCTAATGTTCCGTGACTGGATTAGCCCGAAACCTACTTACCACACTTCCAGCATGCGCAATGTCAGGTCTTGTACAGAATAAAGTATATGTAAGGCTACCCACTGCCAAAGCATATGGTATATAACTCATTTCCTTTCATTGTTCCTCACTATTAGGACACATCTTCAAGGTGAGTTTTATTCCATGTCGCATCGGAAGGAACCCTCTTTAAGATCTAATCTATATAGAGGGCTTGGGAAAAACTTATCATTCTCTTCGATCTATCCCAGTAGAGTCGAATCCCAAGAATATAGGTTTCTTCTCCCAAGTCTTTCATGGAGAAATTACTTGAAAGCCAAGCTTTCACGTAACCGAGCATTCCCACATCATTTCCTATTAGTAGAATGTCATATACATATAGTACTAAGAATGTGATCTTTCTCCCTTTAACCCTCTTGTATACACAAGGTTCCTCTTCATTTTGCACAAAGTCAATATCTTTGACTGCCTCGTCAAAATGAAGGTCCCAACTACATGAAGATCGCATACCATTTCATGGAGTCTACATCCACCATTGCTAGGTCATTGGTCACGGGTCGGTCTCTTGTTTATCACCCGGAACCTCGTGAAAACCTGGGCCCGCCAAGTGCATAAAACTATACCTCTCGTGTAAATGAGACACCCTACTAGACGTACGAGGTGGTTGTACTTGTGTTTCAGAAGGCTCGGTTCCATTTTCTTACACAGGTGTCTCCTAAGGAGTTTCATTTTATTCTTCCAAAGAAATATTTCTACCCGCTCTGCCTTCCTGAATGAACTCTTCTTACAGGAAGTGTGCATGCAAAGCAACAACGATCTTTCGATCTTTGGGCATGTAGAATAGATAACCCATCGTCTCATATGGGAATCCAATGAAAACATCTCCTCATGGACCTCGCTTCCATTTTGTCCACCTTAGTCTTCTTGACATAGGCGGGACGTCCCCAAATCCTAATATGATAAAGACTTGATTTCTCGCCTCCCACATCTCATGTGGAGTTTTAGGAATGGATTTAGAAGGACATCTGTTCAAGATATATGCAGAGTCGAGTGCATAAACCCACTGTGTAAATCGGTAAGTCAAGATAGCCCATCATGGAACGGACCATGTCCAACAAGGTCTGGTTCCTTCTATCCGACACACAATTTAACCGAGGAGTGCCCGGAGGTGTTAGTTGTGATACTATTCCAATGTTCCTTGAGGAACTCACAAACTTTGTACTCATATACTCGCCACCTCGATCCAACTGAAGTGCTTTGATATGATTTCCAGTTTGTTTCTCGACTAGGGCCTTAAATTCCTGGAATTTCTCAAAGGCCTTGGATTTATGTTTCATTAAGTATACATAACCATACCTAGTATGATCATCTGTAAACGTAATGAAATACTGATATCCGTCACGTGCTGCTTCCAAAGCACCACATACGTTGGGATGGATTAATCCTAGTTTATCAGCGTCTCTTTCAAAAGTCCATGTGAAGGGGGACTTAGTCATTTTGCCGTTAAGGCAAGATTCACAAGTAGGAAAGGGATACGATCACAATGGACCCATAAGTCCATCTTTTTCCATTTTTTTAAACCTTGGTCTGACCAACATGACCAAGTCTAAGATGCCATTTCAAAACTTGATTGGTTTCATGCCTACCACGTTTTCTAGTCATAGTACGCACAATTACTTTGTTGCTGAGATTTAGATGATATAATCCATTTAACAATGTAGCAGTACATGTTAGGAATATGCCCTTGAATGCCACTCAGGGGATGAGAGAGTATGGGCATTGTACTTGTAATTATGGAATAATAAATAATAAAAAGGCAATTCGATTCATTCACTGTTTAGTGTATTTCAATTGCATTCTTGAGTTGGTAAACATTGAAGTGAAGTCCATGTAAATAAATCGAATATTCCATTCTCGTTATGGGATAAGAGAAAATGCACTGGAAGTGTTTAAACTTTATTTACGTAAATTGTTCGCAAGTCAATAAACTTAAATGGGTATTAAGTTTTAATAAGACTTGTATAACTAATGCTAGGACATGTGCATGACTTGATAGCATAGTTATAAGTATATTGGTGGGACCAGTGTACTCGAACACGACTCATACTCGATTCAGTCACACGGTATTCACTCTCGGAGAGTCGATGACGAATCGAAAGGTTGTGATAGTATACGTGGACCTTTGACTTGAGGGTTCGAGAAATTGTGCATGTGACGTTTCGTTTGTCATTAGATTAGTTAGACTCATTTGCTTAATTGCTGAGTCGATCTTGAAGTGCGGACTATACGGGCAGGTAGCAGTCTTTACTGTACGCCAAGAAAGGATTCTATCTCCTGTTAGTGAGCAGGCGAATGTCCTATACGGTTAATGGAAAATAAGATCATAAGTCTTTGGCCAAAGCATTCTGATATAGTAGTATTAGATACACTATTGACCAGTTGGTCTTGATTTGCATTAACACATGTATAGAGTTTAGTCAACAGTAGGGTTTGACTTTACCGTGACCCGAAGACTTGACCGGGACATCGATGAAGGGTCTATACGTATATAGTATTCACGACATAATGGTTCGAATGATCCCTTCATTCGTTCTCGCCGGGGTTTACAAAGGCGGCCCGCTAGCCGGGCTAAGTGCCGCCCGCACTCATCGTTCCTCCCAATGCCCCTGAGACGGACCTACTGAGTCGCGCATTAGGAGCATTGACGGATAAATGTGAATTTATTATCTCTCTATTAATATTAGATATCGATATCTAATTATGATTTATCGATAAATCAAATAGCGGTCTTATGAATTAAAATTTAGTTACCGGGTAATTAATTTAATTCATAAATTATATTTCTTAGAGAAATATATTTGTATTTGATATAATTAATTAACTAGATTAATTAATTAATATAAATACATTGATAATTAAACGGAGTGTATTTAACGGAGTCGTTTGACGAACGTCCGGTACACGAGCCGAGTGGCTCGGCTCGTTTCTAGGAATCTTCCTAGTAGGCCGCCCGCTCACATGACCACCTTGCATGTGTGTTGTCATGTTTTAATTATTTGTAGAGATTCTTATTCTCAAAATAATTATAACATGATATATAATTATTATATGAGATATAATATATATATATATATATACACATGATGAGATGAAAAAGACATAACTCATATTCATTTTGAGAGTGTTCAGCCGTGTGCTAAAAAGTGAGGGAGGAGAAATTTTTTTCTTTTCTATTTTTCATCTTGGAGGTGATATAGAAGTTAAGAAAAAGTGATATATAAATTCCTACAACACTTCCTAGCTGTGTTCTTCATAGAACGGAGTGTTGTAGATTTTTCCGGGCAACTTCCGACGCGTGTGAAGTAGAGGCTTCGAACTTTCGGTGCTTGGAACGAAGGAATTTCGTGTTCGGGACAGGGTTCGTGATCATCATCAATTTACGAAGAATTATTTCAAAGGCTTCAAGGGTATGAACCTTTATCTTTGTATTTTTTTCGTATATACGTTACTTGATCGATCCTGTTTGGGATTCGTATTTATTTCCTCTGCGTATTTCGTTTTATTTTCGGAATCCCAACAGTGGTATCGGAGCGAGGTCAATGTTTCCGTATATACGATTATTTGTGCATTTTGAATGCTTTAGGATGATGATTATGATTTAGAATCATGTTTGGAATAATCGTAGATCTTAAATTGTTCGTTGTAGCATCACGTTTTTTTGGAAATGGGCCGAAAAACGAAGAAACGGGTCCGGCAAAGGGTGCCGGCAAAGATCGCTGGCCGCTGCCGCCTGTGTTGCCGAGCATGCTTGGCCATGTCTCGGCCGCCAGCGAGAGGCGCCGATGCTCGCCGATCAGACTCGGCCAGCCGCTACATGGCTCGCTGCATACCTCGGGTTTTTGGCCCGATTTTGAATCGGCCGCTGGTCGGGCCTAAAACCGGATTATCCGACTCGCTTTAAGTTTATATTTCGTTGTAATTATTTCCCAAAATTTATATTGGATTTAAATTTGACTAAATTAATATTTGGAATATTTTTTGTGTTAAGGGAAATAAATTAAACGAGAATATTATTTTGGCCGGATTACTTCGAACGAATTAAAATGACGATTATTAGTATTAATTGGATTAATACCATTAAAATTAAATAGATTAATTTTATATTGATTGGATTAATATATTAATTGATTATTTAATTTTAATGCCACTTTATATTAATTGGATTAATTTAGTAGAAATTGAATAGATTAATTTATAGATTAATTAGATTAATTTATATTAAGATTAATTGTTTAATTTCGTTGCCATTACATGTTGTATGGAATCCTTATGTGATGGTGATATAGCTCGTGGACTTAGTTTTTTGATTTGTTCGATTCGTTTGGGTTGTAAAGGCCGTTTTGAGCCTATTTATATTTACTAGAAAAACTTGTATAGGATGCAATTTTTCAATGATGTAATTATTATTTTGGGTATGAAGAAGACCGAAGACAACCGACCGAGAAGACGAAGAATCGAAGACTTTTTTTTATTGGGTCATTCGCTTGGCCCAAGACTTAGGAATTAGGTCCATGAGCTATATGTTGGTAGTAACTAGGTTCTTGTTTTCATTTTTCATTTTGATGATTGATAAACCAACAAACGCGCGTATAATTGAATTAATGTGCAAAGTGTAACATTAATCGCGAAATTCTCCGACTACAAATGACTAAGTTTGAAAAAGGTTACGAGGTTTCCTACCCTCCATCAAACTCGTAGAAAATTGATACCCGAGCCGGGTGTGCTATGCTTCCGAGTTATCGGGGTAGTACATTTGGTAGAGGTTGAAAAATTCTTGAGTGCATTAGATGCCTTCGGTTGGTGATAAATTTCGCCTAGAAACCCGATAGGTTGCCGGTGAGATTCAATAGTCAAACCGATAGACGTTGATGGTCAACAACTTAGATAGTCTGGATTGCCAAGAAACCCGATAGGTTGAGGGCATGAAGACTAGGGGTAAAAGAAGATCAAATCATCCGTTAGACGGGTTGGTGTTAGACACCACTTTACGTAAATTAATTGTCAAGAAACCCGATAGGTTGCGTCTGTTCAAATTTGTAAAGAACTTGATCACCACTAAGAAGTCAATCTACCCATGATTTCCGGATTATAACATGGGAGTGTATAATTCCGATAAAATTAGTGGGAGCCGAGACAAGAATTATACAAGCCCTTAAGTTCTATACTGGTCATAATTAAACAAGTCACTAATTTAATCTTGTCTAAATCTTTGCATAAAACGAAATTGAATCTCTCTAAAATGGCTAAAAACCCACTTGCAATACTACTTGAAAAGAATCTCCTAATCGCCCTAACGTTGTTGATCGTTGCGGAATCGATGATTGTACTCGGATGGAGTCTCTGGGATACGTCTTGGAGGCGGACATTCCACCGACTCCAATCCGCACTAGGGGTAATCAGAAGACATTGACGTCCATGAAAAATGGGTCAAGGATGACGTGCTAGTCCGTGGCTTTATGATGGGCTCAATGATTAATGAGCCGCAGAGAGCGTACGAGAAAATGAATTCGCTAGTGCGATTCTTGCACACTTGACCGAACTTTATGGAGAGCACGGTAGGACTGCTAGATATGAGATATCAAGCGGTTGTTCGGGCTAGGATGAAAGAAGGGGAGAAAGAGGGAGACCACGTCCTCAAGATGATCTCTATGATTGAGAGGCTCGAGGTTCTCAACTTTAATATGGATTTATCCCTTCAAATTGATCTCATCCTTCAATCTCTCCCTGACTCTTTCACGCAGTTTGTAATGAATTTCAACTATAATGAAATTACATACACATTAGCTGGGCTAATGAATAAACTGGTGACGGCGCAGTCTAACATGAAGACTAAACCGAGAGAGGCTACTCTTGTGATTTCTTCTGGGCCTAGGAGGTCCAAGAACAAGAAGAAAAAGACCTACGAGCAGTACAAACCCAAGAAAGGGGTGCAAAAAGGAAAGGGCAAGGCCCGAAAGGTTCAAAAGGTAGGCGGTCCAAAACCTACGGACAAATGCCTTGAATGCGGTGAGCTGGGCCACTGGAGAAGGACTTGTCCCAAGATTAATGGCGCATCGTGCACGGAACTTTTTGTTTTTGAAACTAATTGTTCCACTATCGTATATTCTCGCTTCATGGATTCTAGATTCAGGTGCCACTTCTCACATTTGTACTATGAATCAGGATCTGGAATGAAGTAGAAAACTTGAAGTCGGGAAATAATGATCACCGTTGGAAGCGGACAAAGTGTCGAGGCAACCGATATCGATCAATCCTTCTAGGTTTAGAATCCGGTTTTATTTTGACATTAGATGAAGTACTTGTTTTGCCCAAGGGGCATAAAAACATTGTATCCATTCCAGTCTTGGACCGGAAAGGATTTTGTTTCTTCATTGGCAATGGCAGTTGTAAAATTTATTTTCGAAATAAATTGGTTGGAACAGCTACATTGTTGAATGGTTTATATCATCTGAACATGCAAAATAAAACAGCAGTGAACACTATAAGTAGGAAATGTGGTAGGCAAGATACTAATCAAGCTCTTAAATGGCACCTTAGACTTGGTCATGTTGGTAAGACCAAGGTTCAGAAAATGGAGAAAGATAGACTTTTAAGTCCATTGGGTGTAGAACCCTATCCAACTTGTGAATCTTGCCTTAGAGGCAAAATGACTAAGTTCCCCTTCACAGGGACTTTAGAAAGGGCTGCCGATAAACTTGGATTGGTTCATACCGATGTTTGTGGTGCTTTAGAAGTAGCCCGAGACGGATATCAATATTTCATAATGTTCACAGATGATCATACTAGGTATGGGATTGTGTACTTAATGAAACATAAATCCGAAGCCTTTGCTAAATTCAAAGAATTTAAGGCCCTAATTGAAAAACAAACTGGATGTCATATCAAAGCACTTCGGTCGGACCGAGGTGGCAAATATATGAGCACTGAGTTTGATGAGTTCCTTAAGGAACATGGAATAGTTTCACAATTCACGCCTCCGAAACCCCACGGTTAAATGGTGTTTGAGAAAGGAGAAATCGGACTTTGTTGGACATGGTTCGCTCCATGTTAAATTACACCGATTTACCTATTTACCCGTGGGGGTATGCCTTACTAATCACGCCTATATCCTTAATAGATGTCCTTCCAAATCTGCTCCTATCACTCCGCATGAGATGTTGAAGGGTAAGAAACCAAGCCTTAATCACATAAGGATTTGGGGATGTCCACCTATGTCAAAAGGCTAAGGTGGACAACCGAAGCGAGGTCCATAAAAGGACGTTTCATAGCATACCCAGAGGACTCGATGGGTTATCTATTCTACATGCCAGAAAACCATAGGGTCGTTGTGGCATTACAAGCGCACTTCCTTGAGGATGAATTAATTCAGGAAGGTGGCTCGGGTAGAAATATCTCTTTGGAAGAGCATAATAAAAGTCCTAAGGAGACATCTGATCAGGGATCAAGAACCGAACCTATTGTAACACAACCTCCACTTAGAAGGTCTGATAGGGTATCTCACTTACCTGAGAGGTATGGCTATACACATGTCGAGGAACTGGGTCTCCACGACACACTTGATAGCAGTGAAAACGACCCTGTCACCTATGACCAAGCGATAGTAGATATAGACTCCGATAAATGGCAAGAAGCAATGGAAGCTGAGATAGACTCGATGCATACCAATCAGGTCTGGACTCTAGTAGATCTTCCAACTGGCATGAGGACTATTGGAAATAAATGGATCTATAAGAGAAAGACTGATGGGGATGGCAAGGTTGATGCCTATAAGGCCAGGCTTGTGGCAAAGGGTTATACCCAAAGGGAAGGAATCGATTATCATGATACCTTCTCGTCCGTAGCTATGATAAAATCGATTCACATGATGCTTGCCATTGCTGCCTGTTATGATTATGAAATATGGCAAATGGATGTCCAAACGGATTTTCTAAATGGATACCTCGAGGAGGAAATCTATACGGAACCGCCTAAGGGTTTTGTGTCCAAAGCTAATATTCATAAAGTGTGTAAGCTGCAACGAGCCATTTATGGTCTGAAGCAAGCTTCTCGGAGTTGGAACCTTCGATTTTACGAAGCAGTTAAGGACTTTGACTTCGTACGAAATGAGGAACCGTGTGTTTACGAAAAGGTCAGTGGGAGCAACATTGCATTCTTAGTACTATATGTAGATGATATTCTACTTATAGGAAATAACATAGAAATGCTCAGCACTGTGAAAGCTTGACTTTCTAAAACGTTCTCCATGAAAGACTTGGGAGAAGCTTCCTATATTCTAGGGATCCGTCTTTACAAAGATAGACCGTGAAGAATGATTGGACTTTCCGAAGCCCTTTATATAGATAAAATCTTGAGAAGATTCGAGATGGATGAATCTAAAAGAGGGTTCCTTCCCATGCGACATGAAATTCATCTCACCACGAAAATGTGTCCTCAAAGTGAGGAAGACAAGAGAGAGATGAGTAAGGTACCCTATGCCTCGGCAGTGGGTAGCCTCATGTACGCTAAGTCGATTTCAAGCAAAGCCGGGAAGGGAACATTGGACTACCGTAAAGAACATTCTTAAGTACTTAAGAAGAACTAGAGATTTAGTTCTTACTTATGGTGGTGGAGAACTGAAGGTGATTGGATTCACCGATTCTGATTTTCAAGGAGACAATGACGACTCTAAGTCGACATCTGGGTATTTGTTTACTCTCAATGGAGGAGCAATATCTTGGAGAAGTTCCAAGCAAACCGCTACTGCAGATTCCACCTGCCAAGCAGAGTATCAAGCTGCCTCAGAGGCTAGCAAAGAAGCATTTTGGATGCAGAAGTTTATACAAGAACTTCAAGTGGTCCCTAATGCGGAGTTGCCTATATCACTATTCTGTGATAATGATGGAGCTGTCGCTCAAGCTAAGGAGCCAAGGGCTCACCACAACACCAAGAATATAGAGAGAAAGTACCACATCGTTTGAGAGATGGTGGAAAAAGGATATGTTTCATTGCAAAGAGTAGACTCAGAAGACAATGTCTCTGACCCGTTGACTAAGCCATTATCTCAGGCTGTCTTAGAAAGACATCTAAAGAACATGGGTATTGGATACCATGATATGTGGCATTGAGTGCAAGTGGGAGATTGTTAGGAATATGCCCTCGAATGCCACTCAGGGGATGAGAGAGTATGGGCATTGTACTTGTAATTATGGAATAATAAATAATAAAAAGGCAATTCGATTCATTCACTGTTTATTGTATTTCAATTGCATTCTTGACTTGGTAAACATTGAAGTGAAGTCCATGTAAATAAATCGAACATTCCATTCTCGTTATGGGATAAGAGAAAATGCACTGGAAGTGTTTAAAGTTTATTTACGTAAATTGTTCGCAAGTCAATAAACTTAAATGGGCATTAAGTTTTAATAAGACTTGTATAACTAATGCTAGGACATGTGAATGTCTTGATAGCATAGTTATAAGTATATTGGTGGGACCAGTATACTCGAACACGACTCATACTCGATTCAGTCACACGGTATTCACTCTCGGAGAGTCGATGACGAATCGAAAGGTTGTGATAGTATACGTGGACCTTTGACTTGAGGGTTCAGTAGAAATTGTGCCTGTGACGTTTAGTTTGTCATTAGAGTAGTTAGACTCATTTGCTTAATTGCTGAGTCGACCTAGAAGTGTGGACTATACGGGCAGGTAGCAGTCTTTACTGTACGCCAAGAAATGATTCTATCTCCTGTTAGTGAGCAGGCGAATGTCCTATACGGTTAATGGAAAATAAGATCATAAGTCTTTGGCCAAACCATTCTGATATATTAGTATTAGATACACTATTGATCAGTTGGTCTTGATTTGCATTAACACATGTATAGAGTTTAGTCAACAGTAGGGTTTGACTTTACCGTGACCCGAAGACTTGACCGGGACATCTGATGAAGGGTCTATACGTATATAGTATTCACGACATAATGGTTCTGGAATGATCCCTTCATTCGTTCTCAGTCGGGGTTTACAGTGCGGCCCGCTAGGCTGGCTAAGTGCTGCCCACACTCATTGGTTCCTCCCAATGCCGGCTGAGACGGACCTACGGAGTCACGCATTAGGAGCATTGACGGATAAATGTGAATTTATTATCTCTCTATTAATATTAGATATTGGATATCTAATTATGATTTATTGGATAAATCAAATAGCAGTCTTATGAATTAAAATTAAGTTACCGGGTAATTAATTTAATTCATAAATTATATTTCTTATAGAAATATATTTGTATTTGATATAATTAATAATTAGATTAATTAATTAATATAAATATATTGATAATTAAACGGAGTGTATTTAACGGAGTCGTTTGACGAACGTCCGGTACACGAGCCGAGTGGCTCGGCTCGTTTTCTAGGAATCTTCCTAGTAGGCCGCCCTCTCACATGACCACCTTGCATCTGTGTTGTTATGTTTTAATTATTTGTAGAGATTCTTATTCTCAAAATAATTATAACATGATATATAATTATTATATGAGATATAATATATATACACATGATGAGATGAAAAAGACATAACTCATATTCATTTTGAGAGTGTTGGTAGTGTGCTAAAAAGTGAGGAGGAGAAATTTTTTTCTTTTCTATTTTTCAGATAGGAGATGATATAGAAGTTAAGAAAAATTGATATATAAATTCCTACAAAACTTACTATCCGAGTTCTTCATATAACGTAGTGTTGTAGATTTTTCCGGCAACTTCCGAGCGTGTGAAGTAGAGGCTTGAACTTTCGGTGCTTGGAACGAAGGGATTTCGTGTTCGGGACAGGTTCGTGATCATCATCAATTTACGAAGAATTATTTCAAAGGCTTCAAGGGTATGAACGTTTATTTTTGTATTTTTTTCGTTTATACTTTTATTGATCGATCTTGTTTGGGATTCGTACTTATTTCATTGCGTATTTCGTTTTATTTTCGGAATCCCAACAGTACCCACTAGTTTATTCCTGAAATAAATTTTGCAGGAACTATCACCAATGAAAAATGAAAAGCCTTTTTTTTCCATGACCGGAATGGATACAATATTTTTGTGCCCCTTGGGCAAAACAAGTACATCTTCTAAAGTCAAAACAAAACCGGATTCTAAACCCAAAAGAAGTGATCCTATGTCGGTCGCCTCGACACTATGCTTACTTCCGACTTTGATCATAACTTCTCCAGCTCCAAGCTTCCTACTTTGTTCCAGATCCTGATTCACGGTACAAATATGAGAACTAGCACCAGAATCCAGTATCCAGGAAGTAGAAAATATAGTAGCAGAACAATTTGTTTCCAAAACTAAAAGTTCTGTACCTGAAGTGCCATGAAGAATCGGACACTCTCTAGCCCAGTAGCCCAGCTCACGGCACTTGAGACAAGCATCTTTATTCTTTCTCTTTGTAACCGTTTGGTCCTTGCCCTTGCCCTTGAAGTCCTTAACATGTGGTTCAGTCTGCTTCTTGGTCTTTTTCTTCTTATTCTTAGACTTCCGAAGTCCATAAGAAATCACAAGGGCAGACTCCTTTATCCGCGGAGTCTTCATCTGAGACTGAGCGGTCACCAGTTTGTTCATTAGTCCAGCTAAGTTACATGCAATCTCATTGCAGTTGAAGTTCATAACAAACTGTGAGAAGGAATAAGGGAGAGACTGTAGGATAAGGTCGGTTTGGAGAGAAGTATCCATTTTAAAATCAAGAGGCTCCAATCTCTCGATCATGGATATCATTTTGAGGACGTGTTCCCCAACCTTTTAACCTTCCTTCATTCTTGCACCGAACAGTTGCTTGGATATCTCATATCTAGCAGTTCTGTTGTGCTCACCATAAAGTTTGGTTAAGTGAGATAGAATCTGCCTAGCAGAAGTCATTTTCTCATGAGCTCTCTGAAGCTCATTAGGCATGGAAGTCATCATATAAGCACGGACTTTCACGTCTTCCTTAATGCACTTTTCGTGGTTTTCAATCTCTTCCTGATTGAATCTGGTCCACACAGGAGGTGCCGGAATGTCCATCTCCAAGACGTATCCCAGTGTCTCTATACTAAGGACGATCATCATATTGCGGAGCCAATCCACAAAGTTAGGTCCGATTAAGGTGTTCTTTTCGAGTAGAATTGCGAGTGGGTTCATTATCATATTGAGAGTTATGTCTGCATTAAGTACGACAGATTAATTAGTGACTCGTTCAATTATGTTCTGATTATAGAATTAAGGTCTTTTCTATTCTTGTTACCCAGCTCCCACTATTTTTATCGGAATAACACACTCCCTTGTGATATCTGGAAGTATCGTCGCTCTACTTCATAGTGGTGATCGAGTTCTTTATAAATCTTAATAGAGGGAAACCAATGTGTTTCTGGTCTATTAATTTTCATAAAGTGGTGTCCAACACCAACCCATCTAATGGATGACTCGATCTTCTTTTTCCCCTTGTTCACTCCCCTCAACCTATACGGTTTCTATGGTTCGTGAACACATTAAGTTTATACCATCGACGCAAATCAGTTTCACAATTGAATCTTATCCTGCAACCTATCAGGTTTCTAGGGATAAAATTTGCTCCAACTGAAGGCATCCAATGCGCTCCCGGTAATTTATCCGTCCTCCCCGAACGACTACCCCGATAACTCGGAAGCATAGCACATCCGGTTTAGATTTCAATATGGAGGGAAGGAAAACCTTAAAACCTTATAAACTTAATAATTTGTCGTGGGAGAATTTTCGCGATTAATGTTACACTTTGCACATTAATTCATTTAAACGCGTTTGTGGCATTCATACAATATGAAACAACCATTCACAACCTAGTTGCTACCAACATGTGGTTCATGGACTGTTCCTAGAAAACGAAAACTCCGTAATCTAATTACATGTCTTCGTCTTGAATCTTCGTCTTCTTGAAATAGATCTTCCTCCGGTCTTCGTCATTACTCTAATACCCGGTCGTAATTCGATCATTATCATTCAATAATTTCATTCGGTAATTTTATTTTTTGGCGGAAGTCCATCTTAGTGACTCTATTGTTAGCTTTTCGTCATTCCGAGAATGATTAATTCTACACTTTTTATCATCCGAGTTCGTCTCGGTGTCGTTCTGTTGAATTCCGTGTTCCTTAGCGACTTTTCCACGTATGAGTTCGACTTTGTTAAACCACCATTAATTTTTTGAAACTCCAAAAATTCTGAATCTTTTCATTATTATAAAGCATCGAGTTATCTTTCCAATAGTTCAAACGGTGAGTCAATCGGAGTCCGGACGAGGGAGTTATGGTCGAAATAGCTAAGTCACTCTCATTTTCCAGTTTTGGCCAAGCAGCCTGTACCGTGGGCCGCGGCACATGCCGGCAGGGCCGCGTCACACTGCCGAGTCACTGCCGCGGCACACCCGTCCGGGCTGCGGCACACCCATGTTGAATTATCAGCCAACCCGTCTGTACGATGTGCCGCGGCACTTGCAGACGGGGCCGCGGCACACTGCCAAGTCACTGCCGCGGCACACTCGTCCGGGCCGCGGCACACTGCCGATCACTGGGGGCTGATTTGGCCCTGTGCCGCGGCACACTTCGGCTGGGCCGCGGCACACAGGGCAGTCAACTCTATAATTAGCGATTTTTGCGTGGATCAGCTCATTTCTTCCCATTTCTTCACTTTGGTCCGAGAGAGAGGGTTTGTGGGAGAGCATAGTCATCATCAATCACTTGAGAATTCATTTTTCATCATTTTCATTCGGTTGTGGAGCTCGGATTGTCGATCTAACGTGATTTCATCGGATTAAAGTACTTGGATCTTCAAAGGTAATATTCATCAAACCTCTTGGATTTCGATTTTGTATTGAGTTATGATGTTTTGGATGTTAACATCATGTTGTATGGAGTGATATACGCATGATTAGGATATGTTTGGATATTCATTGGATTATTGAAGAATTACTCAAGAACACTTTGAATATTGAGTTGGATTTGGGGGTTTTCGATTAATCGTTGTTGTAATCACGAATTTGAATATTCATATTGGATTATTGATCGTATTGAAGATGTTTTGTTGGTTTGAAACACTTCTTGGGGATTTGATGTTGGTATTATTGAGGTTTGGTTGTAAACAATCGAAGTTTGGCCACAAAGTGTTCGATATAATGCCCCAATGAACTTGGTTTAGTCGTATCGACGTTTTGAGTTCGTTATATTCGTGTTTGATTCGTATGTTGAACGGATAGTTGGTGATTTTGTTATTCAAGGTTGTTCGAGCGACCGATAATCACTTTAAGGACGTTGTTCGTGGAAGGATTTCATCGCCTTCGGTTGAGGCAAGTTTTATACTTGTACTAGTCAATGAGATTAATGTTATCATATATGTGTATGAATGTGTTGTATCATTCCGAGACTTAGTCTCTTCATGAATTCATTGATATTAAGAGATCGTTCGATACGATACCTTTCGGCAATTATGCCAAATGTTTTTATTATTCGTTAATGGCCGGTTCAAGGCATAGTGACACTCATTGTTAAGGTTATTATCGATCACCGGTTCGCGGTATCGATGTATCGATCGTTGTTATTGATATTAATGTCGATTTAAGACGTCGTTGTAATCATTGCTATTAATGTTGGCGTTTTGTCCTTGATGTTGTCTTGGCCGATTAAAGGCGTTGACGTATTCATTTCTCTTCTTTGTTGTCGGTAACCGATTAAAGGTGCCGAGACATCCTTCGTGTCATTGTTATCGGTTGGTCGTACTAAGGCAAATCGAGGTATTCACTCATTCATCGTGTCATTGTTATCGATTGGCCGTTCTCAGGCAAATCGAAGTGTTCAATCATTCATTGTATCATTGTTATCGATTGACCGTGTAATGCCCGCCATTTTATAATGCAATATTATAAATTATAATAATATTATAATGCATTTCATGTTATTTAATTCCATTTAAAGAATCATGAACATCTATCTCGATGTATCATAAGTCCTATCCCGAGTCATTTCGTCATAAATATATTCAAGTAGTCATTTACTACTAATAATATTAATAATGCATTTTATTTCATTACCGAGTGAATAATTGTTATACAATTACTTTCACTACATGTACAAGTCAACTTCATGTAATATCATTTAATAAGATCAGACATTTTCATGATATCTCATATGTTCTAAACCCGAGTCAATTTTTCAAGTTAATTTCAAAATATTTAATATTAATCATTTTTTAATATGATAATTAAATGTATTAATAATAATAATAATAATATTTAGGGTATTAATATTTTTACCAGTATCATTTCTATAACATTATTTATATTACTCTCGATATTATTATTAGTATCGATGTTATTAATACGACTGTTATTATTAATTTTACCATTATTATTATTATTATTATTATTATTATTATTATTATTATTATTATCATCATCAATGGCCCAAACATGTGCTGACCCAGAATAATATTAAAGTCCAAAGTTTAACCAAGACAGTATAAATAAACTGTCTCTGCAGTACAAATACACAATACAATACACACTTTTCTTTTCTTCCCAGCGTCCTCGTTCATCATCCAGATTACAAAATAAAAAAAAAAGAAAATTACAATACAGAAATCTGCTGCAATATAAGGAGCAGAAAAACTAAGGATCCAATCGAATTCGTCGTCTGATCAGATTTCCAGTCGCGTTGCATCCGATTTCCGTTCAATCTTACGAGGTAAAATCCAAATTCATCTTTATTTTCTACAAATTCAAACATAGTAGACACTGACAATTCATTATATATCTACAATTCCAGTATACCTAAATCATAACTCTAACGCCGAATTCAGAAACAAACCCAAAATTTTGCAACTTAGAACCTACGAACCTATCTGCACTCCCAGTCCAATTCAGTTTAGAGTCTTCAATTCGAACCAGTAATACAAAACTCGAATCCACCTCGACCTTCACCCAGATCCTCGAACCACATCCGGACTGAAACCTGGAATCGAGCTCAAAACCCGACCACCACCTCAACCCCACTCACGGCCAGAACGCCGAAGCAAATCTCCGAAATTTCAAGTTCCAATCTGAATCCAACTAGAAAACCGGACCATCGCGTCCAAATCCGAACCTGCAACTCCAATCGAAATCTTAACCCTCCATCACCGCTGCTGGTAGGGTTCCACGGACCAAAACCACCGCATAATCGGTTGGAGCTTGCCCCGGTCGTTCCTTTTCAATTCATGCGGAGCCCCGTGTGTTTGCGTGTGGGATTTCTGCCGTCGCGTCGCCGATTTCCTCTTTTCTCTTCATCTTCGCCGCCGTTCCTTCTCGGGAGCGAAGCCATTCAATCGCTTCGTGTGTACGCGCGACGTACCAAGTGTGTGTGCGTGAGTTCTCTGATTGGTGGTGTGTGAAATTGTGTGTATGGCGGACTGTGTGTGTGATTTTTCTTACGGCCAATTTTGAGTGGAGAGCTTGAGGAAGAAGATAGACAGAGGGGGAAGGGAGGCGACGGGAAGAAGAAGGTGAGAAATGGTGGTTGGTCGGCTGAGGTTAGGTTTGAGGGTTTATATACCCGCGGGATATTAGGAGTTATTCATTTTAGTCCTCTCATTTTCCAGCAGCCTTCGATTCAGCCCCAAACAGTTAAATTAATTCGATTTTAACCCAGCCAGCTTCTCAATTCTTACAATCTGACCCAGTCAACTTTAAAACTTACATTCAATCTTGATTTTGACCAAAATGTTAAAACGTTGACTTTCAATTTGTATCAATAATTAATTCGAATTATTGCTTGAATATTTTAATTTCAGTCATTAATAATATTAACTCTTCGATTAATATTAATTAGCAATTATAATTTATTTTCAGTTATATATAGTGATATTCGTATCCTTTCATTTATTATATAAATAATAAATTGTAAGGATATTGATTATTATTATTATTATTATATGTAGACTTTATCAAGGATTTACGGGCTTAAGACTGTGAGTCGAGCACATTCATTTAAGACAGACATCATCATCATCATTTATTCAGGTGGGAATTTTCACTATCACTTTAATTGCTTTAATTGGACTGTGTATGTGATCTTCTATTCATGTTTAAAATTTATATGCACGTTGTAATTCAGGCTAATCTGTCTTCGTGTAAGAGGCTATCTTAAGATATATGTTGTTGCGGGGACACCTGCGCAACCTCAATATTCACATGCGTGCTCGATTCATGTTATGTGGTATTGTGTTTATGTTTTATGTTGTTGCGGGGACACCTGCGCAACCTCAATATTCACATGCGTGCTCGATTCATGTTATGTGGTATTGTGTTTATGTTTGATGTTGTTGCGGGGGCACCTGCGCAACCTCAATATTTGTGTATGCGTGCTCGATTCATGCTATACGTAATATTGTGAGTATGCAACTACGTTGAGGAAAAATGTGATAGATTATCCATGTTATGCTTTCCATGAGATTGTATATTACTGTGATCAGTGTGATTTCCACGAGCTGAAGGAAGCTCACCCCCACCTTTATTGAACCTGCAAGTTGAACCGAGCCGGATGGACGAAGGAGCGAGCCGAGAGGGCATATGAAAGATGAAATTATTATATGATGTTTCTTTTTGTCAAATGTTTGAAAACTTATTTGGGGAAACGTTGATAAGAAATTTATAAATTATGAATTATTCTTCCGCCGCAATTTTTTACCTCGCATTTATGATGTAATGTCACCTTATTTAAAGGTATTTATTTTTATGTCATTGTAGCGACTCGACTTTGTAGGCGAGAATTTTTATATTCTCAAGAAAATTATTTTTCTCAAAATTTACCTTTTATTTATTTTCCCCAATATTTATCCTAGAAAGTCGGGCGCATGCACTGCTTTTAAGGCAATCGAGGTATTGAATCATCCATTGCATCATTGTTATCGTTTGGCCATTCTAAGGCAATCGAGGTATTGAATTGGGTATCGAGGATAGTTCCCATCCGTTGTGTCGTTGTTATCGATTGACCACTCTAAGGTAATCGAGGTATTGAATTGGGATCGCCGAGTACGATGCCCATCCGTGAGACATCATTATCGTGTTGGCCGACTCAAGGTAGTACACTAACATTCTCGTGAATTCGGTAATCCACGAATCGTTGTCATTTGTATTTAATTATATTTTGGAAGCTAGTCTCGGCTAGTGCGTATTATGGGTAAGTTTGGGGCTTGAACCTTCGCGGTTGGCTTCCCAACACCTACAACTTAGTAGGTCACGGTCGTGTTTATGATCTTATGGGTAGGTTTGGGGCTTGAACCTTCGCGGTTGGCTTCCCAACACCTACAACTTAGTAGGTCACAGTCGTGTTTATGATCTTATGGGTAAGTTTGGGGCTTGAACCTTCGCGGTTGGCTTCCCAACACCTACAACTTAGTAGGTCATGGTCGTGTTTATGATCTTATGGGTAAGCTTGGGGCTTGAACCTTCGCGGTTGGCTTCCCAACACCTAAAGCTTAGTAGGTCACGGTCGTGGTGATGACCTTATTAGCCCTCATTAACTACATGGTTGTTCCGGTTTCATGTGATTGTGATATTTGTGACTTGGTGAGTGGATTTCAAGCCTTTATTATTGTTCTGGTAATTTCATTGGAGCCTTCGGGCATTGTGATTCGTAATTAATTCAATTATGGTTTGGTTCATATCGTGTAATTCATTGTGGTACTCTATAATTATGATTCGCCGTTGGGCATTTACATTCTAACCTGTTGAGCAGGTATTAATAGTATGCCGTGGGCATAGTATTTCACGAATGCTCGGTTCTTACATTGGTTTGTGAGCATCTCGTATTATTATTATCATTGTACCATTTCATTCTGCCTTTGGATGCATATCATGTTATACATGTATTTGATATTCATTATCTGGATGACTGACCCCGTGGGGGCGGAACATGTTTTCATGTTTTAGGTGCTTGTGAGGAGAGAGTTGAGACACAGGGGCATGATGATGGCGACGAGGCATTCGAGAGATACTAGTCCGAGTTGTTTATTGTCAGTTAGTCAGTTGGAGTGTACTCCAGTCTTGTCAGTTGTTGTCGTGTTGTATTACCCGAACAGATGTTCGTGGATGTTGTTGTATTTCATTTTTGGCCATGTCGGACACCTTTGTCGTTGAAATTCCTTATCAGAATATTGTGTCGGATGTCATGGTAGGGACTATGATTTTCCCTTATTGTGTAATTTAATGTATTTTAATCATGTTCGCCTGGTGGATCTCCTGGCGTGGGGTCCACGGCACTGTAATAACCCAATAGGATTTTGGGGTGTTGCAGAAGATGGTATCAGAGATTTTGGATTGTGAGATACCCTGATATGTGAGTTATGTGGCTCTACCGATGCGGTAGTAGTGGGACTGTCAGGTTATGACAATCTAGACAGTCGGGTTTTGTGAGTCGTAATATTAGTACGACTGCACGAGTCATTCAGTCATCGAGTCGTCGTCAGTTGGGACTAGTATCGTGAGACCTCGAAGCTTCGTATGACCTGTGTAAGGACTCGATTCTCTTTATGTTCATACATTCATCATGTCATTAATTGTTCATGTTTGTTGAAACGTATATGTGATATTAGTGTTATGATTGATTCATGACTAATTGTTTTGGAGCACGTGTGACTTGTGTAAGCAGTAAGGATCAACTCATTCATCAGTTAATAATCCTCAATCATCATTTTGATTTCATCACTCGGATAATTCATTCACCACTCAGTCAATATCATTCATCACTCAGTTAATTCGTTCACCACTCAGTCAATATCATTACTCAGATAATTCATTCATCACTCGATTAATTCATTCATCACCCAGTCAATCTCATTGTTCAGTCAATTCATTCATCACTCAGTTAATCTCATCGCTCAGTTAATTCATTATCACTCAGTCAATCTCATTGTTCAATTAATTCATTAATCATCCAGTCCATCTCACGGTTCAGTTGTTGATCTTGTGAATCAAATTTTCAACCTTGTTAACTTGTTCAAGGTAATCATTTCAGGAATTTCATCAGGTAGTCTTGTCACCTCACTTGATCTTTCATGCGATCTTATCGTATTTCGGCGTCATGTCGACGGTCGTTTTATTGTACTATTAATGCATTCATTGTGTTAGAGCGTGTATGCTCATTGTTATCATTCCGTCTCGTAATCATAATGCGATATTCATGCGGGATCTATAATTATCATGTGGCTTTCCTGCTCTAGTATGGATAGAGCTGTCCGAGGACGCCTGGGAAAAGGCCGCGGTACGGACCAGAACCCGGGATCTTGTAAGAACGCCCACGCAGATGCGAGTGTTAGCATGTGTTCATCAGATAGATATGCTACTCATACAGTGTCAGATAATCATTCACCGTCAGGGAGTCGTACCCGAGAAGCAGCTCATTCGGAAGATGTTCGGGTTGACCCATTCATATTTATGCAGGGCATGATGGCCCAGATGACTCATATGACGCGGATAGTGGAGACCATGCAGACCTCGATGGATCGTGGTCCACCGCAATAGGGATTCCAGGTGCCATTTCATGGACAGACTGGGGGAGTGAATCAGATTGTTGGCGATATCTCTCATCAGAGGCCGCCTACTTTTGAGGGTTCGTCGGAACCAGCTGATATTGTTCATTGGCTTGAGCATTTTGATAAGCTCTTCGACATGGGTCAGTGTCCGGAAGAGAGTAAAGTAGCAGTAGCGGCTTATTACTTGATTAAGGGTGCTTATTCATGGTGGCTTTCTGTGAAACCCACCGATCGCGATTGTGGTTGGAGTGAGTTCAAGACCCTCATGTTAGAGAGATATTATCCGGCTCCACTTCGTGAAGCCAAGTTGTCAGAGGTTTTGAACCCCAAATCCATCAAGGACGAGGGTGTTATTGTCATTGCTGAGAAGTTTCACGGACTACTTCAGTTTGCTTCGTTAATTATCCGTACTGAGGCGGATAAGATCAAATATTTTAGCAAGAGGCTAAATCCGTTGTTGAGGATGCAGTTGTTCAATCACAACTGTAGTTCACTTAGCGAATTCATCGGGAAGGCTCTTGGAGCAGAGCTTTTGATCAAGGAGCTTACTCGGAAGCATCCTTCAGTTTCTTCGGGTGAGAGGAATAGAATGCCGGCTCGTACAGAGGGACATCGGGCCCCAACATCCAAGAGGTTATTTTCTAGTTGCCTTCGTGCTCTTCTAAGGCCACGAGTTCGACCGTTCTTTGCTTTAACTGTGATGTAATAGGACATCGCAGCACCCGAAGCTCGATGCAGGCCGTTATTTGTTTTCGGTGTGGGCGGCAGGGACACCTTCAGAAATACTGCAGGAGTTCTAGTGCCGGTAGATCTCGAGAGAGCTCAAGGGTCTCGAGGGACTTTGTTACTCCAGCTCGTGCTTCATTCAAGGGGTCCTATCAGGCTTCAAGAGCCCGAGGTAAGGACATTCATCACCGGTTTGAACAAGTTAATTCTTGTTCGTTAATGGGATAATCATTCGTTTCATTATCGTTCATTCATTCATATAATTCATTCATTATATATATCAATCATGTTGGGACTCATAATTATCGATTAATCATTCAATTCACGAGGAACGACGGTTCCAATCACTTCATGGAGCTATCACTCATTAATTTATTAATTCACCTCGGTGAGTCATTCTTAATCCTTGTGGGATTTCGATTCATTATCATTCATTGTGATCATTTTGTTCTTGTGACCTTCCGGGAACATATTGTGCGGTGAGTTCAGATTTGGGTCTACCTTAAATCGTTGAGATAGAGGAGATCGATGATATGAAAGGATATCGATGTTGGGTACATTTGCAATGTAGCCTTGTCTTTCGGATGACAGTATAACTCAATCCGTAATAATGTATCGTGGTTGTGTCCGTAATAATGTATCGTGGTTGTGGATCATTTATTGTTGATCTATTTTTTTTATGATCGTATTTGAGAATCTTGAGATTTTGAGATCGTTTGATGCATTCCTTTTGGTGTTGTACCGAGACTTCGTGATAATTTGGGAAATCGTTCACTGTGATCCGAGACGTCAAGTCTTGGGGACTTGGGCGTGCGATTGATTTGGTCCTGAGAACTTTGCGGACATTATTATTTTCAGATCATGATGGATAGTTCATATCCCGAGTTTTTTACTCTTAGTTTCAAGGACGAAACTCTTTTTTAGGGGGGGGTATGTAATACCCGGTCGTAATTCGATCATTATCATTCAGTAATTTCATTCGGTAATTTTATTTTTTGGCAGAAGTCCATCTTAGCGACTCTATTGTTACCTTTTCGTCATTCCGAGAATGATTAATTCTACACTTTTGTCATCCGAGTTCGTCTCGGTGTCGTTCTTGAATTCCGTGTTCTTTAGCGACTTTTCCACGTATGAGTTCGACTTTGTTAAACCACCATTAATTTTTGGAAACTCCAAAATTCTGAATCTTGCAATATTACAAAGCATAGAGTTATCTTTCCAATGGTTCAAACGGTGAGTCAATCGAGTCGGACGAGGAGTTATGGTCGAAATAGCTAAGTCACTCTCATTTTCCAGTTTTGGCCGGCTGTGCACTGGCTGCGGCACATGACGGGCAGGGCCGCGCACACCGCCGAAGTCACCGCGCGACACACCCGTCCGGCCGCGACACACTCATGTTGAATTATCGCCAACCTGCTCGTACTGCGGTGCCGCGGCACTTGCCGACGGGGCCGCGGCACACTACCGAGTCACTGCCGCGGCACACTCGTCCGGCCGCGGCACACCGCCGATCACCGGGCAGATTTGGCCCTATGCCGCGGCACACTTCGGTGGGCCGCGGCACACAGGCGATCAACTCTATAATTTGCGTTTTTGCGTGGATCGGCTCATTTCTTCCCATTTATTCACTTTGGTCCGAGAGAGAGGGTTTGTGGGAGAGCATATTCATCATCAATCACTTGAGAATTCATTTTCATCATTTTCATTCGGTTGTGGAGCTCGGATTGTCGATCTAACGCGATTTCATCAGATTAAAGTACTTGGATCTTCAAAGGTAATATTCATCAAACCTCTTGGATTTCGATTTTGTATTGAGTTATGATGTTTTGGATGTTAAGATCATGTTGTATGGAGTGATATACGCATGATTATGGATATATTTGATTATTCATTGGATTATTGAAGAATTATTCAAGAACACTTTGAATATTGAGTTGGATTTGGGGGTTTTCGATTAATCATTGTTGTAATAACGAATTTGAATATTCATATTGGATTATTGATCGTATTGAAGATGTTTTGTTGGTTTGAAACACTTCTTGGGGATTTGATGTTGGTATTATTGAGGTTTGGTTGTAAACAATCGAAGTTTGGCCACAAAGTATTCGATATAATGCCCCAATGAACTTGGTTTAGTCGTATCGACGTTTTGAGTTCGTTATATTCATGTTTGATTCGTATGTTGAATGGATTGTTGGTGATTGTGTTATTCAAGGTTGTTCGAGCGACCGATAATCACTTTAAGGACGTTGTTCGTGGAAGGATTTCATCGCCTTCGGTTGAGGCAAGTTTTATACTTGTACTAGTCAATGAGATTAATGTTATCATATATGTGTATGAATGTGTTGTATCATTCCGAGACTTAGTCTCTTCATGAATTCATTGATATTAAGAGATCGTTCGATACGATACCTTTCGGCAATTATGCCAAATGTTTTTATTGTTCGTTTATGGCCGGTTCAAGGCATTGTGACACTCGTTGTTAAGGTTATTATCTATCAACGGTTCGCGGTATCGATGTATCGATCGTTGTTATTGATATTAATGTCGATTTAAGATGTCGTTGTAATCATTGCTATTAATGTTGGAGTTTTGTCCTCGATGTTGTATTGGCCGATTAAAGGCGTTGACGTATTCATTTCTCTTCTTCGTTGTCGGTAACCGATTAAAGGTGCCGAGACATCCTTCGTGTCATTGTTATCGGTTGGCCGTACTAAGGCAAATCGAGGTATTCACTCATTCATCGTGTCATTGTTATCGATTGGCCGTTCTCAGACAAATCGAAGTGTTCAATCATTCATTGTATCATTGTTATCGATTGACCGTTTTAAGGCAATCGAGGTATTGAATCATCCGCTGCATCATTGTTATCGGTTGGCCATTCTAAGGCAATCGAGGTATTGAATTGGGGCTGTCGAGGATAGTTCCCATTCGTTGTGTTGTTGTTATCGATTGACCACTCTAAGGTAATCGAGGTATTGAATTGGGACTGTCGAGTACGATGCCCATCCGTGAGACATCATTATCGTGTTGGCCGACTCAAGGTAGTACACTAACATTCTCGTGAATTCGGTAATCCACGAATCGTTGTCATTTGTGTTTAATTATATTTTGGAGGCTAGTCTCGGCTAGTGCGTATTATGGGTAAGTTTGGAGCTTGAACCTTCGCGGTTGGCTTCCCAACACCTACAACTTAGTAGGTCACGGTCGTGTTTATGATCTTATGTGTAAGTTTGGGGCTTGAACCTTCGCGGTTGGCTTCCCAACACCTACAACTTAGTAGGTCACGGTCGTGTTTATGATCGTATGGGTAAGTTTGGGGCTTGAACCTTCGCGGTTAGCTTCCCAACACCTACAACATAGTAGATCACGGTCGTGTTTATGATCTTATGGGTAAGCTTGGGGCTTGAACCTTCGCGGTTGGCTTCCCAACACCTACAGCTTAGTAGGTCACGGTCGTGGTGATGACTTTATTAGCCCTCATTAACTACAGGTTTGTTCCGGTTTCATGTGATTGTGATATTTGACAGCTTCGGCTGAGTGGCTTTCAAGCCTTTATTATTGTCCTGGTAATTTAATTGGATCCTTCGGGCATTGTGATTCATAATTAATTCAATTCTGGTTTGGTTCATGTCGTGTAATTCATTGTGGTACTCTATAATTAAGATTCGCCATTGGGCATTTACGTTCTAACTTTGTCGAAAGGTATTAATAATATGCTGTGGGCATAGTATTTCACGAATGCTCGGTTCTTACATTGGTTTGTGAGCATCTCGTATTATTATTATCATTGTACCGTTTCATTCTGCCTTTGGATGTGTAACACCCCGAGATATTCGGAATAATTATAGCGCCGTAAACCCTTTTAGTAAGGATTTACAAGGCTAATTAAAAGAAATGTGAATAATCCAACAATACCACAGAAATTCAAATTAACAGGTTCCAACTGATCCAACGAGTTTAATTAATACAACCATATCGAAATGATATTAATAAGACACGCGTACTCGAGTACTACAAATGAACCAAGAAGACAATCAAAAGAAGCGACAAACATCACCGAAACCCTTCGTCGTCACATCGGTATTGTGGTGTTTCCCGCTCCTTGGCTACCTGAACATCAAAACAAATGTCCACCCCCGAAGGGGTTAGCAAAACGATGCTAGTAAAAGTATCATATTAAACAAATCGAATATGCATCAACAATATATAACAGGATACACCACACGGACTTCCGCTACCGGAATCCGACAATGCGAATTCACACGATTCCATTAACACAGCAAGGGTATTCCAATGATGCAGCGCCCTCAACATAGATCCCAAGATGATCCCGTCGGACCAACACGAGGTGGAAATAACCCGTCCAATGATCCAGCGCCCTCAGCCTAGATCCCAAGATGATCCCGTCGGACCAACACGAGGTGGACATCCGATCCAGCGCCCTCAGCATAGATCGTACAACATACACAAACACAACTCATGCATACATATATGCCAAATTGCTATGTCCATCAACATGAACATACAAACACTAGATAACGAATATCATGACAATTCAACAAAATAAATCCCATGTTCAACAACATGAATAAACCACATGCATGCTCAGAATACTAATATTAACATATTACGATACTTGCCTCGAAGATGGCAAGAACTAAACACTCCAATGATCTCAACACACTCGAAGGCCGCCTCATTCGATCAACGTAGAAACCTTAACCTTAACAAAATAAAATGATAAAGAATTCATCTCATGTCGTACGAATGCCTATCAATCCGGTCTACGGCCAAAAGCTCTAAATATGTAATCTGCCGGAACTACTTAGCGTACGCTACGTACTCTACGTAACGTGCGCTAAGTCTGCCCGTTAACGTACGCAACTGACCAAGTCTAGCGTACGCTAACTATGTACTGACAGTTCTCTCTTGATCAGCCGACTGACTCGGCTGATGACATAACATACGTTACGTACCCAACGTAGCGTACGTTAACTCATTCCCGATAGCGCACGTTATTATATGCATCTTAGCGTGCGCTACCCGTGCATGGCAGTTTACTACTGGGCAGAAAGCTTTATCTAATGGTGAAGAAACTCATGAAATCTTCAGTGCTAATACATGCCATTTTCGTGAATATCATGCTGATATGGTTGTGAAAGATCTTGACGGATTAAATGACTACGAGATACAAGGTTACGCATAATCATCAGAACACCATAATTCATCTTGATTTTCAAGGAAATATCCTAAGTTCAATCCATTACATGTCCCAAAACGTATGATTCCATTATGTAAAGAAAAAGAACTTGGTAATCTCCATCTACTGGTCATAATCGGTTTTGAAGCTTCATGAATATGCTAGGAGTTCAAACACTAAAAGGTTCAATGGTTTATACGATGAATAAGTACCGAAACATCGAGAATATCCTTCTAACGCATGATGATCGACTACTTACGAATTTAACTGACTAGGTAATCCCAAAACATGATCAAAACGTACTTCATAATACTACTAATAGTGGTGAAGAATCACCTACCTCAAAGTAGCGAAGAACACGAAGGAACTTGAATAAATCCACATCGAGGTCTTGAACACCAATCTCGATGATCTACAATCTTCAAACTCGTGCTAGGATGATGATATGAAGGGTGTAGGATGAAGAGAGTGACTCTCCAAGTCCAAGAATTCGGATGTGGGAAGTGAAAAGGCTCAAAATATGAAAAAGTATGCTGTCCTATTTATAGAAAATGGTTATTAGCGCGCGCTAGTCCATACTCATAGCGTGCGCTAACGGTCATACGAAGCTTACTGACTTCACTATACCCAGCGTTTAGCGTGCGCTATCCTCATATCATTAGCGTGCGCTACCGCGTTGACTTGGCTTTTCCTGAAAGCCGTCCAGGTTCATCCCGACATGATCCGACTGAAATCCTCAGCCGATCTCACCTACCACCCTTTTGTAATCATGCTGACTACGTATAGCGTGCGCTAAGGTTCATGCACAGCGTGTGCTATGGATCCGACTTAGCGTACGCTACACATAGTCGATAGCGTGCGCTACATGCGCAGAATCACAATTTAAATCACATTCATGAAATCATGCGCCCAACAACACCGGATCAAGGAATACGGAGAATAATACTCAGATCAAAATGCAACAATTACAATAACACAAGGTTCAAATACATATCAGAAATCTCGGGTATTACATCCTTCCTCCTTAAAACGAAGTTACGTCCCGAAACTTAAGATGAAAACAACTCTGGATATCTAGTCTTCATACTGTCCTCCGTTTCCCAAGTGGCCTCTTGACTCCATGTCGTGACCATTGTACTTTAACCAAGTGTATTGGTTTATTCCTCAATTGTTTGATCCGACTCTCAAGTATCTTGATTGGTCTCTCTTCGAAGGTGCCATCATTAGCTATCTTGATCTCATCGAACTCAATGATATGATTGGGATCTGGTACATACTTCCGCAATTGGGATATGTGAAACACATTGTGAACGTGACTCAGCGATGGCGGTAAGGCCAACCTGTATGCTAAATCCCCAACTCTCTCGAGGATCTCAAATGGTCCAATATATCTCGAACTTAGCTTATCTTTCCTCCCAAAACGGAAAATTCCTCGTGTAGGAGACACCTTCAGTAGTACGTGGTCCCCAATGTCGAACTCTAGAGGGCGACAACGCACATCTGCATAAGACTTCTGTCGACTCTAGGCAGTCAATAGTCTTTCCCGAATCAAAGCTATCTTCTCTTGAGTTTGAACTATCAATTCTGGTTCCGTCCCGATCAAGTCCGAAGAATCATCTCAGCACAGGGGTGATCGGCATCTTCTCCCGTACAAAGCTTCAAATGGTGCCATCTTAATAGAAGCATGCCAACTATTGTTGTAGGTGAATTCAATCAATGGCAAGTGAACTTCCCAATCAGTTGACCAATCCAGAGCACAGGCTCTAAGCATGTCTTTTACTGTTTGTATAGTCCTTTCGGACTGACCGTCAGTTTGGGGATGATAAGCCGTGCTAAAGTTTAGCTCGGTCCCCAAAGCCACGTGAGCGCCTTCTAGAAGTGCGACACGGCGACCATCTCGATGTGAAATAATGGTCTTCGGCATCCCATGCAATCTGACTATCTCTGTAATAAATACTCGTGCCAATTTCTCGGGTCCCCACGTGTCTTTAATTCCTAGGAAATGAGCCGACTTGGTTAGTCGATCAACTATAACCCAAATCATGTTCATTCCTGTCTTGGTCCTTGGCATATTTGTGATGAAATCCATCGAGATATCCTCCCACTTCCACTCGAGGATCGAAAGCGGCTTTAACATTCCGGCAGGTCGCTGATGTTCAATCTTAACCTGCTGACAAGTCAAACACCTCGAAACGTAATCTGCTACGTCCTTCTTCATATTTCCCCACCAGAAGTTTTGTTTTAGATCTTTATACATCTTACTGCTGCCCGGGTGAATAGAATAGGGCGTGCTGTGAGCTTCCTTCTGAATTGTCCGTCTCAATTCATCATCATCGGGAACGCAAAGTCGACTCTGAAATCTCAGAACTCCATCATCTTGTATCACAAATCCTGGGGCCTTTCCTTTCTTTACTTCGTCACATAACCGAAGGATTAGAGAATCGTTCAACTGCTTAGATTTGATTTCCTCGACTAGTGACGAAGTCAGTTCCATCACATGTAGTTGCCCTTGGATTCCTGGTGACCATACTTCAATCCCTTCGCAGATCAGTTCTCGTTGAATGCTGGTTTGGGATGTAAATGCTTCCAACACTCGAAGAGAAACATGTTTATGGCTCAATGCATCGGCTACTATGTTTGCTTTACCCGGATGATAGAGAATTTCCAAGTCGTAATCCTTGATCAATTCCAGCCACCTTCTCTGCCTCATGTTTAATTCTTTCTGACTGAAAATGTACTTGAGGCTTTTATGATCCATAAAGATCTGACAATGAGTACCGTATAAATAATGTCGCCAAATTTTCAAGGCAAAGACCACAGCTGCTAACTCCAGATCATGAGTCGGGTAATTAACTTCATACGGTTTCAACTGTCGAGAAGCATAGGCGATCACCTTATCCCCTTGCATCAACACACATCCCAGACCCTGATTTAAAGCGTCGCTGTACACCATAAATCCATCAGTTTCATCTGGTAATGCTAATATAGGTGTTGTCGTCAGTCTCTTCTTAATTTCATCAAAACCAGCCTGGCATTTCTCATGCCACGTGAACTTTTGAGTTTTCTGTAACAGCTGAGTGAGTGGACGAGCAATTTTGGAAAATCCCTCTACAAAACGGCGATAATATCCAGCAAGTCCTAAGAAGCTTCGGACTTCTTTCACGTTTTTAGGAGCTTCCCATTCCAAGATTGCTTCGACTTTCTTCGAGTCCACCTGAACTCCTTCAGCTGATATCACATGCTCAAGGAAAGTTACTTCCCTAAGCCAGAACTCACACTTAGAAAGCTTCGCATAGAGTTGTTCCTTCCTCAAGGTGCTCAAAACCACACGCAAATGCTCGGCATGCTCCTCTGTGTCTTTCGAATAAATCAAGATGTCATCAATGAAAACGACCACAAACTTATCTAGGTATTCTAAGAATACCCAATTCATTAGTTGCATAAATACCGCAGGAGCATTGGTAAGTCCGAATGGCATCACCACGAATTCATAGTGTCTGCAGGATCCAAAGCGATTTCGGTATATCCAATTCCTTAATTCTCAGCGATGATATCACGATCGTAAGTCAATCTTGAGAATACCCTTGATCCTTGCAGTTGATCAAACAAGTCATCGATCCGAGGTAAAGGATACTTGTTCTTGATCGTCACCTTGTTTAGCTCCCTGTAATCTATACATAACCGGAGGGATCTGTCTTTCTTCCGGACAAAGAGAATGGGTGCTCCCCAAGGAGAAACGCTAGGTTGGATGTAACCCTTCTGCAATAATTCCTCCAGTTGCTTCTTTAGTTCATACATCTCGGTTGGCGCCATGCGGTATGGCGCTCTAGAAATAGGAGCGGCTCCAGGCTCTAATTCGATAGTGAACTCCACTTATCTCTGCGGAGGTAGCCCAGGTAGTTCGTCAGGGAATACATCTGAAAATTCATTCACAACTAGAATAGATGAGAGTTCTACTCCTTCTTCTTTCTTCATGGCATAACACCTGATTCCAAGACATCCCTGCTTCAATAATTTCACTGCTTTCATCGCTTTGATCAATTTTCCCGAGCTTCCCGGTCTCCACCCTCTGAATAAATGTTCAGATCCGTCATCAGCAATGATAGAAATGACTCTCTTTCGGTAATTCAGAATAGCTCCATAACGGTTGAGCCAATCATCTCCGAGAATCAAATCGTCACCATGAATGTCGACTACAATAAGATTCGATGGCCAATCTCTCCCTCCTATAGACACTGGAAAATCTCTAGTTTCTAGGGTTCCCACAATTGTCTCTCCGCTTGGCAAACCCACAACATATGGTTCACAATCAAATAAACACGAGATTTTCAAACGATTAACACAGTTCAATGATATGAAAGAATGTGTAGCTCCGGAATCGAATAAGACACTAACTGGTTGCAAAAGGATCTGAATCATACCTGATGCAACAGCAGTGTTCTGATCGTCAGATTTACTCATCTCGTACAGGCGCGGAGGAACGGACCCAGCACTGGATGTCTCTCTCTTCACAACATGCTGCTGCTGAAACCCACTGTGCTGCGTCTGGTTCACACTTATTTCCTTCAGAACTGGCGCCGAATTTCGAGTACCAAACGATCTAGTCGCCACTCCACAGAAAGCTGCACGGTGCCCTTCTTGCCCGCAATCGAAACAAGTCACAGAAGATGCGGGGCAATCACGTCTAATATGCCATGCCCGACCACAATTATAGCACTTCTTTGATGCGTCCGAAACTGCTGATGTTGTCCGGAACTTCTTTCCACCTCTAGAAGGATGTGGAGGTTTTCTAGCTGAATAAAAGGAAGACTGGCCCTTGCGGGGCCCACCACTCTTGTTTTCCGAGAAACTGCCGGTCACTTTCTGCTTCTTTGCCTCCACCGATTTTTCCACCGCCGCCTCTTTCATGTCGTAGGCCAGCGATTTGTCTTGATACTGTCGCAACGTAGTACACTCGAATCCGGACATGTACTGCTGAATCTCCAGCTTCATTGACATATCGAAATGAAAATCTTTTCTGCCTCCGTTCTGACCAAGTGTCGCACACAAGTCAGCTGATGATTAAAAGTTTTGATTATGTCTTTCACAGGTGCTTCCGAACTCTGTGGTGAGAAAAATTCTCGGATTTTTGCCTCTCTAACTGGACGAGGACAATACTGTGCTTCCATCATTAGCTTGAATTCCGTCTAATCCGCATTATGATTCTCGGGTCGAATAGCTTCCCACTAGTCAAAGGCCTCCCCAGTCAGAAAATACTGGGCAATGGGAAACTTCCGGTCCTCGGGACAGTTAATACCTGCAAATATCTTCTCTAACTCCTTTAGCCAATGATCCCAAGTTAGTGCCTCAGCAGATCCGTCAAATTTTGGCGGGTGCAATTTGACCACCTCAGCAAGCCATCTATCTCCCCGATTATCCTCGTGGTGCTGCTGTCCCATCGCTGTCTGCATGCGGTCAACTACCTGAGCGAACTGGTTTATCTCAGCCACCACCTGTTGAAGCACTCCCGGCATGTTAGGATTCGCGTCGTCATTCGCCGATCCCTGCTGCCCTCCAGAATGGGAATCGGTTCTACTAGCCGATCATTCTGGGGTAGTTGCGGAATCCTCCTGTCTCGCATTACCACGTCCGCGTCCACGACCGCGTCCGCGCCCACATCCTCCTCTCTACATACTATAAACACAATTTCTCAATATCCAGGACGAAATTTTCAAAATAAAGCCCGTCAAATACTCACAAAACAGAAATCAAGTAAAACTGTAGTATAAGAGATTAGGAGACTTACAACCACGGTCCACATGACGACTTTGGCTGAACAGTGATGTTACGAACAACCCGTAAATCAATAACGTAAACAGACCCAACTAAAACCCGACTGCCAAGATATCCATGAATCTTAGCTCCGATACCATATTCTGTAACACCCCGAGATATTCGGAATAATTACAGCGCCGTAAACCCTTTTAGTAAGGATTTACAAGGCTAATTAAAAGAAATGTGAATAATCCAACAATACCGCAGAAATTCAAATTACAAAACCGGTTCCAACTGATCCAACGAGTTTAATTAATACAACCATATCGAAATGATATTAATAAGACACGCGTACTCGAGTACTCAAAATGAACCAAGAAGACAATCAAAAGAAACGACAAACATCACTGAACCCCTTCATCGTCACATCGGTAGTGTGGTGTTTCCCCGCTCTCGGCTACCTAAACATCAAAACAAATGTCCACCCCAGAAATTATCAAAATGATGCTAGTACAAGTATCATATTAAACAAATCGAATATGCATCAACAATACATAACAAGATACACCACATGGACTTCCGCTAGGAATCAGGCAATGCGAATCCACACGATTCCATTAACACGGCAAGGGTATTCCAATGATCCGCCTCAAAGATAGATCCTAAGATGATCCCGTCGGACCAACACGAGGTGGAAATAACCCGTCCAATGATCCAGCGCCCTCAGCCTAGATCCCAAGATGATCCCGTCGGACCAACACGAGATGGACATCCGATCCAGCGCCCTCAGCATAGATCGTACAACATACACAAACACAACTCATGCATACATATATGCCAAATTGCTATGTCCATCAACATGAACATACAAACACTAGATAACGAATATCATGACAATTCAACAAAATAAATCCCATGTTCAACAACATGAATAAACCACATGCATGCTCAAAATACCAATATTAACACATTACGATACTTGCCTCGAAGATGGCAAGAACTTAACACTCCAATGATCTCAACACACTCGAAGGCCGCCTCCTTCGATCAACGTAGCAAGCTTAACCTTAACAAAAGAAAATGATAAAGAATTCATCTCATGTCGTATGAATGCCTATCAATCCGGTCTACAGCCAAAAGCTCTAAATATGTAATCTGCCTGAACTACTTAGCGTACGCTACGTACTCTACGTAACGTGCGCTAAGTCTGCCCGTTAACGTACGCAACTGACCAAGTCTAGCGTACGCTAACTATGTACTGACAGTTCTCTCTTGATCAGCCGACTGACTCCGCTGATGACATAACGTACGTTACGTACCCAACGTAGCGTACGTTAACTCATTCCCGATAGCGCACATTAATATATGCATCTTAGCGTGCGCTACCCGTGCATGGCAATTTACTACTGGGCAGAAAGCTTAATCTAATGGTGAAGAAACTCATTAAATCTTCAGTGCTAATACATGCCATCTCCGTGAATATCATGCTCATACGGTTGTGAAAGATCTTGATGGATTAAACGACTACGAGATACAAGGTTACGCATAATCATCACAACACCATAATTCATCTTGATTTTCAAGGAAATATCCTAAGTTCAATTCATTACATGTCCCAAAACGTATGATTCCATTATGTAAAGACAAAAGAACTTGGTAATCTCCATCTACTGGTCATAATCGGTTTTGAAGCTTCATGAATATGCTAGGAGTTCAAACACTAAAAGGTTCAATGGTTTATACGATGAATAAGTACCGAAACATCGAGAATATCCTTCTAATGCATGATGATCGACTACTTACGAATTTAACTGACTAGGTAATCCCAAAACATGATCAAAACGTCCTTCATAATACTACTAATATTGGTGAAGAATCACCTACCTCAAAGTAGCGAAGAACACGACGGAACTTGAAGAAATCCACACTGAGGGCTTGAACACCAATCTCCAATGATCTACAATCTTCAAACTCGTGCTAGGATGATGATATGAAGGGTGTAGGATGAAGAGAGTGACTCTCCAAGTCCAAGAATTCGGATGTGGGAAGTGAAAAGGCTCAAAATATGAAAAAGGATGCTGTCCTATTTATAGAAAATGGTTATTAGCGCGCGCTAGTCCATACTCATAGCGTGCGCTAACGATCAAACGAAGCTTACTGACTTCACTGTACCCAGCGTTTAGCGTGCGCTATCCTCATATCATTAGCATGCACTACCGCGTTGACTTGACTTTTCCTGAAAGCCGTCCAGGTTAATCCCGACATGATCTGACCGAAATCCTCAGCCGATCTCACCTACCACCCTGTCTTAATCATGCTGACTACGTATATCGTGCGCTAAGGTTCATGCACAGCGTGCGCTACGGATCCGACTTAGCGTACGCTACACATAGTCGATAGCGTGCGCTACATGCGCAGAATCACAATTTAGATCACATTCATGAAATCATGCGCTCAACAACACCGGATCAAGGAATTAGGAGAATAATACTCAGATCAAAATGCAACAAGTACAATAACACAAGGTTCAAATACATATCAGAAATCTCGGGTATTACAGGATGCGTATCATGTTATACATGTATTTGATATTCATTATCTGGATGACTGACCCCGTGGGGGCGGAACATGTTTTCATGTTTTAGGTGCTTGTGAGGTGAGAGTTGAGACACAGGGGCATGATGATGGCGACGAGGCATTCGAGCGATACTAGTCCGAGTTGTTCATTGTCAGTCAGTCAGTTAGAGTGTACTCCAGTCTTGTCAGTTGTTGTCGTGTTGTATTACCCGAACAGATGTTCTTGGATGTTGTTGTATTTCATTTTTGGCCATGTCGGCTACCTTTGTCGTTGAAATTCCTTATCGGAATTTTGTGTCGGATGTCATGGTAGGGACTATGATTTTCCCTTATTGTGTAATTTAATGTATTTTAAGCATGTTCGCCTGGTGGATCTCCTGGCGTGGGGTCCACGGCACTGTAATAACCCAATAGGATTTTGGGGTGTTACATTTACATATAAATTTTACATTAAAAATTGCATCCTAGATACAAATATTTCTAGTAAAATAAATAGGCTAAAAATGGCCTTTACAACCCAATCGAATAAAACGAACGATTCAAAACTAAGTCCACGAACCACATCCCCATTCAAAATCATTCATCCAATAAATACTATATAAATGGAAAGCGTAGAGATACATTGATCCAATCAACAATACGAACCGATCCAATCGATTCACACAATCGGTAATATGATAACGTTCAAAATAATTCGGTCGACCATAAATATTCCAATTAATCAAATTTCCCTTATAAAATGAAATACCATAAATCATTTTAATCATATTAAATCCAATTTAACATGCGGGAGATTAATTTTCAAGAATACACGAAAAAATCGAGTCGGGTGAAAACTGGCCTGCCTGGCCGAGTCACTGCCGGCATCCTGCCGGCCAGACATGGCCCGTGTTGCCTGACACAGTCGGGTCGTGCCGACAGTGTCCCAGACATTCCTGCCAGACACGGCCGTGTCGCCTGACACGGTCGAGTCACCTCCGAAAGCATGCCGGTCAGACATGGCCCGTGTCGCCTGGCACGGTTGGGTCTGCCTGGCAGTGGCCTGGCCAGACTGCCGGACACGACCGAGTAACCCAGGACACGGTCGAGTTACTCTCGACCAGATTACCCTTTTTGTCCAAAAAGTCGTCCGACGACGATTCGGGGCTAGATTTTCGACCGGATATCTAATATCAATATTTTCCGACTTTCATATCTTCAATATAAATCATATTTCCCAGAAATTTAAGATTTATATTTAGACATAAACTTACGAAAAATACAATTATTACGAACGAAAAACATATACCACGATTATGACTAAAATGATTCCAAATTATTCACCATCTAATAGAGCATTCGAAATGCCAATATAGTATATACGATCGCAAGACCTGGCTCCGATACCACTGTTGGGATTCGGTGCCTAAAATTGAAGGCCCTGCAGAAGCAGTAAAATGAAAATTAATTCGATCCGAATCCCTACGAGGATCGATCGAGCTACATATATATGAATAACAAAACGAATTTACAAGAGATATAGAAACTCACCCTTGTAGTTCGTTGATTAGATGGATGTAATACCCGAGATTTTTGTTCCGGAATCGTTGATTTTTTGGGGTTTTATCGGATTGTTATTGTCCTCATCGTTGGAATTTGTGCCATAATTGGGTGTGCCTCGTTGGGATAGGTGTTTGGAGGCATTTCGGATCACTATGTGAGTTTTTGAGTTTTTGTGGTGTAGCGCACGCTAATGCTTGAGGCATAGCGCACGCTACTGAATGTGTAGCGCATGCTAACTAGCAGTCCATAGGCAGTCCAGGAGCTACTTGTAACACCCCAACTAGGCGAATATTACAGTGCCGTGGACCCCCGACTGGGACCCACCAGGCGAATGAAAACTGATGAATTAAATAATATAATTGTAGTACCGAACCACATTGTATTACCAAATACTCCGATGAGGAGCTTAAGTACATTACACCAGGACAAAACAGAATACTAGTATATTTTATATGAAGATAAAATACACCACCCTGAATAAATAAACGTCTCAAACGGAATTTGCATCGGAAATGCAAATGAAGAGAAATAAGAACGACTGAAATGACTAAATTAAGCGGAATGACTGGGCCCCCCTACTAGTATCACTGGGACTCCTCACTGCCAACATGCTCTTCCCGTGCCTTTGCCTTGCCGTGACCTGAAAACAAAATCCCAACGAAGTCGATTACTGAACAACAATCCTCAAGGGTTGAAAATACACAATCATGATATAACTGAAGTTATGAAATATCCTTAGTTATGAATTACGCTGAAGAGGAGTATCATAGTACGCCCGTAATGTTCTGTGCAAGTGTACAAGATGAATGACCGGACACACCCGTCCTTGTACCTAATTAGTCTCACGGAGTTAAGCTTTACCGTGTGCACGGTCCAATGTATCGGTGAACCCAATACATGACCATCGTGTGCTCGACTAAAAATTCCACACAGCCACTGTTGGAACATTTTGTTCCATACATAAATTAAAAGTGTTTTGATGATTAATGTTGACAAACAAAACAAAACAATGATGAGGCGAAGCAAAGCATCGAAGGAAACGAAGTGCAAAAAGCTGGAAAAACACAAAGCTAACGTACGTAACAAGGAACGGTTAACGTACGTAATGTATGGCAATTAACGTACGTAATAGTATGAAGTTAACGTACGTAAACAAGTTCAAACCAGATGAACGTTGGAGGAGTTAAAAGTCAGAAAAGCATGCAACGGATATATGACGTCCGCAGTGACATAGTGATAACGTACGTAACGAAGGAAATGACAACGTACGTAATCAAAATGGCAAAACTCCCTGGACTGTTTTGTGAAGATGCTAACGTACGTAACCAGGAAGGATTAACGTACGTAAAGGGACTTACGTACGTAATGGGAAGCATATAGCGTACGTAATGAAGGTCCTGGCAGCTAACGGCTAGTTTGTTCATGGAGGCTATAAATACCATGCTTATGGTATTGATCAAGAACAACAACACAAAGCACTCTATACCCTGATCAGAGATTGATATTCATTATATTGTTGTTGTAATATTGAGCTTACATTGAGTGATTAAGTGTTATACACAAAATCATACACGGGCGGTAAAAGAAAAGATACGATTGGATTCAGTGTTATTAGGATCAAGGATCCGGCATTGTTAGAATCGCAATCGCTATCTTCGTGAGGTTTATCTAGTACCCATAGAAAGCTAGAGCGGTTGATTCCTTGTCCGATAGAAAAGGAAAACGGTTTAACTTGGACCGACGCAAAGACAAGTACGAGTGGTTTATCACGGACCAATAGAAGACGTGATTGTAACGGTTATACCTCGACCGATAGAAGAGAGGCGTAGAGGTTGCTATCTTTTACCTATTGAAAAAGATAAAGAGAGGACGTAGGCTCGTTTATAGCCGAACCTCTATAAATCCTCGTGTCATTTATTTTCCGCACTTTTTATTTATGCTTTTGCAAACGGCGCAAATATCCGATCCCATACCCAACAAATGGTATCGGAGCGGTACTCCAATACGTGGCTTAACATCCGAGGAGAAAAGATCCAATGGCGTTTCAACTTGCTCCTGTCGAAGGACTTGCTCTCAACCGACCACCTTTCTTTGATGGCTCAAATTATTTGACATGGAAGAAAAAGATGTCGATATTCATCCGAGCATACGACATCGAGATTTGGAAGATTATTTGCCTTGGCCCGAAAGTTCCAATCAAAACCGACGGTACGCTCAAATCTTTCGAAGAATACGACGATGCCGATTGGAAAAATGACCATCTAAATTGTAAGGCTACTCAACTCTTATTTTGTGCCTTAAATCCGGAAGAGGTCAATCGAATCTCATCGTGTGAGAGTGCGAAAGAAATATGGAAAATTCTAGAAATCATACACGAAGGTACGACTCAAGTCAAGGAGACGAAAATCACTATGCTTCTCCATGACTACGAGTTATTCATGATGAAAGGTGACGAGTCCATCACCAATATGCTCGACCGATTCTCGGTCATCACAAATGGACTTGTGTCATTCGGAAAACCATTATCTAGTAGTGAAAAGGTTAAGAAAATTTTACGATCACTACCTAGCGAATGGGACGGCACCGTGACTGCAATTATGGAATCTAAAGATCTCAACACGCTCGATTTTAGTGCCCTTGTTGGTTCACTAATCAATTATGAGATTGTATTAAAATCACGAAGTGTCAAGCTGAAGCCAAAGGAACGATCATTAGCCATGAAGGCTAAGATATCAAGAAAGAAAGAAGAAACCCCGGTGGAGGAAAGCGACGAAGAAGCGGCATATTATGCCAAAAATATTAATAAATTCCAAACCTTATTAAACCAGAGGAAGAAGGATATCTCGAGCGAAACGAAGAAATTCGACAACTCTTGTCGACAATGTGGAAAACCAGGCCACTTCGCTAAACATTGCCGTGCTAAACCCAAAAAGGAGGTTCTCGTGGCAACATGGAGCGATGAAGACGAAGACGATGATTTCATCAATCAAAATAATCTCACTCTCATGGCCCGGAGTTCGATCGACGACAGCGATGTCGAAAGCCAAGTAAGTACATCCTCCCGTGATGAACTTTTTGATGCATTTGAATTACTTCATACGTATTTTCAAAATGCATTATCGGAAATCAAATCCCTTAAGTCTAAAATTAAATCTTTGGAAATTGAAAATTCCAAAATTATCGAGAAGGGAAAATTTGTTGAAATCGATCATTCAAAGTGTATTGAAAATGAAAATATTTTGAAGAATGATCTCGCTAAAATTCAAACCGAGCTTAAATCTTTGACAAAGAAATTCTCGTGTGGAAACGAAAAATTTGAACAAATGCTTGGTGTTCAAAAATTTACTTTGAATAAAGAGGGGTTAGGATTCAAAACTCGTTCGAAAAATGAATCCGTTAATTTTAAAATACCCCATTGCGAAAAGTGTTTAAAAATCAGGCATCATATTTCAAGTTGCAAAAGCCCGAGACAGACGATAAAAATTAAGAAAATTTGGGTTCCTAAAGGAACAATCGTTTCAAATATCGTCTACGTTTCTAAACAAAAACCAACTATAGGTTGGATCCCCAAACATTGATTTTTGGTATTTTACTTAGGGGGAGTAATTTTTTTAAACGGATAATATTTTCAGGGGGAGTTAATACCCTTGTATTTATTTTTGCATATTTGATTATTTATTGATTTTTTTTTTGGTATTTTATTGCACTTTTTGATGAATACAAAAAGGGGGAGAGATAGGAGAATGGAGAAATAAGTCGAAAATGTGATTAACCGTGAAAGGGGGAGAAAAATCGAAGAAAATCGATAGCATACAAAAAGAATTAGAAAAACGAAGGAGTTGAAGAAAAATGAGGAGACATCGAAAAGACGATGAAAAATTCGAAAAAATTCGAAAAGTTAAAAGAAAGGAGAAAGAAGGAGTCGAAAAATAAATGGGAGAAGAAACTAATGAAATGGACAAAGTCGAAAACTTTGGTCTATACACATATACATATACTTATATTTTGCAGGAAAATCCCATTGACGAAGTGTTGTTTTGTAATCATCAAAAAGGGGGAGATTGTTGGAACATTTTGTTCCATACATAAATTAAAAGTGTTTTGATGATTAATGTTGACAAACAAAACAAAACAATGATGAGGCGAAGCAAAGCATCGAAGGAAACGAAGTGCAAAAAGCTGGAAAAACACAAAGCTAACGTACGTAACAAGGAACGGTTAACGTACGTAATGTATGGCAATTAACGTACGTAATAGTATGAAGTTAACGTACGTAAACAAGTTCAAACCAGATGAACATTGGAGGAGTCAAAAGTCAGAAAATCATGCAACGGATATATGACGTCCGCAGTGACGTAGTGATAACGTACGTAACGAAGGAAATGATAACGTACATAATCAAAATGACGAAACTCCCTGGACTGTTTTGTGAAGATGCTAATGTACGTAACCAGGAAGGATTAACGTACGTAATGGGAAGCATATAGCGTATGTAATGAAGGTCCTGGCAGCTAACGGCTAGTTTGTTCATGGAGGCTATAAATACCATGCTTATGGTATTGATCAAGAACAACAACACAAAGCACTCTATACCCTGATCAGAGATTGATATTCATTATATTGTTGTTGTAATATTGAGCTTACATTGAGTGATTAAGTGTTATACACAAAATCATACATGTGCGGTAAAAGAAAAGATACGATTGGATTCAGTGTTATTAGGATCAAGGATCCGGCATTGTTAGAATCGCAATCGCTATCTTCGTGAGGTTTATCTAGTACCCATAGAAAGCTAGAGCGGTTGATTCCTTGTCCGATTGAAAAGGAAAATGGTTTAACTTGGACCGACGCAAAGACAAGTACGAGTGGTTTATCACGGACCAATAGAAGACGTGATTGTAACGGTTATACCTCGACCGATAGAAGAGAGGCGTAGAGGTTGCTATCTTTTACCTATTGAAAAAGATAAAGAGAGGACGTAGGCTCGTTTATAGCCGAACCTATATAAATCCTCGTGTCATTTATTTTCCGCACTTTTTATTTACGCTTCCGCAAACGGCGCAAATATCCGATCCCGTACCCAACAGCCACACCCGGCCACGCAATATGAACCCAGAAGGTCATATGAATGAGAATGACCACAATGAATATCAATGAATAATAATTCGACAAGACCAAGATGACTCACCGAGATAAAAATAATAGTGACGTGATTGATAACCCAATGAAATGATTTGGAACTGTCGTTCCTCGTGAATGAAATGATTATTCGACAATTACAAGTCTCAATATGATTAATACCATGATGAATGAGTTATGGTTATGAATAATCAACAACAAAAGGAATGAATATCCTTTTAACCGAGTAAGAATTAACTTACACAACACCGATGAAGAATGTCCGTCCACGAACAACGTCCTAAATGAAATGTCGGTCGCTCGAACAACCTTGAATAACACAATTTACAATAATTTGATCATTACACGAATCAAATACGATCATAACCGACTCAAACGTCGATACAACAATATCCAAACTCGAATATATCGAAACCAACTCCAAGATGAGTATTTCAAACCATGAAAACACTATCAATGATATCAATAATCTCACAGGAATCCACAATTTCAAGATTACAACAACGTCAAACGGAAATCCCCAAATTATCCGAAGTCAACCCCAAGGGTTCTTGATATAAATCCCCAAAATAGCCATTAAATCCGTAGGCATACATTTATCCAAGGTAGATAATCTATATCTAATATATTCCAACAACAATCCAAGCTTACACGAAGAAATCGGAAGGAAAAACCCAAAAATCCGAAATTCTAGATCCAAGAGATTAATACCTTTGATTTGATGAGATGAAGATGATGAAATGATGATTAATCCAAATGATGAGCTTGAAGATGATGATAGATGAATACACCTCGAAGAAAACTCTCCAAATCGTCCGAAATCGCCCAAAACCGAAGAAAAAATGAGAAGGAATGGTAAATGACGAAATCTGGACTACACTGTCCAATTTATAGTAACTCCAGGTTAACGTGCGCTAGCCCTTGTGCGTAGCGTGCGCTAACGGGTATTTTGGGTAGTCCAGTACCCACTGACCGAAACGGTAGCATGCGCTACGTACCTTCTGTAGCGTTCGCTACGGCCGTACACTTAGTGTGCGCTAACCCCAAAATGTTAGCGTGCGCTAACGAATTATCCGATGCCCAGTACTGGAGTCCAAAACCTTCTGTCCTCTGATCTGATCTCGGTAGCGTGCGCTACAACCAACAATTAGCGTGCGCTACTACACCGTTTGCGTACGCTAAAAACCACTCATAGCGTGCGCTATGAATTAATCCAATGCAGTCCGGTAGCCACTGGACTCAACCTGATCCATCCTTAGCGCGCGCTACACCAAATATTAGCGTGCGCTACTACAACCCACTAACGCGCGCTACTTACCATTCGTAGCGTGCGCTACTTATAACTCACCTGCAGTCCAGTACCTTCTGGACTGCAGCCAGGGTAACATTAGCGTGCGCTAATGCTGAGTGGTAGCATGCGCTACGTGTACTCAATTAGCGCGCGCTAAAAGAGTACGTAGCATGCGCTACTCCTCACGCACAGCCCACAATGAAAATGACAATGATGATAAACACGGCACGAAACTCCAATTAGATTAGTGATGAATGACGATTGATACACGATACAATTACTCTGGACGATGAATACAATGATTGAATATGAGTGACAAATGATCATTAATGAGTGAAATATACCGAGTGACAATTACTGAATGATAAATACTGAATGATAATGACTGAATTACAACCGGGTATTACATACACCCCCCTTAAAAGAGTTTCATCCCCGAAACTAAGAGTCAAACAACTCGGGATAACTCTCCCGCATACTATCCTCGGTTTCCCAAGTAGCCTCTTCGACTCCGTGTCTAGACCACTGAATCTTGACCAAAGGGATCGACTTATTCCTCAACTGTTTGATTCGTCGCTCTAAGACTCGTATGGGATGCTCCTCATACGAATGATCATCAGCGATCTCGATTTCATCAAACTGAAGTATGTGACTCGGGTCGGAAACATACTTCCGTAACTGAGATACGTGAAACACATTATGAATTCGGCTCAACGCCGGAGGTAAAGCCAATCGATAAGCTAACTCGCCTACTCGATCCAAAATCTCAAACGGTCCAATGAATCTCGGACTCAAATTTCCCCTCTTCCCAAAACGAAAGATACCACGACTCGGGGATACCTTGACCAACACGTTGTAACACCCCGAGATATTCGGAATAATTACAGCGCCGTAAACCCTTTAAGGAGGATTTACAAGGCTAATTTAAAAGAAATGTAAATATAATCCAATCGTACAACTGAAGTTCAAAATACAGATTTGGTTCAACTGATCCAATGAGTTAACTTATACAACCATATCGAAAATGACATTATTAAAACCTACGTACTCGAGTACTAAATGAACCAAGAAGACAAATCACAATAACAATAAACATGAACCACATCACTGAGCCGTTTCATCGTCCTGTCGGTACTGTGGTTGCTTCCCCGCTCCTCGGCTACCTGAACATCAAAATAATGTCCACCCCCGAAGGGGTTAGCAAAAAAATGCTAGTACAAGTATCATAATACATAAATCATCAGTGCATCATAAAACATGCAAACGAACTTTCGTCATCGGAATCCAACGATGTGAATCCTCACGATTCCATCAACACAATACAGGGTAATCCAGCGATCCAGCGCCCTTGGAATAGATCCCCATGATGATCCCGTCGGACCAACGCATGGTGGAAAACCCGTCCAGCGATCCAGCGCCCTCAGCATAGATCCCCATGATGATCCCGTCGGACCAACGCATGGTGGACATTCGATCCAGCGCCCTCAGCATAGATCCTCATGACCCCCTCGGATCATATATATCATAAACCAATCAATTATGCATACATATATGCATTTCAATAAGTTCATCAATACGAACAATTTACAACGAATACCACGAGAAATTAAAGAAATAAATCTCAGATTCGACAACATGAACAGAACCATATGCATGATCAAAGTTTCAATATAAATCAAACTCATCATATGATACTTGCCTCGAAAATGGCAAGAATGAAATACTCCAACAAATGACACGCGTCCGTATGTCACCGCCCCTCGATCGTCCCCTATGCAAGGCTCGGACCTAAGAAATAATAAAGAATTCCTCTCAAGTCGCACGAGCGTCTAACAATCCGGTTTACGGCCGCAAGCTCTAAAAAATGAATTACGCTGAACTACTTAGCGCGCTACGTATTATACGTAACGTGCGCTAATCCTACCCGATTACATATGCAAATGACCAAGTTTAGCGTGCGCTAGCTGTGTACTGACAGTCCTCTCGAGCAGCCGATTGCCACGCACGATGACATAACGTCGTTACGTACCCAGCGTAGCGTCGTTACTCATTCCCGATAAGCGCACGTTAATATATACATCTTAGCGTGCGCTAACCGTGCATGGCGATCCTCTGGGTAAAAACTTGAGCTAAAGGTGATGAAAACTCATGAAATCCTCAGTGTTAATACATGCCAACTCCGTGCATATCATGCTCATACGGTTTATGAAAGATCTTTATGGATTAAATGACTACGAGACACAAGGATACGTATCATCATTACTACACCATAATTCATCTTGATCTTCAAGAAAATATTCTAAGTTCAATTCATTCCAAGTCCCAAAACATATGATTCCTTACGTAAAACATAAGAACTAGGTAATCTCCATATCTGGTCATAATCGGTTTGAAGATACATGAATATGCTTAGGAGTCCATATACTAAAAAGGTTGATGGATTATACGATGAATAAGTGCGAAGCGTCAAAAATATCCTTCTAACACATGATGTTCGACTACTAACGAATTTAGCCGACTAGATAATCATGATCAAAACGTCCTTCATACTAGTACTTAGTATTGGTGAAGAATCACCTACCTCAAAGTAGTGAAGAACAAGGAGGAATTGAAGCAATCAGCGTCGAAGGCTTGAACACCAATCCCCAATGATCTACAATCTTCAACACGAGCTAGGATGCTGATATTAAGTGTTTAGGATGAAGAGAGTAATTCTCTAAGTATAAGGATTCGGATGAGGAAGTGAAAAGGCGAAAATACGAAAAGGGATCTGTCCTATTTATACAAAATGGTTATTAGCGCGCGATCCATATTCATAGCGTGCGCTAACGGCTATTTGAAACTTGCGATTTCCTTGTACTCAGCCTTTAGCGTGCGCTACCCTCATGTGAGTAGCGTGCGCTAACGCGTTGACTTGGCTTTTTCCCGAAAGCCGTCCAGGTTCATCCCGACAGAATCCGACCAAGATCCCCGGCCTGATCTCACCTACCAACACGTCTCAATCATATTGACCATGTATAGCGTGCGCTAAGGTTCCTTCGTAGCGTGCACTATGGATCCAAGTTAGCGTACGCTACACTTAGACGATAGTGTGCGCTACATGCGCAGAATCACAATTTTTAAATCACATTCATGAAATCATACGCTCAACAACACCAGATTATGAAATACGGAGAATAATACTCAGATCAAAGTGCAACAATTACAATATCACAAGTTCCAAATACATATCGGAAATCTCGGGTATTACATCCTTCCTCCCTAAAAAGAAGTTTCGTCCCGAAACTTAAGATGAAAACAACTCTGGATATCTAGCCTTCATACTGTCCTCTGTTTCCCAAGTGGCCTCTTCAGCTCCATGTCGTGACCATTGTATTTTAACCAAGTGTATTGGTTTATTCCTCAATTGTTTGATCCGACTCTCAAGTACCTTGATTGGTCTCTCTTCGAAGGTGTTGTCACTAGCTATCTCGATCTCGTCGAAATCAATGACGTGACTGGGGTCTGGTACATACTTCCGCAATTGGGATACGTGAAACACACTGTGAACATGACTCAGCGATGGCGGTAAGGCCAACCTGTATGCTAAATCCCCAACTCTCTCGAGGACCTCAAATGGCCCGATATATCTCGGACTTAGCTTACCTTTCCTCCCAAAACGGAAAATCCCTCGTGTAGGAGACACCTTCAATAGTACATGGTCCCCAACATCAAACTCTATAGGGCGACGACGTACGTCTGCATAAGACTTCTGTCGACTGCGGGCGATCAGCGGTCTCTCTCGAATCAAAGCTATCTTCTCTTGAGTCGAACTATCAATTAGGTTCCGTCCCGATCAAATCAGAAGAATCATCCCATCACGGGGTGATCGGCATATTCTCCGTACAATGCTTCAAATGGTGCCATCTTAATAGAAGCATGCCAACTATTATTGTAGGTTAATTGATCAGCGGCAAATGAACTTCCCGATCGGTCGACCAATCTAAGGCACAAGCTCTAAGCATGTCTTCTACTGTTTGTATAGTCCTTTTGGGTGGCCGTCCGTTTGGGGATGATAAGCCGTGCTAAAGTTGAGCTCAGTCCCCAAAGCCACGTGTTGCCTTCGAAGTGCGACACGAAGCGACCATCTCGTCTGAAATAATGGTCTTGGCGTCCCATGCAATTTGACTACCTCTGCGATGAATACTCGCGCCAATCTCTCGGGTCCCCAAGTATATTTAATTCCTAGAAATGAGCCGACTTGGTTAGTCGATCAACTATAACCCAAATCATGTTCATTCCCATTTTGGTCCTTGGCATCGGTGATGAAATCCATCGAGATATCCTCCCACTTCCACTCGGGGATGGAGCGGCTTTAACATTCCGGCAATTTGATGTTCAATCTTAACTTTGTTGACAAGTCAAACACTTGAAGCGTGCTGCTACGTCCTTCTTCATATTCCCCCACCGGAAGTTTTGTTTTAGATCCTTATACATCTTACTGCTTGCCGGGTGAATAGAATAAGGTGCGCTATGAGCTTCCTTGAGTGTCCGTCTCAAATCATCATCGTCGGGAACGCAAAGTCGACTGCGAAATCTCGAACTCCATCATCTTGTATCACGAATCCTAGGGCCTTTCCTTTCTTTACTTCGTCACATAACCGAAGGATCAGAGAATCGTTTAACTGCTTTAGATTTGATCTCCTTGACTAGTGATGAAGTCAGTTCCATCACATATAGTTGCCCTTGATTCCTAGTGCCCATACTTCAATCCCTTCGCGGATCAGTTCCGTTGAATCTTTGGTTTGGGATGTAAGTTCTTCAAACACTAGAAGAGAAACGAGGTTTATGGCTCAAAGCATCGGCTACTACGGTTGCTTTACCGGATGGTAAAGAATCTCCAATTCTTAATACTTGATCAATTCCATCCACCTTCTCTGCCTCATGTTTAATTCTTTCTGACTGAAAATGTACTTGAGGCTCTTATGATCTGTAAAGATCTGACAATGAGTGCCGTACAAATAATGTCTCCAAATTTTCAATGCAAAGACTACAGCTGCTAGCTCCAGATCATGAGTCGGGTAATTAACCTCGTACGGTTTCAACTGCCGAGAAGCATAAGCAATCACCTTATTCTTTTGCATCAACACACAACCCAGACCCTGATTTGAAGCGTCGCTGTATACCATGAATCCATCAGTTCCCTATGGTAATGCTAATATAGGTGCTGTCGTCAGTCTCCTCTTAAGTTCGTCAAAACCAGCCTAGCATCTCTCTTCCCACGTGAACTTTTGAGTTTTCTGTAATAGCTGAGTGAGCGGACGAGCAATTTTTGAAAATCCCTCTACAAAACGGCGATAATATCCGGCCAAGTCCTAAGAAACTCGGACTTCCTTCACGTTATTAGGAGCTTCCCATTCCAAGATTGCTTCGACTTTCTTGGGTCCACTGCACTCTGTCGGTGATATCACATGCCCAAGGAAAGTTACTTCCCTAAGCGAACTTCGCATTTGGAAAGCTTTGCATATAAGTGTTCCTTCCTCAAGGTGCTCAAAATCACACGCAAATGTTCGGCATGCTCATCTGTGTCCTTGAATATATCAAGATGTCATCAATGAAGGCGACCACAAATTTATCCAAGTATTCTAAGAATACCCGATTCATCAATTGCATGAATACCGCGAGGATCATTTGTAAGTCGAAATGGCATCACTACAAATTCATAATGCCGTCTAGGGACACAGCAGACTTTGGTATATCGATTCCTTAATTCTCAGCTGATGGTATCGATCGCAAGTCGATCTTTGAGAATACCCTTGCCCCTTGCGGTTGATCAAACAAGTCGTCGATCCGAGGTATAGGATACTTATTCTTGATTGTCACTTTGTTGAGCTCCTGTAATCAATACGATTGGAGGGATCCGTCTTTCTTCCGGACAAAGAGAACGGGTGCTCCCCAAGGAGAAACGCTAGGTTGAATATAACCCTTCTGTAATAATTCCTCTAGTTGCTTCTTTAACTCATACATCTCGGTTGGCGCCATGCGGTATGGTGCTCTGGAAATAGGAGCAGCTCCAGGCTCTAATTCGATAGTGAATTCCACCTCTCTCTGCGGAGGTAACCCAGGTAGTTCGTCAGGAAACACATCGGAGAATTCATTCACAACTGGAATAGATGAGAGCTCTACTCCTTCCTCTTTCCTAATGGCATAACACCAAAGTCCATGACATCCCTGCTTCAGTAATTTCACGACTTTCATTGCTTTGATCAATTTTCCCGAACTTCCCGGTCTCAATCCTCGGAATAAGTGTTCAGATCCGTCATCAGCAATGATAGAAATGACTCTCTTTCGGTAATTCAGAATAGCTCCATAACGGTTGAGCCAATCGTCTCCAAGAATTAAATCGTCACTGTAGATGTCAACTACAATAAGGTTCGATGGCGATCTCTCTCTCCTATAGACCTTTGGAAAATCTCTAGCTTCTAGGGTTCCCACAATTTTCTCTCCGCTCGGTAAACCCACAACATAAGGTTCACAATCATACAAGCACGAGATTTTCAAATGATTAACACAGTTCAAAGATATAAAAGAATGCGTAGCTCCTGAATCAAATAAGACACTAACTGGTTGCAAAAGGATCTGAATCGTACCTGATGCAGCGGTACGTATTCGATAAATCGACTTCTTCATTTCGTAAATACTTGGAGGGACGGACCCAGTGCTAGATGCTTCTCTTTTCCCAACATTCTGCTGATGGAAACCACTTTGCTGCGTCTGGTTTACACTAGTGTCCTTCGAAACTGGTACAAGAGTGCGAGTGCCAAAAGATCGAGTCGCATTCCCACAAAATGTTGCGCGATGCCCTTCCTGTCCACACTCGAAACAGGTCACAACAGGCGCGAAACAGTCACGTCGAACAGGCCCCGCTTTGCCACAGTTATAACATTTCTTCCTGCGTGAAGCAGATTTGTGCTACAGGAACTTCTTTCCACCTCGAGAAGGATGCGGAGGCCTCCTGGATGAATGAAAAGAGGACTGGCCCCTGCGAGGCCCACTACTCTTATTCTCCGTGAAGTTGCCAACCACTTTATGCTTCTTTGCTTCCGTTGATTTCTCTACTGCTGCCTCTTTCATATCATAGGCGAGTGCTTTGTCCTGATACTGTCGCAAGGTGGTACATTCAAACCCGGAAATATCTTCTTGAATTTAGGCTTCATTCGCATGTCGAAATGAAAAATCCTCTCCGCCTCGGTCACGACCAAGTGGCGCACATAAGTCGATTGGTGATTAAAATTCTTAATCACGTCATCACAGATGCTTGAATTTTGTGGTGAGAAAAACTCCGGACTCGGGCCTCTCTAACTAGGCGAGGACAATCTGCGCTTCCATCATTAATTTGAACTCCGTCAGTCGACATTATGCTCCTTAGGTCGAATGGCCTCCCACCGATCAGCCTCCCCGTCGGAAGATCTTGGCGGCGGAACCTTTACATCGTTGGGACGATTAATCCCCACAAAAATCTTCTCTAACTCCTTCATCCGGTGATCAGCGTCTCGTGAGAGTCAAATTTCGGAGGATGAAAATTGATCACCTCGATAAGCCATTTATCTCCCGATTATCCACATTATCTTTCTTGTCCCATCGCCGTCTGCATGCGATCCACAACTTGAGCAAAGCTGGTTTATCGAGCAACCACCTGTGAAGCACTCCGTACGTTAGGATGCATTATTATTTGTTGATCCTGTTGTCCCGGAATGGGAATCCGTTCGGCTAGCGGTTATTTACGGGGTAGACATCGAATCTTCTTGTCTCGCATTTCCGTCGCCCACGACCTTCCGCATCCACGACCTCCCTCAACATCGTAAACACGGATACTCAATATCCAGGCAATCTTTCTAAAAGTAAGTCCATCAATGTTCACAAAACATGAATTAAATAAAGCGGTAGTATTTGAGATCGAAACTTACAACCACGGTCCACACGGCGATCTTGGCTCGCGGTGATGTTACAAGCGACCAATAATCAAATAACGTAAATGCACCCAACTAACGCATTGCCAAGATATCCATGAATCTTAGTTAGATACCATATTCGTAACATTGAGATATTCGGAATAATTCTGTAGCCGTAAACCCTTTAAGGAGGATTTACAAGGCTAATTTAAAGAAATGTAAATATAATCGATCGTACAATTGAAGTTCAAAATACAAATTTGGTTCAACTCATCCAATGAGTTAACTTATACAACCATATCGAAAATGACATTATTAAAACATACGTACTCGAGTACTAAATGAACCAAGAAGACAAATCACAATAACAATAAACATGAACCACATCAACGAGCCGTTTCATCATCCAGCCGGTACTATGGTTGCTTCCCGCTCCTCGACTACGAACATCAAAACAATGTCCACCTGAAGGGTTAGCAAAACAACGCTAGTACAAGTATCATAATACATAAATCATCGGTGCATCATAAAACATGCAAGCGGACTTCCGTCATGGAATCAACGATGTGAATCCTCACGATTCCATCAACACAATCTGAGGTAATCCAGCGATCCAGCGCCTTTGGTATAGATCCCATGATGATCCGTCGGACCAGCGCATGGTGGAAAACCCGTCCAGCGATCCAGCGCCCTCAGCATAGATCCCCATGATGATCCCGTCGGACCAACGCATGGTAGACATTCAATCCAGCGCCCTCAGCATAGATCCTCATGACCCCCTCGGATCATATATATCATAAACCAATCAATTATGCATACATATATGCATTTCAATATGTTCATCAATACGAACAGTTTACAACGAATACCATGAGAAATTAAAGAAATAAATCTCAGATTCGACAACATGAAAAGAACCATATGCATGATCAAAGTTTCAATATAAATCAAACTCATCATATGATACTTGCCTCGAAAATGGCAAGAATGAAATACTCCAACAAATGACACGCGTCCGTATGTCACCGCCCCTCGATCGTCCCCTATGCAAGGCTCGGACCTAAGAAATAATAAAGAATTCCTCTCAAGTAAATGCGAGCGTCTAACAATCCGGTTTACGGCGCAAGCTCTAAAAAAATGAATGCTGAACTACTTAGCGCGCTACATATTATCGTAACGTGCGCTAAGCACGCCAGTTAACGTCGCAAATGACCAAGTTTAGCATCGCTAGCTGTTATGCAGCAGATCCTCTACGAGCGACCCATTGCCTGCTGATGACATAACGTCGTTACGTACCCAGCGTAGCGTCGTTACTCATTCCCGATAAGCGCCGTTAATATATATATCTTAGCGTCGCTAACCGTGCATGGCGATCCTCTGGGTAAAAACTTGAGATAAAGGTGATGAAAACTAATGAAATCCTCGGTGTTAATACATGCCAACTCCGTGCATATCATGCTCATACGGTTTATGAAAGATCTTTATGGATTAAATGACTACGAGACACGAGGATACGTATCATCATTACTACACCATAATTCATCTTGATCTTCAAGAAAATATTCTAAGTTCAATTCATTCCAAGTCCCAAAACATATGATTCCTTACGTAAAACATAAGAACTAGGTAATCTCCATATCTTGGTCATAATCGGTTTTGAAGATACATGAATATGCTTAGGAGTCCATATACTAAAAAGGTTGATGGATTATACGATGAATAAGTGCCTAAGCGTCAAAAATATCCTTCTAACACATGATGTTAGACTACTAACGAATTTAGCGACTAGATAATCATGATCAAGCGTCCTTCATACTAGTACTTAGTATTGGTGAAGAATCACCTACCTCAAAGTAGTGAAGAACAAGGAGGAATTGAAGCAATCCAGCGTCGAAGGCTTGAACACCAATCCCCGATGATGTCTGATGTAATATCGCAATTTGGATTTAGGTAATTTTTATTTTTAGGCGGAGGTCCGTTTAGACAACTCTCTTTTGACCGTTTCGTCATTACGAGAATATTTAATTCTGCACTTTTTGTCATCGAGTTCGTTTCGGTATTGTTTCTTGAGTTAGAGCTTTTTAGGCGCTTTTCCGCACTTGAGTTCGATTCTTGCTAATCTCGTCAAGCTGTTGTTTGAGTTTCTCGTAAGTTCATTTAATGTTATTATTCTTGTTGCAAGCTTTGGTTTGGTGTTTCGATCGCGTATCGTGATTTTAGGACATTTGGGCCATTTCGTAATTTCCCAAAGTTTGGGGTAATTACCTTCCATTATCAATTTCGAGCCTTCGGGTGGTCGGAATCGTGTGTTCTACTAGCTCTTAGATTCGTCTTTGTGAGTACTTTGTAACCGTATCTTCGGTTCGTATTCGAGTTCGGGTTTCGGTGTCGTTTTGTTGAGTTCGGGATTACTAAACAACTTTTCTAAGTATGAGTTCGGCTTAGTAAAAATCACCATAAATTCTTGGAAACTTAAAAATTCTGAATCTTTGCAACATTATAGAGCATCAAGTTAGCTTTCCAATGGTTCAAGCGGTGAGTCAATCGGAGTCAGCAGAAGGAGTTATGGTCGAAATAGCCAAGGCCGCACGGTGTGCCTTTTTGGTGTTGAAGGGGTTGTACCGTGTGCGCGGCACACTCAGTGTGCCGCGGCACTAAGATGATTCTGGGCGTTTTGGTGGCCACGGGCCGCGGCACACTTGTCTGTGCGCGGCACCGATGCGAATCGGCTATTTAATGGCACAGGTGAGTTATCCGGCCATTTCTCATTTTTCCTTCGTTCCTTAGCGATTTCTTGACATAAATGGATGGATTTGAGTAATAGAATCATAGAACAACACGTTTTGGAAGTTTGATTCATGGATTAACATCATATTCCACCGGATCGAAGGTAAGAACACCTAAACTCTTGGTTTTGGGAATTTTGAGGTTTCTTGATGTTTTGGCGATTTGATTCGTTTTAGTTTAGATTATTGTTAGAACATGGTTGTATACTCGAAATCATTCATTACCTGAAGTTTTGTGAAGCGAATTTGAGTATTACCTTGAATAATCGATTGAATTGGACTATGCCCTCAAGGTGTCAGATAAAATGCTTGATGAGTAGAACTTGGGAAGTTCCATACGTTTTCGTAGAATTGTGATTGAATTGACATCGTTGTGACTTAGGAGCGAATTCTTGTGAAGAACTCGAGTCGGAACCCTTCCGTTCGTTGCCTTCCTTGGGGTTCGAGCTTCCCGGTCGAACCGTGTTCTTCGGAGCGTTAGGTAGCGGTTATTAAGGCAAGTATCTTACTATACGACTTGTATCTTGCGACTAGTTATTACGTATGAGATGTATAATGACTTTGCTTGCCTTCGTAAATATGTTCCGTTTGAGTTGGTTGTGTTTTCTGCAATTTGAAGGCTTTGTGATAATAGTGTTATATCAGTATACGTGTTAGGCGTTGTGCCATTTGTGCAGGAATGCGACGTACATATGGGATGGTTGTACACTTGGTTGTACAATGTATTGTGTACCGAATGTGTGTTATGTTGGTTAAATGTCGTTGATTGATGATAGTTGTTGCGAGTGTCGAGGTTGTGTTATTTGCGTGCAATGTACGATTTTGTGGTGATCAAGGTGATTGATTAATTGTGCTCGTTGTTGTATGTAATGTGAATGTGAATATGTGTGTGACCGCTAAGTTCACTCGTGTTGGTTCGGCGACCTACGAGGATTCGTGGCGGTGGACTACGGGATCGAGAACTTAGTGAGTGCGAGGTCTAATCGTCTTTGATCGTGAGGCCTAGGATAGCATGGCGGTGGACCATGAGTTTCGGACACGGTCGTCAGCCGGGTGAGCTCGGCGGGCTTACGGTGACACGTGGCGGTGGACTACGGTGTCGGGAGTGTGTGTGCGATGTTGTGATTGATATAGTCCGTGCGGGTTGTTATGCCTACGGAGACACGTGATGATGGATCACGGTGTCGGAATTGGTTATGTTTGGTTAATAGTCCGTGTGGGTTGTTGAACCTACGGAGACACGTGGCAGTGGATCACGGTGTCGAAATTGATTATGTTTGTTTAATTGTGCGTGATGTAGTCCGTGCGGGTTGTTGAACCTACGGAGACACGTGACGGTGGATCACGGTGTCATGAGCATGATACTTTTCAAATCAAAGTTTTTAGGAAAAGTTTTAAGAAAGAATGTTGGGCCGAGCCCCACGAGATTTATGGAAATGTTTAGGTATTATGTATTGAATTATGAAACGAGTTTTGGGTTAAGGCCCTTAAGTTTTCGAAAGGTTTTGTGAATCGGGACTTGAGGTCTTAAGGTTTTGAAATTTTAAAAAAAAATTCGAGATGATAATCGATTTTGAATGCTTCATAGCTTATCTTCCCTTGTGAAAACCTCACGGGAATATTTGATACTTGATTATTATATTTGATCACGATTATTAATTGCTTGTTACATTTCGTATGATTTGATACTTGCACTAGTAAAGCAGTGGAGTTTTACTAACCCCAAATGTCGGGGGTGGATGTCTGTTTGCGTCGGTACATGCAGTTCGGGAGGCGATCACGGATTGGCACAAGAGGATGACGAGCTACGATACTAATCATGAGTCGAGAGTTATTTTGATTTTTGTTGTGTTGTCGAGTTGATTTCGGTCTTATTTGTATTGTATTTCGACCTGTGTGGGTAATGTTATTTAAGTCGTTTTATCGATTGGGTTGTGTGACCTCATGATGCAGTGTATTCACGTGTAAGTGACCATATCGGTCTGTATCATTTTATTGTTTGACCACAGTCGACAAGCATTTGGTTGTTTATGGATGTTTAGCTTTGGTAGATCCTTGTGGAAAGGGTCTACGGCGTGTAATATTCCATACGGTTTTGGGGATGTTACAATTATGGTATTAGAGCTTAGGTTTGCGGAAACATAGGTGTCGGGTCGTTTCAAGTCATGTTTTGTCGAGTAATGTGTTGTCTTGTCGTTCGAGTCGTCGGGTGACAAGTTGAGTTGTGCGTGGTCACAACGTGTCGGTTATGTTGTCGGACGAGATTAGTATCGTGGCGTTTGTCACCTCCGTGCGACTGTGGATGTAAGTCTCCTCCTTTATGCGTAATACTGTGTATCTCGATTCTATCTTAGTGAGTTGATTGCGGTGCATGATTTTCTTTACACGGCATTGTGTGATGTAGTCGTGTTTAATACTTGTGGCACATGGTATGAGTATAGTGGCGTATTGTTGTTTTACTTTTGAACCACCGCGTGGGGTGGTATGGTGTGAAGGTTGTAAACCTTGATGGGTTCAATGAAGGTACCAACGGTAGAGTTTGTGAGAAACTCAAACGAATGATTTTCTTTGTGTGTTTAAACTTGATACCACGAGATGCATTTGATTGAATTGGCGACCACGGTTGCCATTTGAGTATGTGGTTTTAAATTATTTGTTTTGGAATGTTGTAATTTTTGTCCGCTATGGGTAAGTTTGTGAATGTTTCTAAAGGACTTCTGATTTGAGAATTTTGTAGAAATCGATTTTTGGAAAATATTTTGGTGGTGCGGTCAAACCATGGTTTATATGGATTTTAAAATTTGTTAAATTTTGACAAATGGGTCGTGTATTTTCAAATGACCTGATCAAGCGGTATTTGAAAAATGTGTTTTGAAGTACTTCGGACATTGTAAAATATTACCGTCGTTTTGTTTATGAACTAAAGGATTTCGGAAAATCTTTATTTTGCGAAGCGATTTTTGTTTTTTGGGATTTTGAACTTCTTATGTCCATGTGTTGGGGCTAAGTGGTTGTGATAAGTTTGTAGTGTTGTTGTGCTCGCGGAGAATGTTTTAGTGTTTTCTAAATGTTGAGATACATGGTTTTGATTAAATGGCCGAGGTATTAAACAAAGTGCTTTCAAAATTTCACCCACAAAATATTTCGAACTCGCGAATTTTTATATGATCATTCGAACAAGTACCTCGATAAACTTGTTTTTTTAAATATTACGGTGTTGGACCACAGCGGTATGCTTAATGTTTTAACCATGTATCTTTGAGGTATAGGTCGTTCATCTTTATCGATGTGAGCGTGTGAATATTGCATTGTCTTTGCTGATTTTGGGCTTATGTCGATTATGTGAGGTTTGTTTTATCTTGTTATTACGATTGGATGTCCGTTCGGTATGCTTGGGGGTCGAGTCGAGGCCGTGGTCATGGTCGTGGTCGTGGTCGTAATCGGGAGAGGAGAGGGCGACTCCCTCCTTGCGAGTACCAATCGGCTCGGTCTGGATCGGGGATATTCGACTAGCGTTAATGTTGGCGTTGGCGCCGCCACCATCCTTCGTCGGTGGTTGATCGGTTAGTGCGGATGAATCGGGTGCGTCGGGATGAGAACCCGAATAGGGATAACGGAACTAGTAAGTGGTTACGAGATGTGATGAAGATACGGCCGCCCGTTTTGTGGGTTCGTCGACTTGTTAGGTTAGGAAAAGCGGCTCTTCCAGTTGGATAGAATATTTGATCTTTGTAGCTTGTCAGGATGATAGGAGGGTACCCGTTGCTCAGTACCTACTCGACAAAGAAGGCTGCTGACCGGTGGCCTTGTTGTAGTACTGCGGATCGTACACCTACATGAAATTTGAGTTTAAGACCGCCATGGAAGCGAGTATTGCCGTGCACATTCGTGAGCGAGAATCGTTGAGTTTTTCTTGGCTCGCCCCGGGATGTGTCAATATCCCGGGCGATAGTCGATTATAATCGACGATTAGCTTATGTTCGTGATCAAGTGAGAAGTGAAGCGGACAAGGTCCGATACTTCAATATGCGCATGAAACCCCATATCCGTGAGAATGCGGCTCCGCTCATGTGTACCACCACGAAGGAATATCGGGACCGAGCTTTAGCCATTGAGATGGCCGTTTACGTGACGGAATCAGTTCGAGAGTAAGAGACGAGAAGACCTCGAGGAATTTTTCAAGAGGCCGGAGGAGTGAGATCAGTGAGCTGTTGCTTGAGTTTCATGCAGGAGCACTCCTCGTTCGGTTGACCGTCTAAGAACCTTACCCCGGAGGCGAGTAAGGCGATCGGTGTGAAGACACGCTTTAGCTGCGATCGTGTAGGCCATGCGAGGCAGAATTGTCGTTCGCCACTTAGGTTAATTGTTTTAAGTGCGGCCAGCCAGGGCACCAAGCGGTGCATTGTGAGTCCGTTGCACAGGTGGAGGCGCATCTATCCCTTTCCCTTTTGCTTCGGGAATCGGGTTTTCATTCCTACTCGGGGAGGGCCGGTGGTGTCGATGATGTAGTTGTGTATCGTACTTTGTGCTATAATTCGTGTAGAGATCGATATTTGTTGCGTGAACTTTCTGGTTTTGTTTCTATTCTATCATGATGTTTTATTTTAAGTTTCGGAATGAAACTTAATTTTAATAGGATAGAATGTAATATCCGGTATTCTCGTTTTCCGTTATCTTGAATTGTTTGTGTTTTGGCGTCGGACATTTTCTTGTTGATGAGAATCGGAATGATTTCTATCGTAATACTCTATTTGTTTACGTAGCATAGCCGTTTTAGTCGGGTGCGACTTGTTGTCGCGTACATTTCTTTGATTAAATGTGTGCATATGATGTGGTATGTGATGCGTCGTTAATTGATTGTTATTGTTTTGAATCATTGCGGTGGCGTTGTTATGAGTCGTCGTGGGCGTGTTTTCCTGTTGTATATTCTTCGCATTTCTTGTAGCGTTTTGCCAATGGGCAAAAGTTATGCGCTTCTTGTGTATCTCGTTGAGGTTTCTGTTGGGATATTGCTTCTCCCTACTTATTTTAAGTTTCGAATGAAACTTCTTTTAAGGAGGGTAGAATGTAATATCCACAATTCAATTCCGGTAATTTTCATTTTTAGCGGAGGTCCGTTTAGACAACTCGCTTTTGGCCGTTTCGTCATTACGAGAATATTTAATTCTGCACTTTTTGTCATCGAGTTCGTTTGGTATCGTTTCTTGAGTTAGAGAGCTTTTTAGGCGCTTTCGCACTTGAGTTCGATTCTTGCGAATCTCGTCAAGCCCCATTGTTTCTAGTTTCTCGTAAGTTCATTTAATGTTGTTATTCTTGTTGCAAGCTTTGGTTTGGTGTTTCGATCGCGTATCGTGATTTTCGGACATTTGGGCCATTTCGTAATTTCCCAAAGTTTGGGGTAATTACCTTCCGTTGTCGAATTTCGAGCCTTCGGGTGGTCGGAATCGTGTGTTCTACTAGCTCTTAGATTCGTCTTTGTGAGTACTTCGTAACCGTATCTTCGGTTCGTATTGAGTTCGGGTTTCGGTGTCGTTTTGTTGAGTTCGGGATTACTAAGCGACTTTTCTAAGTATGAGTTCGGCATGGTAAAAATCACCATAAATTCTTGGAAACTTAAAAAATTCTGAATCTTTGCAACATTATAGAGCATCAAGTTAGCTTTCGATGGTTCAAGCGGTGAGTCAATCGGAGTCAGGACGAAGGAGTTATGGTCGAAATAGCCAAGGCGCACGGTGTGCCTTTTTGGTGTTGAAGGGGGCATGCCGTGTGCCGCGGCACACTCAGTGTGCCGCGGCACTAAGCTGATTCTGGCGTTTTGGTGGCCACGGGCGCGGCACACTTGTCTGTGCGCGGCACAGGTGAATCGGCTATTTAATGGCACAGGCTGAGTTATCAAGCCATTTCTCATTTTTCCTTCGTTCCTTAGCGATTTCTTGACATAAATGGATGGATTTGAGTAAGAGAATCATAGAACAACACGTTTTGGAAGTTTGATTCATGGATTAACATCATATTCCACCGGATCGAAGGTAAGAACACCTAAACTCTTGGTTTTGGGAATTTTGAGGTTTCTTGATGTTTTGGCGATTTGATTCGTTTTAGTTTAGATTATTGTTAGAACATGGTTGTATAGTCGAAATCATTCATTACCCCTGAAGTTTTGTGAAGCAATTTGAGTATTACCTTGAATAATCGATTGAATTGGACTATGCCCTCAAGGTGTAGATAAAATGCTTGATGAGTAGAACTTGGGAAGTTCCATATGTTTTCGTAGAATTGTGATTGAATTGACATCGTTGTGACTTAGGAGCGAATTCTTGTGAAGAACTCGAGTCGGAACCCTTCCGTTCGTTGCCTTCCTTGGGGTTCGAGCTTCCGGTCGAACCGTGTTCTTCGGAGCGTTCGGTAGCGGTTATTAAGGCAAGTATCTTACTATACGACTTGTATCTTGCGACTAGTAATTACGTATGAGATGTATAATGACTTTGCTTGCCTTCGTAAATATGTTCGTTTGAGTTGGTTGTGTTTTACGCAATTTGAAGGCTTTGTGATAATAGTGTTATATCGGTATACGTGTTAGGCGTTGTGCCATTTGTGCGGGAATGCGGCACATATGGGATGGTTGTACACTTGGTTGTACAATGTATTGTGTACGAATGTGTGTTATGTTGGTTAAATGTCGTTGATTGATGATAGTTGTTGCGAGTGTCGAGGTTGTGTTATTTGCGTGCGATATGCGATTTTGTGGTGATCAAGGTGATTGATTAATTGTGCTCGTTGTTGTATGTAATGTGAATGTGAATATGTGTGTGGCCGCTAAGTTCACTCGTGTTGGTTCGGCGGGACCTACGAGGATTCGTGGCGATCGACTACGGGATCGAGAACTTAGTGAGTGCGAGTCGATCGTCTTTGATCAGCGAGGCCTACGATAACGCATGGCGATGGACCATGAGTTTCGGACACGGTCGTCGGCCGGGTGAGCTCGGCGGGGCTTACGGTGACACGTGGCAATGGACTACGGTGTCGGGGCTGTGTGTGCGATTGTTGTGATTGATATAGTCCGTGCGGGTTGTTATGCCTACGGAGACACGTGGCAGTGGATCACGGTGTCGGAATTGGTTATGTTTGGTTAATAGTCCGTGTGGGTTGTTGAACCTACGGAGACACGTGACAGTGGATCACGGTGTCGAATTGATTATGTTTGTTTAATTGTGCGTGATGTAGTCCGTGCGGGTTGTTGAACCTACGGAGACACGCGACGGTGGATCACGGTGTCATGAGCATTATACTTTTCAAATCAAAGTTTTTACGGGAAAAGTTTTAAGAAAGAATGTTGGGCGAGCCCCACGAGATTTATGGAAATGTTTCGGTATTGTGCTTGTTGAATTATGAAGCGAGTTTTGGGTTAAGGCCCTTAAGTTTTGAAAGGTTTTGTGAATCGGGACTTGAGGTCTTAAGGTTTTGAAATTTTAAAAAAAAATTCCGAGATGATAATCTTATTTTGAATGCTCCATAGCTTATCTTCCCTTGTGAAAACCTCATGGGAATATTTGATACTTGATTATTATATTTGATCACGATTATTAATTGCTTGTTACATTTCGTATGATTTGATACTTGCACTAGTAAAGCGGTGGAGTTTTACTAACCCCAGTAATCGGGGTGGATGTCTGTTTGCGTCGGTACATGCATTCGAGGAGCGATCACGGGATTGGCACAAGAGGATGGCGAGCTACGATACTAATCATGAGTCGAGAGTTATTTTGATTTTTGTTGTGTTGTCGAGTTGATTTGAGTCTTATTGTATTTCGACCCTGTGTGGGTAATGTTATTTAAGTCGGTTTTATCGATTGGGTTGTGTGACCTCATCGATGCAGTGTATTCACGTGTAAGTGACCATATCGAGTCTGTATCATTTTATTGTTTGACCACAGTCGGGCAAGCATTTGGTTGTTTATGGATGTTGCTTTGGTAGATCCTTGTGGAAAGGGTCTACGGCGTGTAATATTCCATACGGTTTTGGGGATGTTACACGATCTTCAACACGAGCTAGGATGCGATATTAAGTGTTTAGGATGAAGAGAGTAATTCTCTAAGTATAAGGATTCGGATGAGGGAAGTGAAAAGGCGAAAATACGAAAATGGATCTTTGTCTATTTATAGAAAATGGTTATTAGCGCGCTAGTCCATATTCATAGCGTGCGCTAACGGCTATTGAAACTTCTTGATTTCCTGTACTCGGCCTTTAGCGTGTGCTACCCTCATGTGAGTAGCGTGCGCTAACGCGTTGACTTGCTTTTTCGGCCGTCGAGTTCATCGACCGCAATCCGACCAAGATCCCGGCCTGATCTCACCTACCAACACGTCTCAATCATATTGACCCACGTATAGCGTGCGCTAAGGTTCCTTCGTGGCGTGCGCTATGGATCAGTTAGCGTATGCTACACTTAGGCGATAGCGTGCGCTACATGCGCGAGAATCACAATTTTTAAATCACATTCATGAAATCATCGCTCAACAACACCGGATTATGAAATACGGAGAATAATACTCCGATCAAAGTGCAACAATTACAATATCACAAGTTCGAATACATATCGAAATCTCGGGTATTACACGTGGTCACTGTCTCGAACTCTAGTGGTCGACGACGATTATACGCATATGATTTACATCGACTACGAAGCGGTCAACAAGCGACTCTGATCAAAGCTACCTTCTCACGGGTGGCTATAAACATATCGGGCTCGGTGCCGATTGATTCGGATAGGTCGTCCCAACCTGAAAGGAGATCGACAACGGCAATAGTACAAGGCCTCGTAAGGTGCCATCTTAATCGAAGCATGCCATTTGTTATTATATGTGAACTCGATCAATGGTAGTTGGGATTCCCAATCGTCTTTCCAATCGGGGACGCATGCCCTCAACATGTCTTCTAATGTCTGAATAGTCCTCTCGATTGCCGTCGGTTGAGGATGAAAGGCGATGCGAGATTAAGTGGGTTCCCATAGCACGATGGTGATTTCCAAAAATGCGACACAAACCCTCCGTCACGATCGGAAGCTTGATACTTTTAGAAGTGCCGTGCGATCTCACTATCTCTTTGATGAATAAGCTGGGCAAGTCTCTCGGGACCCCAAGTATCCTTAATCTCGAAAATGGTGATTTAGTTAAGCGCTCCACAATTACGGATCGTATTCATGCCACGGCGACTCGTCGGCAAACTCGTGATGAAATCCGTAGAAATGTCTTCCCACTTCCATTTTGGAATAGGGAGAGGTTTCAACATACCCTCCTTCGGCGATGTTGAATCTTAACTTGTTGTGAGTTAAGCATCTCGAAACAAATTCTGCGACTTCTCGCTTCATATTACTCCACGGTAATTTTGTTTCAAGTCCTTGTACATCTTGCTAGACCGGATGAGCAGAATAAGGGTAGCATGAGCTTCTTTCAAAATCGAGTTTTTCAACTCGTCATTCGCAAACGCTGTGTAGATTCTTAAATCTCAAAAGTCCATCTAGTGGACCACGAATCGAGGGCTTTCCTGAGCCACATCCTCACGGATGCGCAACAATGATAGGTCGAACTCGATTCTCTCTGATTGCCTCCTCAAGTGACGATGAGATCTCGACATACAAAGTGTCACTGAACTCGGCGAAGCCGGACCTCGATCTCGGGTCTAAGGAATTCCCTCTGAAGCTCCTTGAGGCTGTTAAGCAGGCAGCATCTACTCTGAGCGGACTTACGACTCAAGGCGTCGGCGACAACGTTCGCCTTGCCGGTGGTAAAGGATCTCGATATCATAATCTTTGATTAGTTCCAACCACGCCTACTGTCGCATATTGCTCATACGAGTAAATATATACTTCAAACTCTTGTGATCGGTGAAAATTTGTGGTGACGCCATAAAGGTAATGACGCCGATTTTCAGCGAACACCACATTTATTAGCTCAGGTCGTGGGTTGGATAATTAACCTCGTAAGGTCTCGGTGCCGTGAAGCATAGGCGATAACCTTTCCATTCTGCATGATCACACATCCGAGACCTGTCCGGACGCATCACTATAAACCACAAATCCTTAGTCCCTGCGGCAAGGAAAGTATAGGTTCGACATTAGCTGGCTCTTGAGTTCCTCAAAACTCCGTTGACACGCGTCGGACCACGTGTATTTCTTATCCTTCGCAAAGGTTCGTCAAGGGTTGGCGATTCTAGAAAATCCCTCCACAAATCGCCGATAATAACCCGCTAATCAGGAAACTTGGATTTCCTTAACATTCTTCGGAGTAGCCAATCTCGAATAGCCTCCATCTTTTGAGGATCGACACGAACTCCGTCGGATGAAATTACGTGTCAGAAGCGTCACTTCGGACATCGAGAACTCACACTTAGAAAACTTCCCATAAAGTTGTTCTCGTCTTAAAATGTCGATCACTTGATGAAGGTGAAACTCGTGTTCCTCCCGGTCACGAGAATAAATCAAAATGTCATTGAAGAGAACAACAAGCTGATCGAAAAAGTCGATGAAAACCCGATTCATTAACTCCATGAATACCGCAGGTGCATTAGTCAATCAAGCGGCATAACCACAAACTCATAATGACCATAGCGTGTTCGAAACGCCATCCTCGCGATATCGACTCTCGAATCCGCCGATGATAGCAAGATCTTAAGTTAATCTTGGAAAATCTTGAAGCTCACGAAGTTGATCTAAGAGATCATCAATACGGGGTAAGGGATACTTATTCTTGATTGTCACCACGTTACGTAATATCCGCGTTTTCTATTTTTAGTAATTTCTATTTTTAGTGTATATTCGTTTTGGATAACTCGCTTAGCCTTGTTTTGGAATTCTGAACCTATTTTGTTCTTGGAGTTTCTCGCTTAGACGGGTCTCGATGATGTTTTTACACAATTTCATCTTGTGGTATATTTTGCCTCATGTGTATTGATTCTCGTTAAACTCGTTCGATTTCGTCATTTTCTTACTTCCATGAGTTCGTATGATTGAGTAGAGCATGTTGTGAGTTTCGGATTTTTAATCAGAAGCGTTGTGTCGTGATTTTCGGATGCTTGGGCCATTTTTGTAATTTCCTAGAAATTTAGGGAATTTGTTCCTTGTTCGACTTTGGTTGTGTACCTCGGATCGTTTTGGGGTTCCGTACTTCCATTTCGTGTTATTGTTGCCCAAATATCGATTCTATTGCTTTTATTCTCTTTAGGATCATTTTTCGTCATTTTGGGACCCGAGGGGTGTGGGCGCGGCCAAGGATTGTGCGCCGCGGCACACACATTACCGATTGTTGGCGGCGGTATGCAGTGTGCCACGGCACAAGGATTGTGCGCGCGGCATGACCCAGTCGGTGCGCGACACACTTGTCCGGGCGGCACACCCGTGGCACTTGCGGCCAAAACCTCTTGTCAGCGTGCCGCGGCAACCGACAGTAGCGGCACATGCCGAGTCGAGCCGCGGCACACTTCGAATGAGCCGCGGCAAAGCGAGTGGTCGGCCGATCCTGGCGCAATTTTGGCCACTGTGCGCGGCATAGTTTAGTGAGCCGCGGCACACAACGTGATCGAGCGCTATATCTGCGTTTTATTGGCGAAAGTCACTCAATTCCCTTCCTTCCTTCAGCCGTGCGAGAGAGTGGCTTGAGAGGGAGATTTCCTCCATCTATCACTTGAATGTGTAAATTTCTTCATCTCTATTCGATCGTGTGGCTCGGATTGTAGATCTAACACGTGGTTTTCGGATTTGAGTGCTTGAATCTTCAAGAGGTGAGAACTCCTTTGACCACTAGTATGATTTTGGGGAGGGTTTGGTGGTGATCTTGTGTTTTAATTCGAATTAACCGATGTTGTTATTAGATTTTGATAGTATTCACGTGACCCTTGGTTTTCTTGTTATTGGTTGGGATGAAATCCCGTTGTTACACCGTTGACGATTTCATTTCCTTATGCACTCTTGGTGTCAGATGAATTGTCCCAGAGTAGAATTAGGATTAATTCTTACCTTTCCGCATTATTGAGACTTGTTGTATACCGTTATTGTGTTAGGAGCGGATTTGGGAGGATTGTTCGGACCAAAACCTATTCCTTCGTTGTTTCCCTTGTTTCATCGTGTTCAAGGCAAGTACACGTATTACATTTCGTTATGTATGTTGTGATTTTGAAATGAATGATGAATGGTGATTTTTGGGTGCGTGAGTTGTGTTCCTTCCACCGGAGTGTCAGGCGGGATGTATGAAGTCGATACTAAGGGGTGCGGCCGCGGAAGTGGACTTGGGTGCGTGTGTGATTGAACTTCCACCGGAGTGTCCGACGGGATGTGCGAAGTCGATACTAAGAAGTGCGGCGCGGAAGTGGTATCCCACCGGAGTGTTCGGCGGGATGTCTAGGGTCGATACTAAGAGTGCGGCCACGGGATACGATTGTGATTTTGTGATATCGTGATGATTGAAAAGCGATTTGATTGCGATGTAGTATTAGGAATATTTATGGCAAATGATTTACGATTGAGATGATTGCGTAAAACCGTTTGTGTATATAATGTTGTGTAATTGTGTACTTGCACTAGCTATTCGAATGCTAACCCCTTAAATGGGGAAATCGTCTTATGCATTTCAAGTGCAAGGAGAGGCGAGGAGCAAGCACGGGTCATGCATGCAAAGGATGGGGTGGCTTGATGATGCGGCTCAGTCTGCATTTCTATATTTTGTCATTGCATTGTCGAGTATTGAAGTTAAATTTGTCTATTTTGAAACTTGGTTTAAGTCCTAGTGGGCAATGAATTGGTATTTAACCTCTGTTCATGTACTACGTTAAAAATGTTTTGGCGAGGCCACGGCCTTAGTACTTTTGAGTGCATCATTCGGGATTACATTGTGGTTTATATGTCATGTGTTGCTTTGGTAGACCTCACGGGGTTCTACGGCGTGTAATGTCAGTTGTGAATTGGGGTGTTACATTTATGGTATCGGAGCTTAGGTTTTGAATACCTAGTGTCGGTGAATTTTGGAGTGCATCGGTTGCGTCATTAGAGTCGGTCGTTGAGCCTAATATCATCATGCTACCGTCTTTTCGTGCGACCGTGGTGTAAGTCTCCTCGAACTCTTATATTTACGTAATTCGTTTTCTTGCGGCTGTTCGGAATCGTGACTTGTGTTACCAACTTTGTGAATTGTGAATCTTTACGATCTTGTTCTTTTCTTATTTTCCTTGATGTATGTTGAGAGGTCGTGGTAGGCCGGCTAGGGAGCGGCCGAGGCCGTGGTCGGGTCTTGATAATGAGGAGGGCTCACTTTCTCGGTCCTCTGCGGACTCGGCCTCTCACTCGGTGCCGTTGGGTAATAATGCCGCCTTGGAGCTCTGCCGTACTTGATTGGTAGCCAACTTACTCGAGATAGCTCGGGGTGGGCGCTAGAATCCGCCCCGACACGGAAGAGGAGGCTAGTAAGTGGCTTAGACGGTGACTAAGATGCACCCTCCTCGTTTCTCGGATCCTCGGCTCCCTCGGTTGGGAGAATTGGCTCTTTCGGTTGTCCGGGACCTTTGATGCCGTAGCTTGTCACGAAGACGGAGGGTACATATTGCCCAGTACCTCTGGATAAGGAAGGCGTGGAATGGTGGGAGGCCGTTGTGCCCGGAGGCCGTCGAGCTACTTGGGAGGAATTCAAGGTGCTATGGAAGCGAGTATTGTCCGCCTTGATCGAGGATCGCGGTGTGGAATTCTTCACCGCTACACCTCGGGATGTGCCTATTTCTCGAGGCCATCATTTCTTACAATCGGCCGTTGGGTTTCGTAAGAGATCAAGTAAGAACGGAGGCTGATAAAATCCGTTACTTCAATATGCGAATGAAGCCACATATTAGGCAGAGTATGGCACCGCTCATGTGTGCCACTCTGAAGGAATACCAGGATCGCGCCCTAGCGATCGAGATGGCGGTTCCAGAATCAGAGTCGGTTTCGGCTAAGAAGCGAAGACTACGATGGATTCTCGGCCGTGAAGGGTGGTGAGTTTTGAGGTCTCGTTACTGCTCCCATGCAGGGGAAGAGGCCGTTCCATCGGGCGGTGGATCTCGGGGTAACCGTTCGATTCGATCCGCTTGGTGGCGGTTTGTTTTAAGCGCAACCAATATGAGCATTTGATGAAGGATTGTCCTTTTCCTCGATTACTTGCTACACTTGCGGGCGAGGCCGGGCATCGGCGACTCATTGTGAGAGAGCCACGGGGCCGCTAAGTTCCGACTACTGCTGCCGATCGGAGGATCACGGCTCTCCGGCTACACATGTTGCGAGTTCGGGCCGTGGTAGGGTCGCAGTCGGCGGATCGCCGTCTGACATCGAGTTGAGTTGATTCACCCCCGATTGTATCAGATGAGGCGCACAGAGGAGGCGGACGTTCCGGTGGCGTCAGGTACCACTCAGATCCTTTCTCATCCAGTTTCAGTGCTTTTTTATTCGGGTGCTACCCACTCCTTTATTGCTTCGGATTGTGTGAATCGTATTGGCTTTAACTGCTTGTTTGAGTGTGAACCGTTTGTGGTGGGAACGCCTAGCGGGGATCGTATGGTTGGGGACCGGGAAGTTAGGGATTGCCCAGTGAGGATCGGGAGCCGAGATTGGCCCTCGAATCTCATCGTTATAGACATTAAGGGTGAGGATTTGATTCTCGGGGACGATTGGCTGGATTGTCACGGTACTATCATGAACTATCGGACTCGTACCATCTTGATAGTGGCCGAGGATGGCACCGAGCATACCCTCGTCGGTTGTAAGCCGGGTAGATCGGGGAGTGTGATTAGCGCCTTGAAGGCGATGAAACTTCTGAACCAGGGTTGTGTCGGCTATTGGTGTTACGCTCTGCAGGCGAAGGATGTCGGGGTTGACATGTCGTCAATTCCAGTTGTTAGTGAGTATCTGACATATTCCCAGGACGACTTGCGGGATTACCACCATAGCGAGAGGTGGAGGTCCCTATCGATCTTGAGCCGAATGCAGCCCCTATATCTCGAGCACCGTACCGTATGGCACCGTCGGAGATGTTAGAGCTGAAGAACCAGTTGGGAGAATTGTTAGACAAAGGGTATATTCGAGCGCGCGCATCGCCTTAGGGTGCGCCGTACTTCGTTAAGAAGAAAGATGGGTAACCGTTTATGCATCGATTATCGAGAATTAAACAAGTGACCATCAAAAATAAATACCCTTTGCCCGGGATTGGCGATTTGTTTGATCGGCTTGAGGCGGCAGTCTTTTCGAAGATTGATTTGCGATCGGGCTACTACCGATTGAGGATTCGGGGCGTCGATATTAGAAAGTTGCCTTTGGACGAGATATGGCCATTACGAGTTTGTGGTTATGCCTTTCGGGCTAACGATACCCAATGATGTTCATGCGGTTGATGAACAAAGTTTGTATTGAGTATCTGGACAAATTCGAACTAATTTTAATCGATGAAAATCTTATCTATTCACGGAGTCGGGAGGAGCACGCCTTACATCTCGGATTGTATTAGACACTTTGAGAATTGAGCGGTTCTACGCGAAGTTCTCTAAGTGTGATTTTAACTCGAGAAGTGGCGTTCCTCGGGCATGTGATTCGAGAGGGAGTTCGGGTAGATCCGCGAGAAGATAGGCGGTGATGGCTTGGGAGCCGCCTAAGAATGTGAAGGAGGTGAGGAGTTTTGCAGGTCTTGCCGGATATTACTGCAGATTCGTTGAGGATTTTCTAAGATCGCTAGACCACTCACTCGATTGCTCGAAAACTCGAAGTTCGAGTGGGCAGACAGGCGGGGTTTTGACAAGTTAAAGAGACGTCGACTACCGCACGTTTTAGCATTGCCTCGGGGAACGAGGATTTCGTAGTGTATAGTGATGCTTCGGGCCTTGGTCTAGGATGTGTTTTGATGCGAGAGATAGAGTGATTGCTTATCGTCCCACAATTGAAACCTTATGAAGTAAATTATCCCACGATTTGGAGTTAGGCTGGTCGTTTCGCCTTAAAAATGGAGGCATTACCTCTATGGGTCATCGTGTAAGATTTTACGGATCACAAATCAAGTACATCTTCAGCCGAAAAGAGTTGAATATGAGGCGGCGTAGGTGGTTAGAGCTACTTAAAGATTACGACCTCGAGATACTTTACCATCTGGTAAGGCCAGCGTAGTGGGCGATGCGTTGAGCCAAAAACCGATGGCTACGGATGTTAGAGGTACTTACACCGCGAGTAGGATCAGCGAGATTTCATCTGTCGAATATTGAGGTTTGGGTTCGGAGAGTTCGAGGCCGATTATGTGCGTTAGAGATCACTTCGTCCCTTGGTGATGATATCAAGGCGGCGATATGGCGATCCGTTTTAGTCGATTGAGGAGGATGTGAGGAAGAAAGCCTGGATTTGTAGTTCACGATGATGGAGTTTTGAGGTTTCGCGCAGACTTTGTGTGCAGTGATATTGGTGAGACAAGATCTTGAGTGAAGCTCATGCTACACCTTACTCCATACATCTGATGCAGTAGAATGTACAAGGATGTGAGGAGCAACTCTTGGTGGAGTAATTTGAAGGCAGTCGTTAATGAGTTTGTGTCGAGGTGTCGACACTGTCGGCGAGTTAAGATCGAGCATCGGCGACCATGAGTCATTACGACCACTTCTATCCGGAGTGGAAATGGGAGGATATTTCTATGGATTTCATTACCGGTATGCCTAAGACTCGGACGGGAATGAACATGATTTGGGTCGTTGTTGATCGACTAACCAAATCAGCTCATTTTCTAAGTATTAATGACACTTGGGGGCCGGAGAGGCTTGCACGAGTGTTTGTTTCGGAAATCGTGAGATTGCATGGGACCCCTAAGAGTATTGTTTCGGATCGTGATGGCGATTCATATCACATTTTGGCGGGCCGTTCATCGAGATTTGGGGGCGAGTTGAGACTCGGTCGTCTTACCACCCTCGGGTGACGGACGGTCGGAGCGGGCGATCAGGGCGTTGGAGGATATGTTGAGGGCTGTGCCTTAGATTGGAAGGATGATTGGGAGTCGCACTTGCCGTTAAGCGAGTTCACGTACAACAATAGTTGTACGCCTCGATTAAAATGGCACCATTTGAGGCATTATATGGGAGAAGGTGTAGATCGTCGTTGTGTTGGAGCGATGCGTCCGAGCTGATTGATGCAAGGCCGACATGATAGTTGAGACAAGAGAGAAGGTTGGCTGATTCGCGATAGATTGTTGACGGCCGAGTCGGCGGAAGTCTTATGCTGCGATACCGTCGCGGCCGTTGGAGTTTGAGGTGGGAGACCATGTGTTGCTTAAGGTGTCGCCGACACGGGGAGTTTACGCTTGGTCGGAAGGGTAAACTTAGTCAGAGGTTTATTGGGCCATTGAAATTTTAGATAGAGTTGGAGAGCTTGCGTATCGGTTAGGCTTGCCGTCCACGATCCACGTGCATAACGTATTTCATGTTTCCGGCTTAGGAAATGCGTATCGGACCCTAGCATTATTATTGATTTTGGAGAGATCGAGTTGGGGCCCGACATTACCTTCGAGGAGAGGCCGATTCGGATCTTAGGCGTCGGGTGAAGCAACTCGGGCGAAAACCATTCCTTTAGTTAAAGTGCAATGGTGAGGCATGGATCGGAGGAAGCCACGTGGGAAACGGAGGAGAGTATGAGGTCGAGACACCCGAGTTATTCGTGTTGTAAGTTTGGGACGAAACTTATTTTTAGGGGAGATAATGTAACATCCGCGTTTTCTATTTTTAGTAATTTCTATTTTTAGTGTATATTCGTTTAGGATAACTCGCTTGCTGTTTTGGAATTCTGAACCTATTTTGTTCTTGGAGTTTCTCCGCTTAGACGGGTCTCGATGATGTTTTTACGTAATTTCATTTTGTGGTATATTTTGTCTCATGTGTATTCGATTCTCGTTAAACTCGTTCGATTTCATCATTTTCTTACTTCCATGAGTTCGTATGATTGAGTAGAGCATGTTGTGAGTTTCGGATTGTTAATCGAAGCGTTGTGTCGTGATTTTCGGATGCTTGGGCCGTTTTGTAATTTCTAGAAATTTAGGGAATTTGTTCCTTGTTAGACTTTGGTTGTGTACCTCGGATCGTTTTGGGGTTCCGTACTTCCATTTCGTGTTATTGTTGCCCAAATATCGATTCTATTGCTTTTATTCTCTTTAGGATCATTTTCGTCATTTTGGGACCGAGGGTGAGAGGCTGCGGCACAAGGATTGTGCGCGCGGCACACACATTACCCGATTGTTGGCAGCGGCGGTGCAGTGTCTTTGCGGCACACAGCGTCGAAGCCGCGGCACACTTGTCCGGCCGCGGCACACCGTGTGGCACTTGCCGGCCAAAACCTCTTGTGCGCGTGCCGCGGCGTACGATCCGGCAGAGGCAGCGGCACATGCCGAGTCCGAGCAGCGCACACTTCGAATGAGCCGCGGCACAACGGCGGCCGATCCTTGGGCGCAATTTTTGGCCACGTGCCGCGGCCGATTTAGGCGAGCCGCGGCACACAACGTGATCGGCCGCTATATCTTCGTTTTTATTCGGTGAAAGTCACTCATTTCCCTTCCTTCCTTCAAACGTGCGAGAGAGTGGCTTGAGAGGAGATTTCCTCCATCTATCACTTGAATGTGTAAATTTTTTCATCTCTTTTCGATCGTGTGGCTCGGATTGCGGATCTAACACGTGGTTTTGATTTGAGTGCTTGAATCTTCAAGAGGTGAGAACTCCTTTGACCACTAGTATGATTTTGGGGAGGGTTTGGTGGTGATCTTGTGTTTTAATTCGAATTAACCGATGTTGTTATTAGATTTTGATAGTATTCACATGACCCTTGGTTTTCTTGTTATTGGTTGGGATGAAATCCCGTTGTTACACCGTTGACCGATTTCATTTCCTTATGCACTCTTGGTGTCAGATGAATTGTCCCAGCGGGTAGAATTAGGATTAATTCTTACCTTTCCGCATTATTGAGACTTGTTGTATACCGTTATTGTGTTAGGAGCGGATTTGGGAGGATTGTTCGGACCAAACCTATTCCTTCGTTGTTTCCCTTGTTTCATCGTGTTCAAGGCAAGTACATGTATTACATTTCGTTATGTATGTTGTGATTTTGAAATGAATGATGAATGGTGATTATTGGGTGCGTGAGTTGTGTTCCTTCCACGGAGTGTCCGACGAGGATGTTTGGGAGTCAATACTAAGGGTACGGCCGCGGAAGTGGACTTGGGTGCGTGTGTGATTGAACTTCCACCGGGAGTGTCCGATGGGATGTGGGGAGTCGATACTAAGGGGACGGCCGCGGAAGTGGTATCCCACCGGAGTGTTCGACGGGATGTATGGGGGTCGATACTAAGGGGTGCGGCCACGGGATACAGTTGTGATTTTGTGATATCGTGATGATTGAAAACGATTTGATTGCCAATGTAGTATTAGGAACATTTATGGCAAATGATTTCTGATTGAGATGATTGCGTAAAACCATTTTGTATATAATGTTGTGTAATTGTGTACTTGCACTAGCTATTCGAATCTTAACCCCTTAAATGGGGAAATCGTCTTATGCATTTAGTGCGGAGAGTGAGTAGCAAGCACGGGTCATGCATGCAAAGGATGGTGGCTTGATGATGCGGCTCGAGTCTGCATTTCTATATTTTGTCATTGCATTGTCGAGTATTAAAGTTAGGCTGTCTATTTTGAAACTTGGTTTAAGTCCTGCGTGGGCAATGAATTGGTATTTAACCTCTTGTTCATGTACTACGTTAAAAATGTTTGGCCGAGGCCACGACCTTAATTACTTTTGAGTGCATCATTCGGGATTACATTGTGGTTTATATGTCATGTGTTGCTTTGGTAGACCTCACGGGGGTTCTACGGCGTGTAATGTCGATTGTGAATTGGGGTGTTACATGTTCAACTCGATAATCGATACACAGCGAAAAGAACCATTCTTCTTCTTGACAAATAACACTAGTGCTCCCCACGGGATGCACTCGATCGAATATAACCCTTCTCGAACAACTCCTCAAGTTGGTTCTTTAATTCTGCATTTGGTCGGGGCCATCGATGCGGTGCCTTGATATCGGGGCGTACCGGCTCCAACTCAATCGTGAATTCCACATCCCTCTGTGGAGGCAAACCGGGTAACTCAAATGGAAAAACATCGGCATATTCCCTCACTACGGGAATATCCGTCAACGTCTTGATGATTTCGGTTTTGGTCATATAGCACCAATAGCAGACACATCCTGATTGAGTAATCTCACCGCTTTCATCAAATTAATGACCTTACGAGCAGTCGGGATTAGCTCCTGAAAAACACATTCAACCCCATCGTGCGAAATGATAGTGACCATACGCTTACGGACACTAATGATGGCATCATGGCGATCCGTCCAATCAATACCCAAGATGGCGTCGTCTATTGGAAAATATACTACGATTAGGTCGATGGCCATACACGACCATGGCCGAATCGGACAATTACGAATCTCACGATTACCGATAATTCGTCTACCATCGGTAGGCGATGACATAAGGTTCACAACTAGTAGCACTACCCGACGGAGTCTACTCAAACATGACTCGGAAATGAATGAATGCGATGCACCGGTATCAAAAGGGTACACACGGGTTGAGATAGAATATCGAGTGTGCACGAGATCATTAGAACTTACGGATCATCGGTCTTCTTCATCTCATAAATCCGGGGCTTGCTAGTCCCGACACCGGACGCTCCCGTCTGGCGGCTATAGGCTCCACCTTTAGTCGCTCTGTCGTTTTAAGCGACGCTAATTGAGTGGCCTCATTCTGAAGGTGTTGCTTAGGGGCACGAAATGACGTCGAGTAGGTTTGGAGTCCCTACGGCAAAGCGGGCCTTATGCCCGGCAATCCCATAGTTATGACACGTGATAGTACGCCTCGGGCACTTGGTGGCGGCGTGACAGGTTCTCCACAATTAAAGCAGGTGATGGCAGGCGGCGCTAGTATTGAGATTAGTGGGTTTAGGCGTCACAAGAGGTCGCTCGAAAGCGAGCCGCACGAGGTTTCTTGAAGGTTGTCGGCCGCCTTGCATCGATTACGGTTCTTCGATTTCTTGCTAGCGAGATGAAGGTTCTTTGCTTAGCAATTTCCTTAGTTGTAAGCTCATAGGTAGAGCTTTCTCAATGAACTCGGCCAACGTGGTGCAATTATGATTAAGCAACGAAGTCTCATACGGGGTTTGACCTCTTCTTTGAAATACTTGATTTTATCCGCCTCTGAATGAATGATGGATGAGGCGAAAGGGAGAAGTTCTGAAATTTCTCGGCAATGGCGAGAACATCCTCGTCTGTGAGGGGTCGGGTGTGAGTAATTCGTGACTTGGCCTCTCTCGAGTGGGGCCGGATAATACCTCTCCATCAAGAGAGTCTTGAACCGATCCCAAGTACATGATCCTTCGGTGGGCTTCAACGACAACCACGAAGAATGAGCGCTCTTACCCAGATAGTAAGCCATGGCTGAAACTTTGTGTCCTTAAGGACACCCTACCATCGCAAATAGCTTCTCAAGCTATTCGACCAATGAACAATATCCGTCGGCTCAAATGATCCTTCAAAAGTAGGTGGCCTTTGGCGAGAGATGTCGCCGATTATCTGCTCACATTCCTCTCTTGCCTCGAGGTGGCGGTGGAGGAGCACATTGATTTTGATTGGTAGGTTATGCATCGTCTCCATTATTGTGCCATCTGGGTCATTTGGGCCATCATGCCACTGCATAAAAGCAAGTGGGTCAACGAACACCTTGATGAGCCGTGTCCCGAACGACTCCCAGATAGTGAATGATCGCGTCCGGTGAATGAGTGGCGCGTCATTGCTCGATGAATTAGCATTATTCCTCGCGTTCGCACGTGTATTCACACGAGCTCTCGGGATTCGGCCGCACCACGGCCTCGTCCTCCGCGTCCTCTTCTTGCTCTCTCCATTGAAGTAGGAAAGTCACATGATGATTATATTCCCCGCATGAATATCACGTTATGATTATGATATGAGATGATGGAAATGAGCATACACGCTCTAACACGGTGATTACATGAATGATTAAGCGAGGTGACATGATTATCAGATGAAATTATTGAAATGATTATCTTGAGCGAGTTAACAAGATTAATGATATGATCTTCGGATCAACAACCGAGTAATGAAATGAATTGAGTGATTAATAAGTTAACACGGCCGTCTGGTCAAAATGACAATGATGATTGAGAATTGTTAAGCGATGAATTATGAATGAATGATTATTGCAGAAATTATACCATGGCATTAGAAATCTTACAGCTCTTTCGGTCTGATTGGCTCGGCATGCACACGAGGTCACACGTGGCGAAAGTCCAATGATACTAGTTCGATGACGATGATTTCAAATGAGACATGACTCGGAAGGTAGTATTCAAACCACGCTCGATACCAACTCGTAACACCCCAACTAGGCGGATATTACGGTGCCGTGGACCCCGACCGGGACCCACGGGCGAATGAAGCTGATGAATTAAATAATATAATTGTAGTACAGAACCACATTATATTGCAAACACTCCGATGAGGAGCTTAAGTACATTACACGGGGACAAAATAGAATACTAGTATATTTTATATGAAGATAAAATACACCACCTGAATAAATAAACGTCTCAAAGCGAAATTTGCAGTGGAAATACAAATGAAGAGAAATAAGAACGACCGAAATGTTGAATTAAGCGAGAATAGTAGGGCCCCCTACTAGTATCACTGACTCCCTCGCCAACATGCTCTTCCCGTGCCTTTGCCTTGCCGTGACACAAAACAAAATCCCCAACGGTTGATTACAGACAATAATCCTCAAGGGTTGAAAATCACGATCATGATATAATTGAAGTTATGAAATATCCTTAGTTATGAATTACGATGAAGAAGAGTATCATAATATGCGTAATGTTACGTGAAAGTGTACAAGACGAATGACCGGACACACCCGTCCTTGTACCTAATTAGTCTCACGGAGTTAAGCTTTACCGTGTGCAGTCCATTGTATCAGTGAACCCGATACATGACCATCGTGTGCCCACTAAAAATTCCACACAGCCACACCTTACCACGCAATATGAACCCGGAAGGTCATATAAACGAGAATGACCACAATGAATATCAATGAATAATAATTGACAAGGCCAAGATGACTCACCAAGATAAAAAATAATAGTAGCGTGATTGATAACCCAATGAAATGATTTGGAACCGTCGTTCCTCGTGAATGAAATGATTATTAGAGCAATTACAAGTCTCAATATGATTAATACCATGATGAATGAGTTATGGTTATGAATAATCAACAACAAAAGGAATGAATATCCTTTTAACCGAGTAAGAATTAACTTACACAACACCGATGAAGAATGTCCGTCCACGAACAACATCTAAATGAAATGTCGGTCGTCGAACAACCTTGAATAACACAATTTACAATAATTCGATCATTACGAATCAATACGATCATAACCGACTCAAACGTCGATACAACAATATCCAAACTCGAATATATCGAAACCAACTCCAAGATGAGTATTTCAAACCATGAAACCACTATCAATGATATCAATAATCTCACAGGAATCCACAATTTCAAGATTACCACAACGTCAAACGGAAATGCCCAAATTATCCGAAGTCAACCCCAAGGGTTCTTGATATAAATCCCCAAAATAGCCATTAAATCCATAGGAATACATTTATCCAAGGTAGATAATCCATATCTAATATATTCCAACAACAATCCAAGCTTACGAAGAAATCGGAAGGAAAAACCCAAAAATACTAAATTATAGATCAAAGAGATTATTACCTTTTATTTGTTGAGATGAAGATGATGAAATGATGATTAATCCAAATGATGAGCTTGAAGATGATGATACTAAAGTCCAGATGTCATGTAAAGCATTAAATGATAAAACATTTGAATTATGAAGCAGGCATGTGGACTAAAGCTATTTTTATTACGAATAGAATAATAAAATATTAATTGACATCCCATAGTGCATGTACTATATTTATGCGAATAATATAGTGCTCCCCCTTAAAAAGTACATACGGATTCAATCTGCATAACAATATTTGGATTGATATTGTATTCATGGTTATACTTGTATTCCCCCTTAATTAATGCACACATGAGCCTGTAGGAATATTTCATGCCTTCTTAGTCCTACAATCTCGGTCATCAGTCTGAGTGTACAATTAATTAGTGGTGGATACTATATTCTTGGTTCTTCAAACATTTGTAACACCCTGAGTCATCCAGGAATATTACAGCGTCTTGGGCCGACGGAACCCCTGAGTGGAATTTTTGGCAAATATTTACAAATGCCCAAGAGGCTAGCAGCGGTACCATCTTTCAAAACATTGAAAATTAGATAAAATACATTTATCAAAGCGAGTCGTAAAAATGTCATTTGAAACCACATGGCCCAAAATGCCAAAACTTCGATTTAGGGAATCGGTTTACGAAATAAAACTCGATTGGCAAGATATCAAAAGTTATTTCAAAAATACTCAGCGGCGAAAACCCTAACAATTAAGATACTCTAGCGGCGGAATACAAGAATCGATCGAAAACTAATACACAAATACATGACCTAGCCGGTACCCTCAGGGAAGCTCATCTCTCCACGACCGATACGAGCTTGATATTCCAAGAACCTAAAAGAAAGCCCACTGCGAAGTCGATACGCATAATATCCAACAATGGTAACCATCACATCACGTCAATAATTACATACATTACGATGAGATACTAAGTAAGAATCTACCAATGTAATCTTACCTGCCATAACTTTACGAAAGTCCACGATTCGTATCGCCAGCCTTGTAACACAATAAACCCATACCCAAATATTTATGCGTATTTAGGCGGATAATACTCAAAGTTCTCAAACATCATCATAACTTTCATTCACGAAATCTACTAATTCGGTCGATTCAATCTATCGGGTATCATTATCAAATCTTAACATGAAAACCGATTGTCCGCAAAGACATATACCAAGGAAATCCGGAACATACCTCGGGATATGCAATGCCACGATGGAATCACGTCAATCTAATCCGAGATCGGATCAATACAACATGCACGGACATGGTCCTAACACAAGACCTACAAATGCGTACTCATATGACAACGTCAATACGCTCCAGATCAATAATGATATTGTATACTTGGCAGCCTACCAATATACATATGCACAATAACAACAACACATGGTAATCCAGCGATCCAGTCGCATACTATAGATCCCCATGATGATCCCGTCCGAACGCGCATGGTGGCATTACTCATCCAGCGATCGATTACACGACTATAGATATCGGCCATTGATCCCGTCGGGACCAGCGCATGGTGGACATATGACAATAATGCATAGCGCACAAAACAGCGATACAATGATGTACGACAACAACAATGCACAAATGCATGATAACAATGATACATGAATATACCACAACGCCCAATGATCGACACAAATGACAAAAATGATTAAAATACTTGCTCTAGTCCTTCGAGAGCAAACTTGATATCTAAACCATCACCAACCATTATTCTCAATGCTCGATGATCCAAAATACCACGGATGGTAGATAATTCATATCTTCGTCTATACCATGATGTATCCTCGATACCAAGTATACCAACAACAATTGTAGATCATATACATTATGATTTAATTCTCAAAAATCTAATACAACTTGTAGTCTCAAAAATCTCCACAGCGATTACGATTATAAACATTGGTATACGAATTATAAGCGTAATGAAATTGAAACCATTCATTAAATATTATAAAGTCGAGCAAGTAATAACTTGCCTCGATACCAACACGATGATGATGAAGCCGTTACCAATTCCTTGTCGTCTAAAAGTCCCTCGGCGATACTGATCAATGTAATTCACGAACGATTTCCTCAGAACACCGATACAACGCATAGTTCTAATCACCTATCAATAATCTCAACCTACTACACTAATCGATAAACAACAAGTTAAATAACAATTAATAATCGATATAACCAATTCCACAAACCCAAAATGACTCAACAATATCTCATTCCAACCACTAGTACTGTTCAATCCAACTCAAACAATCACGAATTAGACCATTACTACAACACGAAAAATATTACCTAATTACTCCTGCTACCTAGCGCACGCATTAAACACATAACAGCCAGCGTCACATAATACTTAAACCACATTAGCGTGCGCTATCCGTGGAAGCTTAGCGTGCGCTAATGTTATGCGAGTTGCATGCATCACAGAGCCATCGACTAACACCTTGTGACTACGGAGAATACGAATGAAAAGGAAATCATGTCTCCAGGAATTAACATTAACTTTTCCAAATTCAATCCCATCACCATACTCGAAATCATATTCGTGTTCTTATATGAATATTATATCAAAACACATATTTTACCTCTAGAATACTGGAATATCCCATATTCATATCAAAACACCAACACCTCCTATACATAATCATCATATCTCATATCATTCTTAATCACGGAATACAACCTCATATCCGTAACACCCTAACCAACCCGGGACATTACACGCCGTAGAACCCTCGTGAGGTCTTACTGTGCTAACATACGACATATGAACCATGAAATGTAATCCCAAATGATGCACTGCAAAGGTACAAGGCTTGGCCTTGGCCAAAACATTTTAACGAGTAAGGAGCAGGGTTAAATACTAATTCATTGCCCAATGCTAGGACTGGAACTAAGTTTCAAAAGACCAAATTAAATTTCATTACTCACAATGCAAATGGGATAAAATATAAAAATCTGACTGAGGCCACATCATCAAGCCACCATCCTTTGAGTGCATGTCTCATGCCCGTCTCCCCTAGCTCCTCCTGTGACTAAATGCACAGACGTGATTTCCATTTAAGGGGTTAAAGATTCTAATAGCTGTAAAAAAAGCACAATTACACTACATTATATACATAAATACGGTTTTATACAATCACCTAACTTAAATCATTTGCTATAAATATTGCTAATACTACATTGGCAATCAAATTAGTCTCAATCATCACGATATCACAAATGTAAGAACCGTATCCCGTATCAGTAATTTCAGTATCGACCCCAGACATCCCGCTTAACACCCGGATACTACTTCCGCGGATGCACTCTTTCGTAGCATCGACTCCTCCTTACATCCCGCTTCTGACACCCGGGTGGAAGTCTAATCACACACGCACCCAAGTTCCTCCGCGGCCGCACTTTATAGTATCGACTCCCCAGACATCCCGTAGACACTCCGTGGAAGGGAACACAACTACGACCTAAAATCAACAATTCATCATTCAATCTGAAAATCACAAGATACATACCTAAATGTAATACATGTATCGCTAATAAGACGAACGTAAGGAAACAATTAAGGAATAGGTTTTGGTCCTATCAATACTCCCAAACTGGGCCTCAACACAATAACTAGATACAACAAGTCCTTCAATACTATGGAAAGGTAAGAATTAATCATAACCTACTCATTGGGCAATCTACCTGGATACCAAGATGCATAGCGGAAATGAAATCACCAACGGTGTAATAACGGGATTCTCATCCTATCCAAAAACAAGAAACCACATCATATTATCAAAATCTAACAACAACACTCGCTAATCTTGCATTAAAATACAAGATCACCACCAAAACCCTCCCCAAAATCATACTAGGTTAAAGAAGTTCTTACTCTTGAAGATTCAAGCACTATAATCCGAAGAACACGTGGTTAGATCCACAATCCGAGCTAATGATCGGGAAGGAGATGAAGAAAACTGGCACAACTGGCGTAGATGGAGAAAATCCCACTTCAAACCTCTCTCTCGACGGTGAAGGATGAAAATGAGGGACTCCACGCCGAATAAAACGCAGAGTATAGGGCTTCATCAGGACGGTGGTGGCTGCGGCCTGAAATTTATGTGCCGCGCATGGCCATAATTGCGCCTTGGGTTGATCGGCAGATCACTTACGCGTGCCTACCAAGTGTGCCGCGTAGTGACTCTCGGCATTGTGTCATGTCTTTTCCAAAGATGTGCCGCGTACACGGCATAAAGAGTTTGACTATATGTAACACATTTATGTCCCTGGCCTTGGATGAAAAAGGCAAAGGACTAAGAGCAGCTTTAACTCCTGCTGGGTGATGTGTCAAAGGGCAAAGCAGATTCTACAGTTGTGCCGCAACTGCTGCATGCGCCAAGGTACACGGGGATAAAGATAGCTCTACCAAAATCGCAATTTGTGTGTCGCGCGCACAATCCTTGTGCCGCGTCTACACTTCCTTTGGGTCCATAATGATGAAAATGAACCGGAAGAGAATAAAAGCAATAAGAATCCCATATTTGGGGGCAATAATAAAGTATTTAAACGGAAGTACGGAAACCTCAGCACATCCGAGGTACGCCTACCACAATCGAACAAGGAACAAATTCCCAAACTTACAGGAAATTACAAAAACGGCCAAACATCCGAAAATCACGATATGCCCATTGGATTAACAATCAAGCTCTACAAATATGCCTTACTCTACCATACGAACTTCATGGAAATAGGAAATGATAAATCTGGGATTTAGTTTAACGAGAATCGAATACATGCGATAGAATATAATCTCAAGGAAAATTACGCAAAACATCACTCGAGACTTCATCCTAACGGAGAAACTCCAAGAATAAAAATAGATTCGTAATTCCAAACAAAGCATGCGCAGTTGTCCAAATGGCTATATACCAAAAATAGAAATTACTAAAAGTAGAAAACACGGATATTGGCATTATCTCCCCTC